>JAYRCB010000494.1:1152662-1243930 GCA_036026315.1 Trachelus stipa
CCTATTGCGCATGAGGGGCCTTGCTGGCGTCTCGCTTACACTCGTGCCGTGCAACAAGGACGCACCGAGCGACGCTCTGGCGTCTCGCTCGCACCGTAGTGCTTTCTGGCGTCGCACGCACAGGCCGAGACAGGAAAGCAGGCGCCGTCCAATCCTCCTCTCTTACCTCACCGCACGGCGTCCACTGTTGACACCATTAATGCGGTTCACTGTACATACATAATACATCATAGCCGTGATCTTAACCATCCGCGCAGTGAATTGGAGTGAATCGTGATCGAATTTTTTAAAAATAAACAAGTAATTAATTTTGAAAACGTTTTTGCGAACGCGCAACGTTGTTATTTCTTAAAAGTTCGAACGTGCGCTCGTCACACTTTTATTCTGGCTTTGGCGCGTACCATGTAGCGGAGGGCTCTCCAAGCACTTCCACGTTTTTGATTGGTCGCCCGGTTTTCATTTAGCCTGTATTTATTTTAACCAATCAGTGTCGTTCTTCTATTCAGTCTTGATACATGATTGACTAATAGCTACGTGTGACTTCATTTCCGGTGTAAGACAAAATTTATATTACAAATATGTACCAGCAAACTAGGAGTTCATTGTCAGATGTCATCGGACATAAAATTACAATGGTTTCGTATTGGTACTACGAATGGACCATTTCTTAGGTATGCTAAAAGTTCTGAGTGAACAAAGGATTGTTTCAGGATAAGAATATGAAAATAACAACAAGTTTGTTACTAAATATTTATATTTGTATTAAATCACTATCAGTGTATTTATAGTTTTTTTTTTGATAAATCACTATTTCACAGCTCCATTCTTCCCCGTTGAAACGTAATCTTAGCGATATCATAAGACAAGCTTTCGTAGAAAATTAAAAGGTTACAAATTCGAGCTATGCCGCACGAATATTTCTTACGATATAGAAATATAAGTATAACTTGGTGTACAATATGGTACGAGCTACCTTTTTTAATTCTTCAAGCTATTCGGCATCGTTTTGATGGAATAAGCATGAAAAATATCGCAAGTGGACTTTCTCGCACGCATGACAGAAGTCTTATTAACCCAGGAATAATCATGAATTTTTGTTCTCCATTTGAAAAGTATTCAGTTAGAAAGTGTATGACACTCTATTTGTCTACTCCCAGGTTAACAGTTCTTTGCAATTTAAGCTCGCTATTGACCTGCCAGTTGTAATATTAACTGTGTTACGATCAACTCTGGTCAAACTCCTAATCGACTAGGGCTACGTTTCGAAATGAACTGCCAGTACTGGGTAGCATCGTTCTCTAATTTATAAAACAGACTAAAACTTCTTGTACTTGGCATGCGACTTGACCTAGTTTCTTGATATGCAACCATCGCAAGGACCAGCAGTGAATTTTGGAACGTATTCCTATTTCATCCTAATTCATGTCCATCTCACTTCACAGAACCTACATAAAGATTTCGATTATCTTGCATTTTGTTTTTGTGAGCAGAATCGAAGGTTTGATGAGAATGGAGTATTGGGCGACTGTTTGGTAAATTATGCAAAATAATGTCACCCGTTTGGGCTCATTATGGAATCTATTTGTTCCTCATTATTTTCTATTGATTCGTTAGTTTGAGGGATTAGTTGAAGTCATTAATAGCATAGCTCATCTATATATGAGGGTTGCCAATGACCTACTCAAATAATTGAGTGACAGTATGTATAAGGAGCAGCGATCACTTTCATTTCTCTAATATTTCTGATTAACATTGCTGTCATTGCCATTTATTCTTACCAGTAGTGCTGTTCTATTATTTATCACTGTAGGTATTATCAGTCCTGCCGATATTCCAATAAACACATATTGCCAAACACTGATATTGCACTGCATTGCCAATGAAGATATAAGAATGTTCCAAGTTTCAGTGTCGTTGACTTTCATTCAATCTTCTAATGCGTAATCGCTCTTATCGTAAGAATCATATTCATACAATAACAATCGCTGATGGTTCATGATATTCCCTATATTATCGGGACTGCACAACAATCACAGCTCATATTTTTAAGAAGACGAATCTATTTTTACTACCTGCACGCTTGTGATCTACAAGTAAGCAAAACACAGGCAGTAAAATTAAACTTGTCTGTCTAAAAATCTAAGTCCTGATCTTGATATAGGAATCACAGTGTCACTATAATAAGCTTTCCAATCTCTTCTAAAATTATACTTTACAAATAAAAATTTTCCATTCAAAAATCTCTGACACCAACTATACGTCAGAAAATGGTAAAAATGTCAAATTCCTGCAGAGTGTCTATAATCTTGAAGTCATCTCTATCTTAACTGTCCTTGAAACTCAATTTTGCATCACAGTAATTAGGTTCGCAAACTGGGGATTAAGAGGCAAATGGCCAGCCCTAGATAATGTATTATCTTGTCATAAGGAAGATGCAGAATTTACTTTAATAACAACCTTATTCCCAAGATGATACTATTCTCAATTCGAAAGCGTCTCTATATACGAGTATGCGTCAAACGAAGTAACAAATATTTAACGAGCGCTGTACACAAGCCTTATTTCAGGACATACTTCATCCATTGAACCTCTCTAATCAAGTAGTCGATTATGCTTATTGGCTACTTGAGACCAAATATTTTTCTCCATGACATTAAGTGGTTGGATGATAAGAATTGATCAGGGCAGCATCGACTGGTTCCATGCACGAAGGACAGGTCAGCGAACGAAGAAGCCAATCATCGATACAGACTGCATGATAAGTGTGCATACATGGTAGATAGCGCACTTCCTCTCCGATCACAAGATCCATCATGCAAATTACACACTCTCCCTTTTTAGTACCATCGTATTCGCGTGTAGGTAAATGCTGTATCAGTCCAATTCTTTTAGCGATTCGTACTTGCTGTTCCTCTTCATTGAGGTTAGACGATCCTCCTCCACTGCTACCACTTCCAACGACAACGCCAATTCCACGGCCCATAGTCAATTCGGTTGATTGTAAGCGATGTTCTCTATTTATCATGGATGGATAATACGATCCTGTTGTTTCCTGCATGATAAAGCAAAAAATCAAAATTGTATCTTTCAACTACACGGACGAAGCGATTATTGAGAACAAACTGAAAATCTTTCTGACATTTTGATAATGAAAAAGAAAATTGACGCCGTGATGAAAACCTAGTAGATGAACAAAGAACAAAATTTTGGCATTGACAGAAATATTACGTTATAGGGTAAAACGGGTCCGACGAGGGCCTCTTGCGATGAACCGCTGGTCGATGCAGGGTCAGGACTGTTACCAAGCAACGTAGAGTTATCCTGTTGCACGCTGCCAGAACGTTTCAGGCAATTACCCATTTTTTCGTGATCTTGTCTGTTTGCTACTGCGTCTCATTCGCTAAACCAGCTATGATTGCAAAGGCACGAGAAGCTCGTTAAGGGAGCTTCCGATTTCAGTCCCCATCACAATGGACACTAAGATCCATGCGTCTCCGTGTGTCTCTTTAAAATCCTTCAGACTTTAAATCCGCTGATAAACTTTTTTAACACTGTCCCTATGTGTGAATTGTTTTGACTAGGCACCTCCTGTCACATAGCTGATGGTAGATAGTAGATCGCATTCGTTGTTACACGCACAGGAACAGGATACAGCTGAGCACAAACCATAGATGAGTTGCTCTTTATAGATAGAGAATATGAGTGCCGTGGAGAAGGTCAGAAACAGCCAGACTGTATACCTGAAATAGGTAAAACTGGCGTCATTCTTGAAACATTGTTAGTAATGTCGGTTTCGATTATTTCCAGCAGATGTGTACCAAAACGCGTTATTGACGATACATTCCGATGAATTTTTAGATTTATATCTCAGATAATGACTTACTTTAGTCTGGAAAATATTTGATCCATCAAAGAGCTTTACAGCTAATTTCATCCTTTCTTATTTTTCGAGTCAAGTTATTCAGAAATCGCAAAGGTTGGAACACAAACGCTGCAAGTGGCGTAAAACGGTAAAATTGACATGGGTCATCCGCCATCAAGCTTTTTGTTCCACAAACGAATTTCCCTTTTAACTTAGATCTCAGAAAATAGCAATAGTATTGCAATAATCGACTATTAAATGAAAATGATTACGTAGTAATAAAAGTATCACTATCAACTACGATTGGCAGGTGCCATCATGATATCTTTAAATTTTCGCGCACTATTCTGTATTCGTTTTCTTGCGTCATCTTCACGAAATTCCGTCCACTCGTGAAGATACCTGATTTTGTTGTGTCATGGATAATCATAAGTGGAGAAGAGGATCTTATGTAGTTTCAATGTACATACTTTAATGGCGACCAATGGCGACTACTTTGATGAATCAACGATAGAAATGTCAGTTTATTCATAGAGTTTAGTTTGCGAAGCTGTTTTGAAGGGATTTATTAGATTCCGATGAATTGTTTGGGACAATAGCAGATTCGGTTTGTTCTCTTGCGAATTTGCAATATAAGAAAGCATTTATATCAATCGATAAGTTGGGCTGAAAGGTTGAGGAAAGCGAAGTGATTTCCTTGTCGCAGAATTCTTGTCGAAGGTGTTTACAGAAGTGCTCAACATCAAGATGTCTGCTTCTACAATATCCAGCGCTAAACTTCAAGATGACATGAATAGTATACCTTTGGCTGACGACGATCCTCAAGGTATTGTACTTTACTCTGATGACCTACTTTGAAATAATGAAATGCCATTCTAAGATGCTGTACAAGTTGATCATTATAGTTTATTATTGAAAATTATATTTTAAGATTATTTTATGGTTTACAGTAATCATTCCTGAAGAAGAAATTCTTGATAATGTATCACACATGTCGGATGCTCTTGCCCATGGACGTAGTATGGATTCGATTCCATCTACTTTCACTAATGGAAGCAGCAGCCCTAACAGTGAGTGAAATGCTATATTGGTATAAAATATTAATATGTGATACATTGAAGAATTATTTATAGTCTATCTTGCAGGCTTAGACCCAGATATAAGTCCAGACGAACAAGAAGAAAAGGCTAGATTAATTGCCCAGGTTTTAGAACTACAAAACACTCTCGATGGTATGTTAAATTTCTGGATATTCAAATATTTGGCAGAGCTCTCCATGTTACTTTACTAGAAAATTTATTATCTTTGAAATTAGGAGCAATACATTTTTTTTTACAGATTTATCACAGAGAGTGGATAGTGTAAAGGAAGAGAATTTAAAGCTGAGGAGTGAAAATCAAGTATTGGGTCAGTATATTGAAAATTTAATGTCTGCTTCGAGCGTTTTTCAATCGACCAGTCCTAAATCGAAAAAAAAGTGAAGTAGCTGCCATAGTATTAAGAAGAACATATGAGCCGGAGCAAGGCCTTGCAGCTATTAAATTTTTTTCTTTTGATAAAAGATGCACTGGTCAAAATCGGTTACTAAATATTTTAACATGCAATGTTGTAAACATCCTGCTGGATCCTTTTTATGTGGAACAAGAGATATAATATGGTGAAAGAATAATTATATTTGATCTGCAGGTCTCTCTATTACTCAACTTTACATCACTTGACCTCTATATTTATGTGATATGCGATTTTTTAAAATATTTGTGGCACCATTCCTTTTTTTTGAGAATGTTGAAAGATAAAGCTCACCGTTGTGTTAACATATGATGTGTCTGGATAACTTACGAAGCTTTAAGCTTAAAGAGTGATGTGCTTGATATTAATATGGTCACCAAAGATTCTAATTCACATTTATACATTTTTTACAACCACGCTTGCTTGGAGGCTTCTCATCTATATAGTTGATAAATAGCATTACGTTAAAAAGATATTGTAATAATAATCAGGATTTTTCTCATTGCATTAGCAGCTGATTCAGGGTATGAAATATATTTTATGAATATTTATTTTTCACTGCTATTAGAAATGGCTAAAGGATAAAACATCAATATTGATATATGTAATAATTTTGTTCCCTGAACTGAGTAGTGTAACTGATTCGTACAACAATGTATGAGTAAATACTATTATAATTTTCAATGAATCTCAAAGGGTATTGTTAAAAAGAAATAATGATTTTTCACATAGTTTCACACTGCTCGGTTCGAGGTGTACGTTTAAAGCAAAAGCCTTTGATAGAATTCGAAAAATACTGAAAAAAAGATCTAGAAGGCAAATAATTATTTGGCAGCCTTTGGATTAACGCTTTCATATCGCATGTTCTTCGTCTTACATTCCATGTTCTCTATTTATCCAATTCTCTCATGGGCTTTTAAAGATTAGATTCAAAATTTCATGACCAAAGGGCGGAGGCGGGAAAGGTGATTGCAAAGTGCGAATACGCCTCACGCTATTTAACAAATAAAAATTAAATATTTCAAATTTAAGCTTTGCTTAAGAAACTTTATATATATATGTATACATGTAGGTGTACAGAAGAGATATAAATCAATATAATATATATATACACATATATATTATAATTACTCAAGTTGAATGGCGAAAAATATTCTGTCGAAGATTTCGATATTAGCACATTAGGATTCGTATTACCTGCGAATCGTAGAAGTTTTACAAGAAATTAAAAGTTCCGCGTTTACTTCGACCGTTTGGCATGCTGTAGAAGTTCATCTATGGTGTGTCTAATAATTAACAAAAGTTATCTAAGCTGCCAAGTAAGGCTACAGAAGTTTTCAACAATACGATTCGAGCTCATGAACACAAAGCGAAGTGCACAATCCGAATATATTCTGTTGTTAAGTGACACGATGATGTAACAAACATTACACATTCTATGGCTAATACAAATGTCTTCATATTTTTTTCCAAATCCACATTTCCTTCTCCACATTTCCTTATTATCATGGCTAATAGAAATATCTTCAGCTTTTTCTCAGCGCTTGTCGTCTCCCAGTTTCCTTCGAAAAAGTGTTATTCGACAATAAGATTCAATGGATTGATTATAGCAAAGATGAAATGAATTTTGTATGCGTAGAATTTTCTCATTGCAAATTTTCATTATACTCGAATGATTTGTAATAAACATTTATTTATTGATAATATAAAATTACACTCTGTAATAACATGAAAGACGTATCTTACAATATTTCACAATTATATTATTATACGTGCTAGTCAATTACAGAAAAAAAAAACTGAAAGACACAGGAGACACGAATTTCATCTTAGTTCGTGAATCTCGAGTGTTTCTTTACAATTGATCCAGGCCAAAGTATAGCAATTATAGCCTAGAAATCTCAAAGGTTAAATTTGTTTTTCGTCTACAAAAGGCCCTTCGCGGAATTTACATCTAAGATTAATATTATTGTCTAGCGCGATAATATCTAGAGCTTAAGATTTCCGGCAGAGATTATTTCATTTGATTTTAGACACTAGCGTAGGCACATCAAAAGCTTCGTTAACTAACTCAATCAGCAATATTTTATATCTCTTTAAACGCCGCCACTATGCTGACAATTAAAACTCTTTTTATAAATATCACAAGTTATAATACAGACATTTACACTTCCCTTTCCATCGACCTTGCTTTCCTGTCTTTTAATTCGTTCACGCGTTTCGTCGAGGACGTGAACTATCATTCGCCTTCTAGGATTGCTTAACTCTATTCTAATTACATACATACACGATATTTACATGTGGTTAGTTACGAATATAGACGAGGGGAAGGAAGAAAACGGGGATAAAAGAAATTTATGTTTCGCGATATATCCAATATAGGTACGTAAAAATGAGCTGCGCAAAAATTACCTAGTAGGTCCTAAGTTGTTCCCTGTAGCTTTTGTCGTTGTTCTTTATCGAAATTATTTACAAAAACGTTTATGATACCTTCGTGGGGGCAAGGTAGCAAAATGATCAACTACGACTTATAAAATATAGCCGAAAGACGCTATATTCAAGCTAGTCAGCTTTGGAATCCATAGCCCAAATTTTTACACACAGCTGAATTTGACACCTGAAAATGCAAGACAACAACCACGTGAGTAAAGGAGAGTAAAGCAGTAGAATTATAGATGATAATGTTGATGCGATAAAGAGGATGATGTTCTCCTGGCAGTCGAAGAGAACGACCTAAAGGTAGTTGCAGCCGAGTACTAGCTTCCTCGTCCACAGAAAACACGGTAAGGATGGCAGGTCGACTCGTAGGCCTATAGAGCTTTTTGTACCTTTGAGTGCATAAAAAGGCACTTATCAACCAATGACAAGAAGCAGGAAGTGTCTGTTACGCCATTAGTTGAAAAGGCATAAATTCGGGGCGCTTAGGTCTGCAGAAGAATCTACATAAAAGCACCCATCCTATGAGTAATCTAAATAAGCAACAGGGTCTTCGACTTTCCTGTTTAAGAGCTTCAGGGCTCCGTCGCTTTAAAGTTTTCTCTCTATCCTATTTCTATAGTATTATTTATTTCTTGAAACAGGGAGTTTGCGACGCATATTAACATGACGTATGTTATTTCTGTAAAATTTTTAAATATAAATACCATCGTCGCTGGAGTAGCAGTTATGGCAATGCAGCTTGTGATTTCGAACGCGAACGTCGGTTCCCATAAGTCCGTCACCCAATCGGACATGACACACGCAACATTTGAAGCACTCCATGTGATAGAACAGCCGAAGACTCTCTATTATCATTGCCGCACCCCTTCCTGTAATCATCAGACGTAATCAGTGACTAGGAATAGACAAAGAATCGTCATGTTGGGATATAGCGATTCGTAAGATTGCGTATTGACCTAATTCGTCACCACAATGGGAACATTTCTTTTTGCCGCTAACGCTCAACATCTTCTCTTGTGATTCTGCAGTGTTACACGGTACAGTAGTTGGTTGCTGTGCCTTTTGTTGCTGAATGGCACGTTGCTGGGCTTCCTGCTGTACGACAGGAATATGCTCCTGACTTGCACTTAACTCTAACCTGTAGGAGGAAAAAATATAGGACACTTTATAATTTTCTGTTAGATCAATGCTACTTCTTTTTATACTTTCTAATTTTTCAGTTTTATGAGTCTAGCCCAACTGCGTCTTTTTAATCGTACCTTCTTCTTGGCGGCAGAGGTTTCTCTTGTGCTCTGTTCTGCACTCTTTGGGTAAGAGTTTGTATAATGGAATCAGGCAAGGGTTTACTGTCTGATCTGGGTGGGGATCCTGTGTATGGTACGGATGTACCCGTAACGTGGACCTGAGGTTTGCGTGGCGATCGTTGGTTCTTCTCATTGATTCTTCTTTGCTCGGCCTCCTGATCATAAGGAATTTTTGTTTTTGCTTGATTAATTCTGACACCACTGATATTAAATTTTCATTTATTGAGACTGAACGAACCTGAATGAGCCAGTGCTGATAATTGAAATCTTGAGTAGCACGTGGAACGTCACTTTTACGTCTCTGGACCCATTGATCTCCCTGAACTATTCTAGGACGCGGAGCTGCGCTCAGAGCTTGGAGAGTTTGTCTACTCATTTGTTGTCCAGGGTAATTCGCCAGAGTACCGGAGGAGGCACTTTGCCTAAGAGAAGTATCTACTTGGTGAGGAATCGAATCTGCTGACGGGACCCGGCTATTTCTGCAAAAGGATGTAAGAAAGTGAAAAAAAGGAGCTGCTGCTACTCTTGATCAACGGTTGAAGCGAACTGTCCAGCTGACGTAACCCAAACGACACTCTTCTGCGTGCAAATCAATTGTGGGCTTGCGTAAGAGAGGATTGGTAAACGAAAAGAGTGAACAAACAGGAAATTAAACGTGTATCACTGAGTCAGCTTACACCTATAGATATAAGTTTGGGAGTGGGCGGAAGTAGATTGACGAAGAATAACAAGGAATACGTACCTTATGGTGACATCTCTTTGTCTTTGTTCGATCAACCTCAAAGGCTTTGCTGGTGGAATTGGAGGTGGAGGTGGCCTCCTCCTTTGGCCATCTTGAAACTGAAGATTTGGCATGGAAGACCTGTAATTGGCTGGAGAGACCTGGACCTGCTTATATCGCTGAACGTTGTTAGCCGCAGAATTAGCAACATGAGCTACGTCTTGAAGAGATTTCCATTGTTCTTCCAGGTGTTCAGCGAGCTGTTGCTTCTTCTGGTCTCTATAGACCAGATTGTTACGTTGTCTTTTGAGTTCTTCCTGCTCCAGCTGAAGTAGTTCTCTTTCAACCCGTAAGACCTCCTATGAGTAAAAAATTGCATCGTAACCAAAATTCCGAATCCACAAAAATGAATTATAATGGAATAAACTAATTGATTATTACATGCATTTGTTCTAATGAATAAGAATATAGAGTGCAAGCAAGTGCCTTACCCCGGAAGCATAATCTTCGTCATGATTGCTCGAACAAACACCAGTCAGTGCGTTGTTCTGAGAACAACGATTTTTCCCATCAGTTCAATTTCAAAGTGCAATAACCAAGAGCGTAAGCAAAAATATAAAAATACATCTAGAACTACCAATTACTACTGACAGATTTTAGCAAGACAAATTATCAGCTTACCTCCTGCTCGCGAATCTGACTGCCCATAGATTTGACTCGCGCCTCCTCATGATGACGCAGCTCCGCTGCTCGTCTTTCCTTTTCCTCAATTTCCTTGCGAATCCTCATCCTCTCAGCTTGCACCCTGAGCTCCTCCTGTTTCTCCTCTTCGACTCGTCTCGCTTCTGCTTCGCGTTCAGCTTCGACGCGGACCATTTCCTGGTGTCTCGTAACTTCCTCCTGTTGCGTCCTCTTGAGCGAAGTTCCTTCCTGCTTGCGAATGTTCTCCTCGTTTTTCCGGAAGGTGTCCTCCTGTCTACGTAGCTCAACCTCCTGCGCACGCTCGCGCTCCAACTGCATTTTCTCCTCCTCCAACTCGCGCAGTTTGTGTGCCAATTTTTCACCCAGGTCACTGTTCGGAACAGCATGATAGTAACTTAGTCTAGTCACGCGGAAAAGGGAAGGACACGTGGAGAACCAATGAATCGTAAAGGAAGCAAACACTTGATATTTGACAATGTATGTATGCACATATCTACATATGTATCAAAGTACATTAGTACGAGAGGTCAATTAATAGTAATCATACCGGGGTCCTTGTGTCACTGTAATTGACCTTTGACAATGAGTCGGGTGTGTGCTAGTGCCTGTCTGTGTCGACCTCAGGGATGAAGATATCAGTAAAACACAAGACAAAGGTTAAGTCGTGAACGACCCGTTATTTTTGGAGAGTCAGGTTAATTCGAGAACAAGAAACGGGATACCGGTTCGTGTACGAGCTTGGGAAATTTGTGAATTAGAGACCTGTTCTCTTCGTGGTTGTTCCCATAACGCCATTGTTCCTCTTTCTCCAGTACTTCGATGATCTCTCGTTCCTTTTTCGTGATTTCGTCCTCCTCGGAGGAGGTTACGCTGGCTCCGAATGGTTCGCTACTCTGACGGCTGTGTTGAGACATATCCGGACTGACGGCCTTGTTGTTCCACTCTTCAGCATGACCCAGCTCAACGCCAGAGTCTCTTTCGTGACACGAGTCTTGCTCGTAGTTGCTGTCGGTGTCATAAGAGCGACGATGCAGTTGTTCTATCCGTCGTTCCTCGGCAAGAATGGCTGCCATATCCGGAGGCTTTGTAAGAGTCAATTCTCGCTCGAGTTCTTCATCGTTTACCTAAAATCCATTATTTCATTTGTCAATCGTCTCGTACTTCGACCTTACACTTGAAAACCATGCACTTTGAAAACTTACACCTTCGATACCAAGAAAATCCGAACGACGAGTTCTTAGTTCCTTCTTTATCCTTCTAGTGGAATTGAGTCTCTTTAAAGGCTCAACCGGAACAGTCTCTTCGTCGCTCAGGTCAACCGGAGGTGGTGGAGGTTTTTCCTTAGGTGGCTCGATGCTCGTAGGCTGTCCCAAAGGGAACGACAATCCAGTTACGATTTCCTCTCCTCCGTCGCCCGACAGATTCAGTGGGAGAATCTGCAAAAGGCAAATTTCACACGTTACCTAACATCACGTCATATGGACCACATCACACGAGATTAAAAAAAGAAAGTGTGACCTATCCTACCTAGACGAAACAAATTACCAACCTGTTTTGATATCGTTGACAGTGGACTCGGATAACTGACAGTGGTACCAAACGTCGACGATGAATTACTGCCAAAGGACACCTTGACAGTTCGATCCGTAAAATTTGACTTTGTTGAATTCTGAGTGGATGCCAGTAAAGGATCTTCCAGGACCTTAAGCTTTTCTTGAGGTTGCTCGGGAAGCCTCTCCGAGTTTACCCGAGGGTTTGTATGATCATCCTGTTCCATGGGTCGTCCCGAGTCGATGATCTTGTCAATGGATTTTTCCGTTACGATTGATTCCTAGGGAAATAAAAAATGTTCAACCGACTGTATACATTTATTTAACTATAATCGTCGTCCGAGAATAATTCCACATTCAGGGGACTCTTTAACGTTGTAAGCCTTTAGAAGAAGGCCCTTCCCCGTGATGGGTGTTACG
Organism: Trachelus stipa; assembly: GCA_036026315.1. Taxonomy (NCBI): domain Eukaryota; kingdom Metazoa; phylum Arthropoda; class Insecta; order Hymenoptera; family Cephidae; genus Trachelus; species Trachelus stipa. Next base: position 1,165,170 of record JAYRCB010000494.1, read on the forward strand.
TCGGACAAGGACTATAGTCTTGTTAGTTACGCAATGCTCAGTTCCTAGTGTAAATTGCAGTGTGAGGCAGCAAAGTATAATGGTGAGAAAATGTCACAACTGGGACAAGTAACTAACAAGTGTTTTATACCGTATACGTTTTACGCGTCTTTCTGTACTGCAGGAACGTAGTGCGAAGTTGAGTTTATGAGTGGAATGTTAAAAAGACATTAAATTCAATGAACTATTGTCTTTGGATCTTTTGATCTTTCACGGTTTCGTAAGTCCCTTTTTTTCCATAGTTCAAGAGAAACGCAGAGTTACGTTATTGAAGCAAAGTACCATAAAAATTAACCTGTTCCGAAGAATGTAATTCGTGACTTCCGCTTTTATGAATACGCGTCTCAGTGTAATCTGTGATGTAAAGGTAATCTAAAAATGTGTGGTTTACAAAGAAAGCAGAGAATTACGGCAGAAAAGTTAATACCAATAAATAGGTTAAAAATCAAAGCAATGTAAAGCCATGCTGTTTAAGATAACACATACCTCAAATAAAAGGATCTTGTTAATAAAACGCGGATAAGCATTATCAGATCCAAAAGAATGGACCATGGCTTTAAGTAATGGAAGATCAGTGGAAATTATTTTGTTGGTTATTGATTGTCAAGTTTTCATCCTATTCTGTCCCTTTTTTTTTAGATGTGAATAACTATCTTTCAAATTTATTTTTCGCCTCGACTGTACCTTTATTTCATAAAATGTTTCATAACATAGTAAATTATTACATCTGTTGTATCACTAGGACGATTTGTATCTTAACATATAATCAATATAGTGTTTAATATTATTTATTAGTCCCAAAAATAGGTTCATTTGTCACGAGGAATTTTGGCTGACTATTCGACGCTAATTGTGGATCGTAATTTATCCAGGGTAAACACGAAGCACATAGAACGCTGAATCGAGTGATACGTATACGTGTCTTATGAGAGGTGAAATCGACAAATGAAAATTAAAACGAGAGACACAGGTATCTATGACCAGAGTGAGGTGGAAAGCATTTTAAGCACGTGAGAGAAGATCAGAAGAGGGATAATAAAAAAAAAAGGCAGGAAACGAAGGAAGCAAGCTGCGCCTTACCTCGTAACGTTAAGTAACCCAAGCCTGTAACCCGATGGAAGATCAGCGAAGACATGACGAGAAGTTTAGCGCTTCAGAGTTGCACTACAGTACCTAGGTCGTAATTGGAGTACAGAGATCGCGACAATGATAAAAAAAGAATGAACAGAAAAAGCCCAAAAGGGAGGAAGACTCCACGCCTCTGCTCAAAGATACGCGGTGGTTTTATCTTTGTTAGCAATTCTTATCTTTACCGAAGATTACAGCGATAGTTAAATGACAGACAAGCGGAGTTTCGACCCACGTGACAGATTTGACAGGCAATAGTTTTTTTTTGGAAGATTTTTGAAAAATTGATAAGATAGAGATTTCGGTGAAAAATCAATCGACATAGGATGAATGAATGTGCAAAGGTATTTTTGGAAAAAAATTGCATGACGAATGAAAAAGATGAGCGTCGCTATATGCGTTTCATGGTGAAAGACAAACGGCCGAAAATAAATGATAAGACTGATATGGACACTGGCAAAAATCGGACACCGTTTAAGTTGCTGGACAATGAATTGTGTATATATATATATTTTTCTTGACAATTTTAAAAAGGTACAACAGTCAATTATTACCCATTAGGCAACTGCTGCGTGCCACCTAATCACGAAAAGCTTCTTATCAGACCCACTGAGAGTTGTGGTCAATGATCAAGTCTTATAGTTACACTTTGGTGAAAGGTTATACCCACGAGGTTGCACGGATTGAAAATAATAATTGCATCAGAATATTACTTCGGCTTTATTTCGATCGGCTAGGCCACGTGTCCGCTACTAGATTAGAATTAAGTAGACGAGAGAGCTAGGCGCGCGTACTTTCGGGCGTTTTAATTAAACGACGATTAAAGTACGGGGGAGGCACGCATTATTGGCCGAAGAAGGTTATTATACTTAATTAATGTTTCGTATTCGTAAACGTTTATTTACATCGTTAACTAAAGTCGCTTTCACGCTGACGAACTTGGCTCGGTATGGTTGGTGCGATAACGGCTTAAGGTTTTTACTGGGGTCGTATGAGTTTCCGCAATTCTTTTTTGCTCTTTGTCTCTCTCTCTTTCTCTCGTGTCTTTCCAGTGTGTCTCCTGCTTTGACGCACACCGGCTATTTGTGGCTGAAAGATCGAGCGATGACGACGCGAAGAGGACACGCATGAGAAAGACACGATGAGTGACAGAATGGCTATTGTAAGAGACGGAGATGAAGAGAGAGAGAGAGAAAGAGAGAACTGGCAGAGTTGATCTCAAGAGAGGGAGAAGCTGCGCCATTTCGAATTCGGATTATGTACAAGATGTTCTAGCATAGAGGAGCTAGAGGCAGTTGGCCCAAAACGCAATTACTCGTAGAGCCAGCGCCTTAAATTTTCTTTTAGGATTTTTTCAAAGGGATGCTGCTACCCTCGTTAATTAGAACCTCGGAACACTGCGCATTTGCTAGTCGTACCACTGTGATGAATGGCGTCACTGGAGGCGTCGTAGGAGCTTCACCCTGAGGTACCACCACCTTTTGACAAAGTTCCACCACCGTGCGACGTCTCTCTGGCGTCGGTGTTTCCTGCACTGCCGCCACCTCGGTTGTCGGGCTTGTTAGAATCGTTGTCGGGGTTGTTAGGTTCGTGCAATTATTGGAACGGATGTCCTTGGGTGTCTCCAAATCAGACGATTCGAATTCAGCCAAAGCGGAGGACGTCTCGGTGGATGAAGTAGGAGTTGCGACAGTTGTTGGAGACATGTCAAATGTTTTCTTCGAGGGAGAAGTTGGTGATGGTGGAAGAGTACGTAATTTAAGGGGCGGTGGTAATTTTGGTTGATTGTGAGAGCCAGTTGAAGGCGTTGGAGAGGATTTATCTGAGACTCCCTTACGTGGCAGAGGGGTAGGAATTTTTGATAGGCCACGAGGTGATGATGGTGAAAGAATGGATGATTTTGGAGTCTGATTCGTCGTTTGAAGATTGCAACTCGGACCAGAGTCAGGACGAGGAGTTCGTGCAGGTGCAAGTTGTGGGGTTGTTGGTGACGAAGGTGTTCTCGTGGGAGAGGTGTCCTCGGACGTCGTTTCTTTTTCCAGATTCAAAGAGAGGACAGTATTAGGATTACTGTTATTGTCCAGGCACTTGTCCTGTGCAATATTAAGATTTGATTCAGAGTGATCATCTTGCTGTTTAGGTAACGTCGACTCGACAGGAATCTGCGAAGAAGTCGAAGTAAGAGTAGCAGGTTGCTCTTGAGTCACTTTCAAGAGTGTCTTGGGCTTGGGCTTTGGATTAGGTTTAGGCTTGGATGTAGAGGTAGGATTAGGTGATTCGGGTGGAGTGCGTCTTGCAGGTACCTTGGGACTTTGATAAACTATAGGACGATTCGAGGTAGATCGGATCGCTTTAGAGTTAGTTACGTCTACGATTATTTGTGGCTGAGATTCGTTGTTAGTCGACAGCTCCCCAGAAGATTCAGCAGTTTCCTAGAGGATCAGAGTGTTGAGATAAAGAAAGAATAAGAAGAAGTGAGTATGTGAACGAGGGCGAGAGCGAAGAAGGAAAGGAGGAGAGAATACAGTGACACCGAAGAGGTACGAGTCAAGACATCTTAGATTACAAAGAATGAGAACGTGGGACGCGCGCGTGGCGTCTCTCAAGCGTCCTTAAGTTTGGTTTATGAAATGCTTAGAAGAGAATTCAAGAAATTCAATTGAAGTTTCCAAAGTACCTTTATGTTACTACTGGAAATGCCTCCTCGGTGTTGACTGGCTAATGCAATTTTATACCAGATGAATGGAGAAAGATTGGATGAAAGAATGAGTAACAGACTAGAACCAAATTCTCCAAGTAGAAGATAAGCGAAAGTGAATGGGTATAGTCTTACCTTCTTAGTTACTACTGCTTCCGGTTCAGTGGCGTATGACGAAAGAGCTGTCGAGAGTGCAGTTGAAAGAGGTTCAGCAGCAGCAAGTTCTGCAGATTTAGATGGTTCGTTCGTTGGGGTGGGTTCTTCCGGTCGCCGTACAAGGGATTCTTGTCTTTCGGGGATGCTGCTGCCAGCTGCGTGGACGCCGATATCTTCGTCAACAGGTTCATCGGCTTGACTTACGGAACAGCTAACGTCCGCAGTGTGTATACCGGAATCTTCACGGTCCGTGTCGTTAAGAAGTTCAGCTGACGAAGAGGAAGCTGGGTAGCGTCTGGTGTAATCTAGTTCCTCGAGACTTTGGACTCTCTCGAATGTATCCGGACCGCTGGAGGCGTCTGCATCGAGAGAATCAAGACTACGATGGAAAGCTGTCCTGGGAATTCGGTATTCCGAGTCAGGCGATGAACTCCTCTCACTGGGTGTCGAAGTTTCGATTCTTGTTTCCGTGTCTCTGAAGCTGAGTATATGTTTCGCCATGGTTCGTTTGTCCAGGTCTTTCTTCCTAGATGAGTCCAGGGCGTTGAGACGATCCTTGATACTCCTTGCAGACAATTCGCAAGTCTTAGGAGCAGCCTCGGAAGCTGGTGGTGCCACTGGAGCGACCAGGAAAGGTTTTTCCGTACTTGTGTACTTCTCGAGGGACATTAATCTGTCTCGAAGTGGTCTACCGGTATCTGACAATTCCTCGGTTCTGGTCTTCCTAATCGAATTTTCTGCAATTTCCAAATTCTGAGAGGCCTGATGATGGCTTTGACTTTCGCGTTCGCTCGTTTGTTTCTCCAGGTTTGAAAGTCTCTCTCTAATGGAGCTCATGTCACCAGAGAGTCTCTTAAGAATCTTATTACTGCTACTGTTAGCGTTACTCTTGTCTCCGCCGTTCTCAGCATCCTCCCTCTGGTTCTCTAGATGCGAGAGTCTCTCCTTGATGGACTTCGCGTTGGTGAAGTCTCCGGAGAGTCTCTTGGTCTTGGTATCGGTATTCTTTTGCGAGGCTTTTTCAAATATTTCTCGCCTCTTAACTATATCTACTTTAACAACTGGTAAATTCTTTTCGTCGTTCAAACTGGTCTTGGAGCCGGTATCGTTGGATTTAACCGAGGAGTTATTCAGCTTCGCGTCCAAATTCGCCAAGGATTTCCTTCGCAACGGTATATTCTGGGAAACCCTGGACACGTAACCACGGATCGCACCTTCGTAGGTGTACTCTTCAGGTTCCGGTGAGCTTGCTGTCGCTGTGGTAGCTGAATCGTATTCCTGATTATGATTATGATTATGATTATGATTGTGCTTGTGGCTGTGGAAACCGTTATCGAAATCAGCGACTTTCTTATTGGGTACAGCATTTCCGTTTTCACCGGTCCCGTTGTTGTCCACGTCTGAATGATTCTTCTCGACCTCGCTGTCCCTGTCGCTCTGTAAAATCATTCATGGATACAGTTTGGTTAGGTTAGCCAAATATGATAATAAGGTCTGACTGAAGAGATATTAAAGATACAAGATAAAAAGAAAGAGAAGAAGAAAAAGAAAAGCAGACTGACTAGAACACTGTGGGCGTCATCGTGAGTGTCCCCACTGATGGAGCTCTTCCCACTGCTCGTCCCAATACCAAGGTCGCTCAGGTCATTCGCATCTTCTTCCTGATACATCGCCAGACTGATACTCATTTTTCGCCCCCGGTTCCCCCGTTCCTCCATCATCTCCGAAAACGTCTTGCTCCGGCGACGCTGCCTGTCATGTTCCTCGAGTTCCAGTTTCTTCACCTCGACTACCCGTTCGATTATGTGCTCCTGCCGCTTCCTGCGACTGCTCTTCCAATTGTCGAGATTCTGGAATTAAACAAGGAAACCCCCCACCGTATGACATCATCTTCCTCTTCGTCTTAAAAGATGTAATAAATTTGCTATAAAAATTCCTGAATCGTCGTTTAAAAATTTTATATTATTTTTCTAATTCAATCTTACCGACTGCCAATCCTCAGGATCATCCCGGACCTCTTGCTTTATCTTCTTGACCTCCTGTACCTTCTGTAGCTGCTCCTGAGCAGTGCGATAAAGTGAACACGGTCCTACTTTCACAAATTGCAGAGGGTTGGTCGCTTGCTTCGGGGGTGTCTTAAGTGTCGTCTTCAATTTTGGTGGTTCGTGGGTGGTCTGTAAAAAAAATATTATTTAAAAAAAAACCCTAAGTACCCTAATACGATTTATTACTAATTGTTACAGACTGATAAATTTCAGCATGAACTTCGACGAGCTCGAGTAACGTGGTCAAAACCGGAAGCGGAACTACGCTTCGAGCTGGTGACATTACGTGATTTCCACGTGCTATTGTTATTTTATTCAGCGGATTTGAAGTCGCTGTATTCGAGCATGAAGCAATTTAGCGAGTAAGACTGATCGGTAATTCAATGAACTTCCTCTTTAAAATGTCTTTCCACGTTTTCCCCGTTACAACCGCTGCAACAGATTTTCCACCACCGATGCCCAATAGATCCAAATATAATTGTTTATCACAGAAAACATATAGCTAACGGTACTACGAACCCATGACCTATTGACCCGAAGAGGATTCTTCGAGGTCCCCTAAACTCACCATTCTGTCGTTTCGCCGCTCCGAGGCGGCGGCGGCTTGCGAGCCGGGCATCCTCCTCCCTCCTCCCTCCAGCCCCCCTCTTCCCGCAGTTTCTTCCTTCCCCTCCGTTTTCCGCTTTTCCTCCACTCTGCCTTTCTCCTCTTCTTTAAATCTTTTTCTTTATATCTTACACCTTCCCCTCCGTCGGTTCCTCTTCAGTGGTACGCGATGCCCTCTGACCACGTGTCCATCCTACGAGGCTTCCTGAAAATAAAAAAAAAAATTAAAAATTGACATTTTCCGCGAAATCGACTCTCTCTGATTCTCCGATCCCTTCCTTGCATTTCACGTACAAGTGGCGAACGTCGCGTATAATAAATATTTGAAATTGAATGAAAAATAATAAAGAGAAAAGTAGGCTCTCGCAAGTTGTCGCAAAAAGATTTGCCTTGAATGCCATAGAAAAAGATGTTCAATCTTCGCGAACCGGATGCACTTTCCCTGGTTCCGAGGCTCTTTCTACGAGTACGTAAAGCGTGGAAGATTGGTGCGATAGTCTTTTTAAATGTGACCTGGGGAGTGCGGAGGCATAAATTATTTTTTCATGAGAGAATACTTGGGTTTCGAACGTTGCTTTCCCTCGTGGCAACTACAACGAAAAGTTTCTGGATGACTTTGGGGTCTGGGCCTGCGTTAAAGTCGAATCGTATGTTTTTTTTTTCTTCTAACTGCACCATCGCCATAACAGACCGGACTTTCGGGACGAGACAAAATTCTCCATAAATGACTCCGAGACGAATAAATATTATTGCAGCCAAAGCTACGCAGGCATGTATTCACCCCAAGACGTAAAATCCACAACATCCGGCCGGCATCGCGTTATTTCGTGGCATTTCGTGCTATTTCGGTCAGCCAGCATGGGCACTCTGGATCATGTTTTGTCTTTTGCATCGAGTAAAAGACTCTCAAGGCTACGCGGCTATTTCGCGCTTAACGGTTAGTTCGCTATGCTAATGCACGAGGAGAGTCTGGACACGACTCGTACTTGAAACGTCAACGTGAATATACAAGATGGACTCATTAGCAGTTTACCGAAAGAGAATAGAAGGTTCAAACTTTTTCGGCCGACTGTCAATCATCTTATTTCACTCGCGAGTAAACGGACTATTAATAATACGCCTATTTATAACGTCACGTCGTCCTCACGGTCAACGATCAGAAATTACAGACCGATCTCACGCTCTTTATTTACGCGCGACGCTTCCTCGCCGATTTCAATGGCAAAGCGATAACGGGCACTCGCGTAAACAATGTCGGGACTACGTCCCAATTATACTGTAAATTGAATAAAGTCGAAGCCGTGAGACACTTTCCCAGAATGCAAGAAGACAGTGCGACGATCCCCGTTTCCCTGGGACTGGAGTGCACGACGTATATTCAATAAATAAAAGATTGGTACAGTCTTATCAAAATGTGAGTGATATTTCGCAACCAGTGTTCTTATCGCACGATAACACGAATAACGAGAAACCATAGCTGATATGAAGATCGAACGATTTCGAAAATTCTTTCAACAATCTTTTAACGCGTGTGAAAATTTTTCTTAAAAATTTCGAAAATTACCATTGAAAGTTCTTTCGAAAAATTATCGATCCTGAACATCGATCGGACTTAGGTTACCGGATCAGATAGGTTACAGATAGGTTATCACATCCTCAGTCTCGATATACGCTAAGATACCTAATAGATATAAATATCGATATATCGTTTCGGGGTGCGAATTACCACGGGAGCGTTCCTGGCCGTCGGCCATCTTGTTTAACGAAGAAAGACAATATCGATACAGAAAGACACGCTCTGTATATTCCGATAACTCGAGAAGAATTTCCACTTAGAAATCCGACGGTATCGATTACCGATCGTAAAGTATCGTTCGTCCCGTCAGTCACTGCTACGAAATTGCATAGTCGATCAGCACGCACAGCTACCGTTTCCAAGTGAGCGACAACAACAGTGCAGTGCCAAACGCCAGTCTCCATAAAGATGCATTAAAAAAAAAAAAGAGGGAAAAATTCGTCAAAGTTCGGTCCCTCTGTCAATGCCATTAATTTACGACCAAGACAGGTCAAAGATCGGAGGTGATTTACAAAAAAAATCCGAGACCTCCATCTTTCCCCTCGCGCATACAAGGTCGTAAACGACGGTATTTCCCTGACGTGAAAGTAAAGTACAAGTCCAAAGCTGATTGTGAGATGTAAGTAGCAGTTAAATACGACGCTACGTAAGCAACGTACATACGTAGCCAACAGTAGCGTTACGTTACGCGCGGAGTGGAACGTGGCTCGAGTCAAAGTGCTAGTCTCACGTAGCCTTAACGGTAGTCGACTTATCCTTTGGCTCGTCTTCCTGCTTTTATTATGCCACGGCGTCTCCTCTTTGTCCGACGATCTACGTACTCAGACGTACTCTCTCGACCGCCTTAAGCTTCCCCCCTCTGCCCACGAGTCGAAGATCATTATATTTTAATTCCGTTGAGGCTCTAAAGATCACTCGACAGCGGTGCAGTGCGTAGATAAATAATATAAAAACAAAAGACACTAGTCTCCAATAAATCCCGCACCGTACTCTTGCTAGGAATAACAAAGTAAATGCTTCGATGGGAGCATGAAACGTAGTTCGTCGAAAACTGCAACGCTTCCTGCGGTTGAAAATCATCACAGGTACCATAACAGCTGGAATAATGATAATACGAGTGTCACCGGAGAACCAAACAAATCCGATGGTTCGTGCACGTGGCGTCGGAAAAATCACGGGAGGGAGACAGAGATGGAGGGGGGAAGAGGACGTAAGGACAGAAGGGTGGTGCAAAGGTGCGTAGTACTGGTAGCTAGGGGGGAGGTGCAAGGAGCGGTGGCTAGGTCACGGTCAGGCCGATGCCCTCTCTGCTCTCTCTCTCTTTCTCTCTCGGTGGTTGTAGCTTTTGTCACGCAGCACTAGCGCCAAAGTACCAGTGGCGATGCACCGGCAGTATTAATATCAGTAGATAACAGCGGACTAGAGATTGATCCTGGGATAGGGAAGCAGCGTCTGTCCGTTGGAGCGCATCGTGGCCGCCATTTAAAAAATTCCTATTGGACTATTCAGTTATTCACGAAGGGTCTCCGTGTGCATCCTGATGAGAACAATGACCGTTGACTGATAGGATTTGAATTTGAGCCTGTGTGACGAGGAGGTCCGCAGTCCCAGCATGCACTGCGCGTAAACACGTGTCTGACAGATGTGTACGGGGAAGATCTTTTTTTTTTCCGTTTTCTCTTAGCATCCGGACCTTGAACACGTGCGCTTACTTAATTTCCCCTGGAAATCTACTCGGTCAGGATCTACTTCGTTGTTTGTTCTCGTATTTCACTTAAAACGATAACTCATAACCTATTTACGCTTATCGGACTTGTCAATAATTCGATTGAGAATAAACAAGACGATTACGATATACTGCCAAACCAAGGACGTATCTCGTAATGTCTCTGTAATCCTGCCCAGACGTGCTCGACTGTCTTGTTTATTTGGTACTGGTAGAAATGAAATCTAAACCCACGCACGGCTCCGCGCATAATTACCCAGCATTCCGTTTACTCGATTTCGAATGACACGTGGCGAAAGGAGACGATGCGACGGAATGCCGATTGCGTGGCTTAAAAGCGCAATACGCGAAATTACGTGATTTGTAAGTATTACGTGGATATTATAAGTTCGATGCAGCAGCAAGCAGGTTGTCTCTCGATTCTCTAACAAGTTGGCCTTTCTCTCTGACATTTGAGTAGTAAGAGGTTACGTGTTTCTCCTTCGTCTTTCCTTCACTTTGCAAATCCAAGGACGACAACCCTGTAACTACGGCAGACTCGCCTTCTGGACTATTATCGCTTGGATATTAATATTATTTTTTTTATTCTTGACTTTTCCCTTTTTTTACTTCCGTTCTCCACGGCGCTCGGATATAACCGTGTAAACAATTGTCGATCCGTGCCAGCTAGATGGATACTGTAAGACTGCGTATACCCGGTGGCCGTAAGAATCTGAAATATCTCCGATGGATCTCGAAGCGATAAACTGGGCATTGCGAACGAAATAAAAATAACGTGGCTAGGAAACTGAAATAACTGTACCTTTCGATAGGTTTCTATGTGATCGACGACCTCGTGGGATTTACCTTTGCGAAATGCATCGAGTTTCTTGTGCGTGCTGCTCAAGTTATTGTAAAAAGTGTCGTGGCCAATCGTGCCTCGAGAAATTACCGAATATTAAGTCATACGTGATCGGAAACCGTGTCGCTGCGTATAAGTAACCGAGTAACGTGAAAAAAAAAACATAACAGCAATGTAAACGAATGGCGTATTTTTAAAAAATATTAAAATTTCAAAAGTCAATCAAAAATATTTTCCACGGTCTTATATCGTATTTATATAACGAACAGGGGCGTACGCACGAAATTCGGCACCCGTTGCCCTGATGGCTTCAATTATGACACGAGATCCGCTATGCTTGGGACTGGCCTATTGGGAGCGGAAGTTTGCGCACACAATGCTAGAATTCTAATTAGCGACAGTTTGCGGACAGTGTGGCGTAACGTGCTCGCGCACTCACACGTACCTTGCGAATTTCGAAAGCGCGTTCAATTATTCTCCCTTGAGAATTCGCCAGTTGAAATATTTTATTCGCAAATTCACGTAGGTGTACACTGACGTTCGATTCTGTTAACAACTTGATTTTGACAACGTCAGATATACACGTGCTATACGGATATATGTATACGACATTAACACACACACGCTCGATAAATCCTGTTGCACGAATGTGAAAGGGAAATTAGAATTCTGAAAAATCGTAGGCGTACCCAGTTGTTCCGGCTATGCTATAATTTTGATAAGCAAAAAAATATATTGACATAAGAAAATAAGAATATACAAAATTGGAACAGTTCATATATGTCAGTGGCACTGACGAAATTTGGAAACAATGGGAACAGCTATAAAGCTGTGTAGCTATATATAATTATTAAAAAAAATTTTAATACCGAGTGACGTATGTCATTTCACTTTGTCTCCTCCAACTATAACCCAGGCTAGAATGCTGATGTTATTTAAAATCTATGTATATCTATATCTAGTATCCGTATACATATATATCTGCTGGCCTGTTTTGGAAGATCTCCTAGGGCATTGTGCTAGCCGTCATGGAGTCTGCAGTTCCACTGAGGGCCTCTCTAAGCAGAAATCCGTATTAGGAGAAAATCCAGTAATCACATCAGTGCACATATAAGGCGTCGATGAGCAGCGCAATGCCCGTAGCGTTGGCACCTATCGTATCGAACAGAACGAAGCGACTGTCTAATAAAAAGTAGAAGTCAAAAAGAGCCAAAGGACAAATGGCTGCAGTAACGTCGGATTCTAAGAGTGAAAATAATGATCAAATATTAATACAGTAAGCCAACTGACAGTTGCCTATGACGCAGCTGTACACGACACGTCAAATCCCTTATTTGCAACGTACGTTAAGAACGTCACGAAGAAGACTTCGCGAAGACCCAAAAAGGACGTCGCAACAGCCAGACTGACGTTTCACAAGCTAACGAAAAGTAACTACGGAAAAAAAGATTCCCCAACCCCAATACCGTTAACAGAGTCCGCCATGTTGAATTTCATACCGTACTTTTAATTTCCCTCAAATTTCCTAGAAGTCGTTACACCAGCGTCGACCGTTCTCGTTGTTTCTATTCTTTAATCTGCGTCGGAATGCCAACCCGTCGCGTCCCGTTCCTTCCCGTATATCCAGTATGTCCAGTGTTCGAGTGTCCAATGTGCCCGAGCCAGCGCAGTGTCCCATGCGTCGCAGATACTTCTTTCTCGAGTGAAGTTAGCAGCATTTTACTCGAAGCGTCATTCCCGGGAAGTCTCCCTCGAAACCGTTAGGATAATGCTTGGCAAAGTCAGCGAAGCCACGTGCAGACCGTACTTATGTATAATCCTTGATGCTGGATGATGTACAGGGCTGCCCTACTCGAACGTATCGCTCTGAAAAGTCCAAGGAGAACACGTGCACAGAACCGAAATGACTTTTACTTCTGAGAACGTGTTACATGGGATCATAACAAAGATAATTAAAAATGTGATTCAACAATTTTTAACGCACCACCCCTTCCCTTAATAATTTCCTATACACTTACAATACCGAAAAGCATTTTTTATTCGCAATCTAAAGAGTCAGCGAAGAATTTTGAAAAATAAAGTCTTAATTTCCCCAGCGATATCCCTTGCGGCGCGTTTCGGTTGAATAACCCTGTACAACGGATACAACGCGCAGACATCAGAGGGGGCTGCGATACGCGCTGTGCGATAGTGGATCGAATTATATAGCGTAGAACGAATGACGAATCGTTACAAGTTCAATAGTCTGGTACGATCAAGTATTTTTGACGAACCCTCCCACGCCGGCCGATCCCAGTGAAGCCAAACGAATAAGAGTATCGATTTTATTTACAAAGTCGTCGGATTTAATTGGAAGATCGATCAATCGATATATCCACCGATCGATAAGTTAACTCGTACTGTACACATGGCTGATCAATAGAGTGACTCTCCTCTCTCGCCCCTCCAGTTTTATCCACACGTCCTTCCCCTTCCCCAATCTCGTACAGAAACACAGTTCCCTGCCCGATCTAAAATCGACAGAAAAAGTAGGCCGTTCGAAGAAGCAGGAAGTGATTATTTTTTTTGTTGAATTCTTCAAGAAGATCCCATACGTTTGGAGTCTGCTGCATATCTGCACCTTGAGGAATGGAAGAATGTATCCTTGGCCGGGCAGCCGGTCGACCGGCTCCTACCTTCTCTCTCTCTCTCTCTCTCTCTCTCCCTCTTCTCTTCCTTCAGGAATTCCTCAAGGAATTGCAGACTGCAAAGGGTTCTCGAACTCGGCAAGGCCCAAGACCTCCCACCTCCCCCAGCCCTATGGCCGTATGTCTGTAATTGCCAGCGCATCGCGCTCCAAGCTGCTACTGGCAGCGACAACACGAGGATCTGAGCGAAAGAGACTCGGTTGACTCTGCACTGGGATCATCCATCATTGTTAGGAACGAGGATCGATCCTGAAGTTAACTCGTTACACGAGTTGACAAGGAGCCAGCGTAACTCGAATCCCGAGTACGTTTTGGGCCCGGTGAATACGGGTGAAGGGGTCAAGAGGGTCGTTACGAGTATCATTACGGATGAAATTTTTTTTTCCGAAAAATCTGAAAGCGTAATTAAATAACTGATTAAACTATCTGTTTAATGAGCGACAATTTGGCTTTTATGGATCGCTTATTCGATTCACCGTCAGTGTCATCGCGTGCCCGGATTATAATTACTTTTTCTTTTTTTCTTTCACTTCCTTCTTCTTTTACTTCGGCAAGACTTTCTTGCTTCACTTGGAAGCGCAGCGGATCTTCAGGAAACTTGGTTGTCGCGAAAGGTAAAGTTAACGGTGCCTCGCGCGAGTTTCCCCGGTTCCTTTGAATTTTCATGCGGAACGACTCGCACAGCCGTGAAAATTCATCGAACCGAGAATCATCGTGGCTGCGCGAATCGATCTAATTGGTAGCGGGTGCCAAGCTGCTCTTTCTTCCTGGTATAACGCAAGTCGAGATCAGGTCGGACAAAACGTTTCGATAGAAAGCATTATCGTCAACGATATTTCCCAGCATTCCTGGGGCCGATTTGAACGACTAGTAGCTATATAAAATATATACGGTAATAAAGTTCCCTGAGATCTCGAGATCAGATATATATATATATATATATATATAACCTTGAAAAAAAGCAAAGCGCAGAGATTATCCAAAAGATACTAAGGATGAGCACCTGATAATACATACAGACGCTGTAAACGTGAAATTGCTGCGATCAAACGGCTATTCGATGGAGAAAATGTTTCTACCCGTAGACGCCATCTTCTTTTTTTTGTCCTACAGGCCGAGGGAGTCGCGTATGCCGCATTCTTGCGTGGAAGGCTCATCGGGCAGGAAACTTTCTCATCGAGTGCATTGCCGTATTTTCTGCGGACTTACAGTGAGAGAGAGAGAGAGAGATATTAAGAGAAAGAGAGCGCAAGAAAGACAGACGGGTCGGAACTCTTGTTGCCTCTCTTGAAACCGAGAGTGGCGGATTGTCGAGTAGGGAGGAATGTTGTTAATAAAGATTTCCATGCGACTGGCCGCTCCGGGTATCGTGTGCGTCGATTCTTCGGCAGGAGCGGTGGACGTGATAAATCGTGAAAAAAAAAAGAGCAAGTTGCCAAAGCATATGGGTGTAAAGAAAAGAAACCAAAGAGGAATAAAAATCATTAAAAAGACAGTGCAATTTGAAAATTTAAACTGCGACAAGGTTTAACGGACAAAGAACATGGCGCCGGAGATTAGGGAAGCCATCGTGGGTTAATAATGCCAGCGGCGCGGCAGTTACGCTGAAATTCACGTAGTCCGTAGACTTAAGGATTATTTTGGGATTGGTCTTGGACGGAGGCTTTACCGGTTATTTTGGAATTCGAAACGACGGCGACACTGCGACATGGCGCCTCGGAGTTTAGACTGCGCCACGAGCTAAGACCTAACCTCAATTACGTATCGTGTCTCCTTAATCATCCTCATGTGTATATATATATATATATATATATATATATATCGATTTATTTCGAGTTACTTCGCATTACTCTCGATTATCGTGGATAATCAGTGTAGCTATAGATTATAGTAGGAAAAAATTTTCAAAAATTCTCCATACCATGAATATACAGCCAATTCGTAGTAATTATCTTTGAGCGGACACGAAATATAGTTGAGGGATAGGATTCGCATGAAAAGAAAAAAGGAAAAGAAAAAAGGAAAATGGGTAACATCATACGTTCACCAAATACCCATGTGCGGAAATACTACAGAAACCGGTCCACATAGGACACCTGAATCCCGGTGTTCCTTGCCGTACCTTACCTTACCTGACTTTACTTAGCCTATCTTATACACTTTGTACGGTGAAAGTTTATCACGTGTTCGGTAGGTACGCGTACACCTCTGTACCGGCACGTATGGCAACGCTCTCATAATTTAACATTTTCATGTCCGAATTAAGACTTCTGACTTACTCGCATTAACTTTATTTCTTGCTTTCTTATTGTTCCGCAAGATACTCTTGTGTCACTGGACGGAATCAAATCTGGGGCAAATGACAAATCGACAGCTAGCTACGTAACGGAGGAGAAAAGTTGTCGCTGCCATAATTCAACGTTAATTTTGGATCTGGGAAAATTCAATAGACATTTTTTCGAATGCATAAAAGATGATACCGATAACCATCGAGTGCACCGGAAATCACGTATGCAGGACCGGAAGCTCTGCTGGGACCATGGTAGGTTTTCACTGAATTTCAGAATTCTCAATATGTTACCACATGCACGTGTAACAGACGTTGCTTGGTGTAAAATAAAGATATATAATCTGAACAAGGAAAAAAATGTTTGGAATGAGCAACAAATTTTGAATTTTCCAAAAAAATGACTAAGCAAATAAATATGACGATTGAAAATTGGCTGTTATCAGATAACTCACTAATTATCACACACTGCACCATTTCCTACATACACTGTTAATTTTCAGTAATTAACAGTTTTACCCTACGCCGATAATATTCTGTAAAACGTGCTCATCCGGCTTCCACTAGTTACTACACTCGTACTTACGTCACCGAACGCTTTAACGAATTCCTCAGGAACGTCCATCCACGTTCCGACACCATCACGGCCGATCATTGTAATTGGCCTTTCTTTTTTATATTTTTTATTATAAATTCTCCAACCGCTTACCTGAAACAATCATCAGGTACCTGTTAACGATGTATTTCTAATAATCCAAGAATTCACAAGAATAATAGCATAATAAAGGTAGAAATATTGTTGCAAGGAGAAAGACAGGGGGGGTCAGAAAAATAGAAACAGAAGTAATTGAAATAGGTGTAAAAGGGAATAAAAGAAAGTCCCGGTTGTTTGTAACACAGGGAGACGAGAAGTAAAAGACTGAGGGGTTAGGTCGGGTTGGGTTAGATAATGTAATGTCTTCCGTGGAAGGAGGAAACGTTACGCGATCGAGGCGTGGTTTGCTGTTAGCGTAATCGCACGGAGGAACGTCGAGAGACGATGTAGTACCTAGGCCCTGGTAAATCGGTGCTCGAAGGCGTTATACAACGTCCTACCGATATTATACCTTGTATAGAGAACAGTACTGTATACTTGTACGACTGCTAGTATAAAATACTAACCGCAATATAGACATAAAGAATTTTGAAGCAGCAACTGGTATATGCTATATATTATTATCCAATAACAAAAGTTCGAGTATTCTTTCTGCATGCAATAAGTAGAGTCGTTGACTTCCGGTTCGGCGACCATAAATTCCTAAACAGTATAATTGTCTAAAATTAAGATTTAAGAAAAAAAATTTTTTTTTCCAATTTTCAATTTCTCCCCACTGATTAGCAAATCACTGATAGTCATCGATATGATTTTATGAGAATTCCCGAATTGCTGACTAAGAAGGCAAACTCGTCGATTGGCTTTTACGACAGCTCGTGTAGCCTAGGAGAAATACCTTAGGAATTTGGCGATATAGATATAGCCACCTGCAAGTTGACAGTCGTACGCGCCTGCTTAGAGGGAGAAGTGTAGGATTAAGCGAGTACAAAGAAGCGAGAGGAAAGTAGAAGCCTGTGGCTTCAAAACTGACCGAGACGGTGCTTGTCGAATAAGCAAATTGTGAAACAATCTCCGTGATCTTTATGAGCAACAGGATACGAAGGTATGAGCAGAGACGACCTTGACTAAGACCACGTGTACTAGGTACCCCCGGAGGGGGAGCTTGAAATAATTAACCAGCTGTCAAATAGTAAAAAAGGAACATATAGATAAAACTGAAAGGAATAGAAAAAAAAGGTTCGAGTTATTGCTAGCTGCCATAGTAGCTTATTGTTAATCAATAGTATTCCGACGTGCAAGTATGAAAATTATTATCAGTGAATTGATACGAAAACAGCGTCTGTTTCTTTCTTGCTAATTTCACATGTTAATATGTAAATCACCAATCAGAATACACGTTTCCGTTGTCGTTCTAAAATCGTAACCTCGAGACGTCAATAAAACAACAAATCTGTCTCTCCCGTACGATCACGCACAGATATCCTTAGTTACAGTTAATTAAGCACGCACGAGGGTTTCAAAGTGTCCAGCAATTTGTCTTAAGGTGTTTATCGTTGCCGAGACGATAACGCGTCTTCGAGTGCGCATGCGCAGAACATTCTATTATCTTATGGACGCCCACCTAGATTATAGACCACGATTAATTCTCCCCAAGAGTCTTTTATTTTGGTCGACCCAATCATTTTCTTAGAAGGAGAGAAAGGTATTGGTCTAGGTTGGGTTAACATTTTTTTCTTTCAATTTATCCAGAAACCCATGTTGCCCGACCGCCATAGCGTAGCGACTCTCGACGTCGCCGGCATTCCCGTCTTATTTGGTAATCGGGCTGACTCTGATTTCCAGCTTTCTTGATACATTCGTGCATATTTACGCGGCTACGTGTAAAAATAATAATAAGATCGCAGCATATTTTATTATTGTGGAACAAGAGTCCTTGAGTCACGTCTCCGTCGCGTCGATGTAAAGGCGAAAGGACGTAGACAATTGTCAGACGCTTTTGCGATAACGTCGTCTACGGTGACATACTAAAAAAAATTTGACACAATTACGTCAGCGAATACCTAGTCCAATATCGAGTTAACGCAACATGGCGGACAAAGGAGAGACAAGTATACTTTGTTACCGTAAAGCAACCGAAACAGCAAGGACAGTCGGGTAATCCGTAATTCTTCGACCTCAAACAAACAAGAGATTCGTTAGGGTATTTGAGGTGGATTAAATATCTGGAGCGAGGTAAAGGCTAAGGCTAGTTCACAGTTGTGTCGGTCTAGCGGCAGAAGTGGCGCTGCGAACCGAGAGAAAAGGTAAGCGGAGAAGTGAGAGAAAAAAGATCGGCAGGTATACGAAACGCATATGCGCCAGATACACCCAGACAGCCGACGGTCGTCTGCAGCGCATCGTGTAGAAGTCTCGAGTTTAAGACGTCCCACGAAGAGAGCCTGTTATGCAGAGTTATGTAGAAATATAGGCGTGTTCGCAAGAGCCGATAATTGCCATATAGCGAGCCAACTATTTCCAGCATTCCAGCATTCCGACCAAGAACAATGCTTTTATCTACCTTTATGCTGCCATAAAACTTGCCAAGGATACGGAGAGTCTGATATCGAAATAATCATTGGATCATTTCTGTGCTTTTGAAAACCGTCCACGAATTGTCGCCATATACTTTACGCGTGAAGACGAAGGCGTTTCCATTCTATGAATATCCGATTACAGAGAGACGCACTGCATCGCATCGTGTAGCACGTCTTAAAATAGACGTAAACGTTGGTTGAGGTACTTCTGGCTGCGAGCGAGCGACTGTCGAACCGTTTGGAGGTTATGTTGACATCGATACTCGAAGCTGCAAAATCATCCGGTACGAAGTTAACTTCACGCCGGTCGGCCATGAAGCGTTCGTAAAAAATCAAAGTAATTTTTCGTCAATCAATTCGAATATAAAATTATAAAAATATTTAGTCACGTGCGTGTACTACCTACCTAAGAAGCCTTGCAAGAGGATACAAAAGAAATGAGAGCTAAGGATTCTGATATCTTTGACAATTGCACAATGAATTTTTATTTGGCAATGGGCTTGGTCGATCGTTATATTTTCACGCCGTGTATGGTGTTCAGGGTGACGCTCGATGCCGACGGAACGATGAAACCTCCAGAGCGTTCGCGAGGTCAGGAATACCGTTTACGTAAGCAGGCCTTCTTGCCCGGAGATATACAACACGCGTTCTTCCCGCATTCCGCTCGAGACTCGACTCGACTTTGTTCTGTTCTGCTCTGGTCGATTTTTCGACTCTACCCTGCTGAAGGCGCAAGTCCAAAGAAGGTCGTTCGAACGATCGACTTGAGAAAATGTAAGAGGCGTCCGACTGACAAGAAATCCTTCAAGAAATATGAAAAGGATGAAAAAGGATGAAAACGGGATAGAAAAAGGAAAAAAAAATTTTTTTTTAATTATGGATGGATTTAATTATCATGAAGAGTTAAGGAGGCCGAGGGAAAGCGGCAACCTCTAAGTTTCTTAGCGATCCCAAGAGGTTCTCGTATACGGGATTATTCCAAACTAGAAGGAAGTTGCGTAATATACGTGTATAGCGGTACCTACCAGACTCAGAGCCACCCATCCGGCTGTAAATGACTTGAATGTCAATATAATAACGAATCGAGAGACTAAACACAGTCCAAGTTCAGACGTCGAATAAATCGACTACGACTGGACTGAGTGAATCGTCTTTAACAGAAGAAACAAGTCGGAATTGGAATGGGCTTAATTGGACGCTACATGCCTGGCCATTCGACTCTATTGTGTAACGGCGTTCAGGCGAGATGCAACCTAAAGAAAAGCAGGTGCATCGCAGCTCGTGCCAACGGGTTTCGCTGTGCGTCTTTTTATTTTATTTTTTTCCCCTACAGAGTGCATCAAGATTCCCGCGAGAAGTACGTCGGTCAAGGAACTTCCAGTGGCGGGAATTTCAAACAATCCAAAAGCCACGAACGACCCTATACAGACGTAGGTCTAAGTCTAATAGGTAAACAAACGTAAAACGGAGCTTAGTTAACGTCAATTTTCTTGAGGCGCGTCTTCGTGCGGGAAGTCGTACTAAATAAACCGGAAGTGTTGGCAGGGTGAGAAAACTCGATGGAAATAGACGAGAGACACGAAACGGACCGAAAACGTCGCTCAGGTATGCGGAGGGAGCCGTAAGCGGGTCAGTTGGAAATAATCACAGAGCACAAAGCACAAACTCCTCAAAGCATGCTGCCAAATGATCTGCTCGCTTCTCGAGTATTGTCAAGCGAGCCAATAAATACGTCTGTTTTTTTATTCCACTTCTCCAAAAAAGGACCTGACAATTTTTTACCCATATAATTCAGGTTCACGTATACGTATGAGCGCTGTAGGGGAAAAGATAAAGCCAGAGTTACTCAAGGATAAATTTTCACCCAGCTCCTCAGAACCAGCACGTTTCGGAAGTAGGTTCTTCTGTGCTCAATCATCCGAGTAACTGTCTGACGAAGATCTAGCAAATATATGCGCGATCGAGTAGATCGCTGAAGAGGATCTTCGCGTCGGAAACGTGTATGTTATAACTGTGTCAAATTTCAATTTAGCCTTTTTCTTTTTTTTTTTCCCCTTAAACTTTTTCTTCATTCTCGTTCCATCAAGGGACTTTCTCTTGTCCACGATCAATCCTATAAAATCCAATCAAAAGGATATCGAGCCGATATCCTTATATTTCGCCACTTGCTATATATAGGTTTCAACTATTCTCGACAAAACAGACAAATTCTCAAATGACTAAATGTTAGCCTGAATACATACTTGAATTAAAAAAAATAGCATACAGTAACTGCTCACTCTACCATCCTGATTATTCTTTAGACCGTTCCTCACTCTTTTAACCTCGTAAAAGAACGTTAAGCCGCGTTGCCAGCGAGTCGTAATGAGTCCGTAATAATATTTTTTTTCACTATTTAGCTACAATTTTACTCAAGCTTCAATAAATATCCACCTTGCTGTTTTATAGTGTTAAATAAGTTGCTAAGCAGGTATAATAATTTTTATCGGCAGCCAAGAATAATAAAAATGTGAGAAAATTTGAAAATTCCCCTCAAGTCCAATGCAGTTCGCTGCACTCAGCATCCTTAGGAATCATGGAGATGCTGCACGTGCACGTACTACACTACCGTACAAGTACACTGTCTGTTGGTCCGTCAACTTTATTGATCGCGTTACTATTCCGCGACTGTCGTTCCTCCTAGGGCACGCCCTCTTGGTATGGGGTCAGTTAGGCTAGGTTATTGGCGCACCTTCCCTTCGTAATTTCAATGTCGCCGCTACTGCGAATTCAGCAGCAGTAACTAGGCGGCATCACGCATTGCCCGACCGATACAACCATCATTGAAATTTCAGTAGTTAACGAACAAAGTCAACAATGAGACTTGAGAGAAAAAAAAGGTAATATCGATTATAAAAATTAATTTTAAAAAATTCCAACGTGCCACAACAGTGAAAATTTGTAATGATTTTTTATTATTGCATCACATCGTCGCTACCGTTGAAGCTTTTTTTTAGCAAAATAGATTCACGATAAAAATATTGACTGTTATTCATTCCTATCGGAATGTAACTTGCTCTCTAGTCATTACGATAACCAGGAAGTAGATGAAAAGATAAAATTGATCGATTCGATCAAGACTGAAATGGATAGTTTTATTGTTACAGTAATAAAATTTGAAAAATAAAAACTTTTGTAATACATAACAAACCATTGACTGTAACACGTAGAAACATAACGATTAACAGTTTCCGGCAGAGCGAGTAATAAAAAAAAGGAGAAATAAAAATCTTTTGGATCGTCACGATAGTTGGAATCATTAACGGTGTAACGAGAGGGCAATGGGAGGACAGGACAATCGACTTTCTAAGTTTAAAAGGAACAGAGGAGGAGCGCCACTTTCACCGTGCTCGATCGCTTGATCGATAGATTGATAGATGCATTTGTGCAAGAGGAAAATGCATGCGGATGAAATAGGTCAGTATCTAGATTTTAAATATATAACAGCTACGAGATTTAACTCGCAGTACACAGTTACGAGTGTTTGTTTAAATCCAACTATTTTGTCTACCAGCCACTGCACGCGTTCTGGATACTTCGGGATATGCTTAAAAATAAAGAACAAGCATCCCCTTCGGGACGTATATTACTCGCCCCGTAATCCAAACAAAAAAAGAGCCCATCGCTGTCCTCTCTTTCCGCGATCCCGATGCCGCTTTCAGGTTTTATCCAGCCTCTTGGCCATTCTACCCGAGGACGCGGTAACGGCACTCCACCACGTTTACTCTTTTAATTCCTTTTTCTCTACACACTCCTCCTCGCCACGCATCTCTTCTTCTGGCGCTACACTCCCCTCTACGCGCAGCCCCACGCACCTCCGTTGCCTTTTCTACCTGATGGTTGCTCGGTCGCTCGCTAGCCGGCCGGCCGGCCGACGTCTCTCTCTCTGTTTTTTCTCCTCTTGGTTCACTCGACACGACCGGTTACGCAGCAGCAAACAAACACGCATCGTAGTCGCTGCTGCCGCCGACAACGGTACCACAACTGTTCACCAGGTTGGCCGAGCATTGCTTACGCATACACTGACCTGACTACGTAACGCTTCTTCGAGGACGTGGACAATATTCGTCAGACTTCTTCACGTTATTAAATTACGATAGTAACGACGCCGCGTATCGGTTAATACCATTTTGTAATGATCGAAGGTGATAACTGATATTCCTATGTGCTGGTCTTATCAGTGGAGTTTGATTTCAGCAGTGACAATATTTTATGGAATGCGATAACTATCAGGTGATTATGTTTTTTTTTGGATTTTTTTCCTCCTTATTGTCACGATTTATTATTTGACGATTAGTCACTAGGATGACTGGTTCTGAGAGTATGCGAGTTTAAGCTAGTAGATGTATTTTTAGGTAGGGTGCGATTGCGAATGGTGAATTAATCGGGAGGATACGCAAGGCAATTTTTAACGAGGGGGTAATATTTTTTTTGGGAATAATTATTGTTGTTTTGCTGGCAGTAGTGCGTAAACGTTCGTTAGTACGTAAAACAATCGTTAGTACGTAAACGAAGATGCGACCGGAATGGCCGGCGTCGATTTTTTCCGGGAGCGATCGCAGCGACGATTAGGAAAGTAAACAGAAACGAAGACAAAGGTCAACGAACGAGTAGATTATTAAAAATTAAGCTTTATGTCACTTCTGGTGAAATTATTGTAATTGCCAAATGTCTCCCGGTGGAGAAATCAGGTACAGTTGACGAGGACGAAAACATAACGTTCGACGTCCACGATGGAAGAGAAAAATCCCATTAAGAATTACGTGGGTAGAATGTATTTCGTGATTACGTCAGACAGTGAATTTATTAAGAGCAGCGGTGTGTGAACAATATACGCCAATATTCCCACGTGCCTTTAGTTTGTGTTTGTTGGTATCCGAATCATTTCTTTCGATAGTCAAGCCAAGAGAAATTATACGAGAAATACGTTTGAATCCGACGAAAAACTGTTTCCGTTTATAATATGGAGGAATTCAATGGTATGCGGCAGTGCTGGTTGAACAATACGTTTTTTTCGTCTTATTTGTTTCAACATCTTATTGTCTTTGTATCTCTTTTTGATAATTTCAATAACATCTGACGGTTAGTCATTTCGAAAAGATTTGTCAATGTGAGGAGTCGGAGAATAATTCACGCCCGAGTGCAATTCGACTCTATTTTTGTAATAACTCAAGGATTTTCAAAATTTTCGATACAGTATAGCAGTTCTAAAATACTGGTGAGCGATGCGGACATGCGAGATACCGAGAATCAACAAGATCAAGAGAAAAAGGATTTAAAAGAGATTCACGGGATAAAGGTTATGCCGGAAAGTAGAACAAGTTTTATATGCCTTAAGCCCAGAAAGTTTGTGAATGTAGGCAAGATATCGCACCTTTTAGAAAGACTCCCGTTGCTGGTCGTAGAGTAATCCAGTAATCCGTGATAGCTATTAGAAATAAAACGTCCACCATTAACTTCAATCTTGCACTGATTCTTCAATGGGAATAGATAGCACAGAAGTGTAAGCGCGATTAACGAGAGCACTTTATTATGTCTATTGTTAAAGAACCGGAAGAAGGAAGATTTCGCGTACCGATCCAAATCCAATTAAATAGAGACGAACGCGAAGACACTCGTCCGCGACTACCTTTCCTGAGTGACTGCCTGCCCTTCTGCGGCCACTGCCTGTCCGCCCGTCTTGGCTGCCGCACGGTTGCACGATCGCACTTCGAACCATTCTATGGGAGAGTGGCAAAGTTCGGCAATCATCGGTCAGTTTCGGTTGAGCTCGGCGCGACTCGACTTCACTCGGCTTTCCCCGGATTCCCTCGGATCGCGAGTGGGGCCAGCACTGCTGGCAGCAAAATATCCACCACTGGCAGTATAAGGCAGTACTGGGCAAGTACTATAAGGAGGAACCGTGACCATGCAGCATGGTGGATGAACATAATAACCAACATGGAACTTCCTCACGAAAGAATCTTAGCCAGTCTTCCTTTTCGGGTTGCTTCGGGTCGAGGACCACCTTGTGCGGCATTACCTAGTTCTCCCGACACAGCCAATAGTCGATTCACGAGAAAAATGTGAAGTTTGGAGAAGTCACGTTGAACGCAATAAAAAAATGGCTTCTGCAATATTTATTATTTGTGGATGAATTATAGCACAATTCAGGCACCTAATGGACCTGAAACACATAATGTAATTCTATACACATTTCTTCTGGCTTACCGTGGATAATATATGGAAGACACAAGCTGTATGGAAATTTTCAGTAACCTTTTTATAATTTACTATCATTACCAGAAAACCTCACTTCTCTTTCTAAACAATATTTCTTGGTTTGAGAAACCTGAAAATGCAATAGATTTTGATTTGTATATTCATTATTGAGTATGAATGTTTCTAAGAGCGCCGATTATTACGCAAGATAATTGTTTAAACTTCACTTTGAAAAAGTTTGATGTTTTTCATTTACTCATGCTCCTATTAATATCCTTGAAATGATGTCTATTCGTCAATACGTTTACGTAAGACGTTACTTGCTGTCTGCAATTATGTTTGAAAAACACGCAAATACAAATTCGTTTCAACAAAGAGCGAGTAACGTCCTGTGCATGAAAATGAAGAGTAGGTAAATCGTTAGCGATTCGTTGCATGCTTTTTGATTTCAAATTGTAACTTTCTAACAAAGGAGGAGTTACGTTTCGGATTTTTGTAGTTCACAGTTTACAATTTGTAATTTCTAATTTGTAGTCCTGATCCGATTCGCAGCTCGACTTCCCAGCTGCCACGAAGAAAGTCAATGAAAGTGAAATCTCGTAACAGCAAAGCCTTTGATATTCGTCGCGCATCGTGGATGAAAGTGATTCGGTAAAAACACGATTCCGCCATGTCGATCGATCGCGTTACATATTAACTCGCCTTTATCTTTACTCCAAATAATTCCAATCGACGTCAACGTATATCAAATATTTCATAAACCCCATAACTTTATCCAGTGCTTAACTGCCATAAACTCTTGTGCCACCTGGTTGACTCCTTTTACTCGTAAATTGAAATGTATTTGAATTCATAAAATACAGAAACAATATCTACTGTGTGTACCACCTGGTTCACTCCTTTTACTCGTAAATTGAAATGTATTTGAATCCACAAAATACAGAAACAAATAATATCTACTGTGTGTACCACCTGGTTGACTCCTTTTACTCGTAAATTGAAATGTATTTGAATCCACAAAACATAGAAACAAATAATATCTACTTTGTGTACCGCGAAAAAAAAAATAGAAAAAAACAAGAATGTCTAATTCGCTGCCAACTGCGCAACTGAAAATTAACAGTGAAGAGCATCGTTCATAAGATCTATAACTTCCTCCAGAACGTATACCGATGAATCGTACTAATAATATGGGAAATTCAGATGACTATGATGATGAGGAGTGCGGAGGAGTTACTCTGTTAGTCAGAGGATCCAAAGAGAGCGTTGAAATAGAACGGTTAGTCAGACGTCAGGAGTCATTGCTTGTCAGGGCTATAGTCTGTAGTTTCTACAGTCTATAGCCCATATACCTAAAGTTTGTTACATATCGAGTTCATGTATATCTAACTGGTAATGTATTACATCGCTGTCTTCTGTTCTTGGAACTCGGAAGAGCATCGCCAACGGCTGCCTAACACTTGGAACACCTGGAGCAGTCCGTATCTAGACACTAGTCTAACCTTCTTCTTCCTCGCGTCTCCTCACTTTTCCTCTTTTTACATACTTTCAAACTTATTTACGAGGTGTGCATATCTAATTTTGTAATCTTCCGAAAGTTTTCTCTAGAACAGTTTATTCAAACAGTAATACGAATAAAGGATGTATGCACGAAATAATGTATCGGCCTTGATGCTTCTAGAAAGAAAGAAAAAGAGAGAGAGAGTGAACGTATATGTGACGTCAAGGTTTTCCAAGGTCGGACAATGAGCTGTTCATTGTAGGGTTGGTCGGTTATTATCATTTAAAGATTTTCTATAAAAATATAATGAAATTCTTCCCATGCAGATTTACAAATTTCATTTAGCTGTTACGAATTGAAGATTCAAAGTTGTTCTATTGTATAATTATATTAGGTTTGTGATTGATGTACGTAATCGTGGAAAATTACTACAACGATAGCAGAGTGGCGCAGTGGAAGCGTGCTGGGCCCATAACCCAGAGGTCCGTGGATCGAAACCACGCTCTGCTAGTAGGGAAACCAAATTTTTTTTTCATTTTAAAGTATACGTGAAGAATATAAGACAATAAATACTCGCAGAAGACGTTTTCTTACAAGAGAAATAAAGGTAGCAAAAACTATTATAATTTCGTGAAAAACCATAATGACAGAATAGTCAGATAATTGAAGAATCAAGAAATGAAAGAACTACAATGAAATCTAAAAGTACAAATTCTAATTAGAGAGCAGAAACCTGAGTCCCGTAAGTCAAAAGAGGAAGTAGGATCCGCGGTGAATGACATGCAGATTCTAAAGGAGAAGTAGTATTCCGTCATTGTCCTCAGATTGTCAAAGACGAAGAAAGAGAGTTCAGGAGTTCACCAGAGTTCACGAGTATGAATTCAGTGGGCGTCGATGCTCAAGTTGACTCCTTAATGGGGTCAGCTTGAATATTTGAAGCTCGATAAGTTCCACGGCTCTTGAAAAAAAAATGTCAAGATTTTTTCATCACCTATATACATTCGTGTAATTAGTAATCGCTTAACGCGAGCGTCGTTACGATGCTGATGGGGAGAAAGTTCAGAACAAAGGGAACAAAGAAAAGAGGAAGTCAAGTACGATCAGGGGTGCCAAGTTAACCTCTAGGTCAGCGTTATTTAATATGGCCACGTTTTAAAGTGACAGACTGGTTCGACCGCTTGTCTAAATGACAGACTGAACCTTTCAATGTCCCAACGGAGTCTAGATCGGTCGAGGGCGTCGCGTCAATGGCGTCGGTCGCGTGGCATGGCCGTTACCGTTACGCGTCCTACGCGTCTCCTATCCTTGCGCATGATCATTCCCCACTCCTGGCACTCTCACCACACATGCTGTCTAATATATCAATCCAAAAAAGTATAGAGGCAAGAAGTGTGCTCCGGTAGAAGGCGACGTTAAATGCAATGGAAGGGAAGAAAGGAAGATGGATCGTTTTGGTAATATCTAGATCCTTATAGCCAGATAACCTCTTGGAGGTCGTAGGTGTACAGCCTCCGAAGAATGGACCCACGCGCTCCAGGTCATTTAGATATAATTTTTTGTTCGAGAACATCGAACCTTCTTTTACATCAGATACCCACACGTCATATAATTTGAACGTATTTCAAACGGAAATAAAATTGTATTTACTGATGTATATTTACTTGGATGAAAGGTCATTGTTAATAAAAAGAGATTTATTAATTGTAACTAATTAATTATTATTTTTTTCTCATACCCAAAGAGCGTTGATATTCGTTAATAAGATGTATACCGTATGATTTTGATTTTTTTCATCGGCATATCCCTTTTTCGTATGCAAAATTTTGTTACTTCTTCTATTAATTATTTCTTTGGCTTATTTACATTCCAACGCGATAAGATATCTTCCAGCTCTTTCGAGTGCGCTCTTTCAGCCACTCGACTTCCCATAGGGTTGTCGTCGGGATGAAGTTTCTCTACGAGTGGCTTCTCCTCGAGTTTCTTTGCCTTTTCAAAACTCGAGCTGCTCCTTTCCTTCTCCCATTTGATTCTCCCGTCGCACGATTCTTCTGTAGAACCACCACGGATTCTCATTCTGGTAAAAGTATCAAGATGCCCTCCTAGAAACGGGAGATTAGCTGTCCGTGACAAGTCCACCGTGAGAGAGCGGATGCGCCGGAGGATCGCTACGAGTCAAACGTTGCGTGTTAGACAGCTCCTGAGAATTAACTCGAATCCGAGTTGAACGACCAAGAAACGATCGACACTCTAGTGGGCAGTGCCCAGCGGCAAGAATTTCCGTTTTTGAGATATTATTATCAGATTCTTTGGTAAAAATTTTGACTTTTAGTCAAAGACTTTTTACAAAAGTTATTTCACAAGGTGTTATACGTAAATAAACAGAAACTTACCACATGTACAATTTCGTGAATGGGAGCAAGCCATTTGGAGAATAAAAATTGAAAGAAAATATATCCAGAAAATAACCAAAAACTGGAAATCCGGTAATTCTATATTTAACTCATGAGACAGGAAGGTGGGAAGATAAGACTGTAACAAGTGACGATTCTTTAATGTATATATCTAGCAGAATTAAAATATCTTTTCTACATAAAGTTCTACGTGTACTCTTTAATTGATCGGGAGATTGAAATAATAAAAATCAACAAATATATCACTCTGATCCGTTTTCTTTCTTTGCTAGTTCGTATTACGGGAAAAGGAAGACAGACTCGATCTAACCTTACCAGTCGCACGACTACACCATCTTAAGTCTATTTCTCTTTGGATAGATTCATCCAGTTTGGAGGACACGGTTAACTAATATCCAAGCAAATAAAGTAAGATTTGCGGTAACGCTACTGATGCTGCAGGCGAGAACCAAAGACGCATCTCAAGACCGCAAGATCTTGCTTCCTGTATCAAGACTCTTGACGTTTGTTATTCTACTTTTATAGCAACGCCATCGTACGGGACAGCGCCTGACTTCACACCGATCGAATTCGTCTCGTTTCACAAGGTTATTACACTTCAACTTATTCCTACAATATCATAAATTTAATACTCGACAAAGAAATAACACAGTAATACCAAATGTTCCATTATTTGAACAAAATATGAATTACGAGTTTCTCAGTGTGTACGGATCACACTCACAAGATATTGAACCACTTTATGAATATTATATACCAATTACACGCAACCCCAATTAATTATCTTTCTACGCAGTGCATGATAAAATCAAGCACTGTACTCCTACACTACATTATACATCAGCCTGCACCGCAACTGCACTTTGCTGTAACTCCTGAGTTCAACTATTTGGAGTAAATTGCATTGGCGTCAGCAGTCTACGGTTCATCATTTTCTATTGTTTATCCTTTAGTTTCCATGAAAAAGGATATACACTGAAACAAATAAAAATCAAAAATATCAATTCTCTCACAGAGTACACGTTATATGGTGTACCTACACGTTGTATACTGATAAGAAAATTGTCATTATCTTGAAAGTCAATTTAAATAACAAAATGGCGACGATCCGCCACTGGTTGGTTATTTGGGTACAGAGGGACACTATCTCTAATATAAACATCCGACGACCGCGATCCTCATACTGTCTACGCTCCAGGGAATTACGGAGACAGCATCGAGAGGGGCTGCCAAGAATCTTGTGTCCCAGCATCCACAGTATCCGAGCATCCGCCTGGTCGTGCCAACAGTCTACCTACATACTTCGTATACTCTGCTCGGTGATCCACGATACGGTAGATCATGCTCCTCGCCATTCGCGAGCAATCACCAACGTAACCCAGAAAACATGGACAGGAAAATTAGTAATCTGCGAGCTGCAAGCTCAGCCAACGACTTCATTCCCTGAGCAGTGATGGAATGCCGTTATGCATCAGGCTGATACACGAATTTGTCGTAATTCGTAACGCCTAACATTCAACATCCACCATCCACCAGCCAACAGCCAACAGATAACGCACAATGCAAAACGCATTAGGCTAATTATCAGCTAAGCAGGCATTTGGCTCTTCTTTAATATTCGTGGCTTTGCCTTTCCCACAATTAGTCTGAAATTTGAAATCTTGAATGGAAGTAGATTGGCAGCCTTAGCACTTTGAGTATTCCGACCTGTAATTAGTAAAGTTTTCATGATTTACCTGACCACCTGACACTATGTTATTGTTTAGTACTGATTAGATGTATTACAGATAATTACTACTCCTGCTAATTGCAGCCTGTAACGATTGGGTCTCACCTGGGTACCTTAGTAGTTGAAAAATTTTCTTTTCCTTTCTCTCTGTCTTGCTGGTAGCTTTGCTTTATTTTCTTCAGCCATTATCACCGCCCTTAAGACCTTACCCAGGGACGTTAATACGCGGCTTTACACGCCTCATTTATTTCCCCTGTAATCAATTGGTAATCAATCGGCACTTTTGATCGAGGAAGAATTGCGAAATTCTGGCCTGGGTCAAAGGTCGAATCACTTAAGATACATTATTACTCGAATTCTTGGAACTCACCAGGGAAAGAGGAAGCGTCCTTATCAGAGTACTTTGTATCATATTATACTCGTTATCTGCTTCGACCTGTGGCAAAGGAATAATTATTGATGCTAGGCAGCTGCTGCAGTCGTATTTAACTTTTCTTAAAAATAAAAGTGCAGACGTGTTCTTGTTCGCTCGACCGTTTGAGTAGGCTGTTATGTAATCGTACGATGTCGATTATTCAAGTGTTGTAAGTTGCGTTGCGATACTACACGAAGGTTCGAGCTTCAAGTTTTAATCGAGCATGCCGACTGCTGTTACTATTAAGAAATATGACACCTACCATTACAATGTAAGCGCGGCTACATGCGCCACTTAATGACAATTTGATTATTAGAGATTTTACATGGACGTAATTATGAACTATTTTTTTTTGGTTAATATCCTCAATCCATCCTGGTCTTTAGGAATTGATTCTCTCTCCCTTCTCTTCCTTTCTCTCCAAGAATCTTACGTGCCATGTCCAATGGCGCATTCGTATTTAAGCCTACGTAGCATCGACTAAGCAGATACGGCGTATAACCCACGCTTAGTTTTTTTAGAATTTATTATGTAAGCTGTTATTTTTAACTATCTAATTTGCCTAAGTTAATTAAATGTCAAGATAAGCCCCTTCGCTCAGCATGTTACTACGACTGTTGAATCTAGGTACATAATCAGAGGCATTAACCCGGTTCTTTAATGTGACCAAGGTTGAAAATGAGTATTTTTAATAATCAATAATTAATCGCTTTCAAAGTTTCAACAATGATCGTCGTTATCGATCTCTCCGTAGCGTATAGAAGTCATTCCATAGATACTTCGAATAGTGAGAATATAAAAATAAAAAACCGTAACGTTTCTATGACCGGTCCTTCTTCTGGTAGCAGTGGCCGTAATAGGTAGACGTCAGCCATCCGGCAGCAGGCCTGACAATGGCTTTGAATTCTTGGCTCGTGATGCCTTCTCTCCTACATACATGTTAACCAGCATACGTGCCTTTACGTCACTCTGCCTTCCCCTGGTCCAAGCCAAGACACGCTCAATGCTCTGCTCACCTATCGACCTGACCGGCCATGTTGACCGCTTAACGCTTAGCCAGCCGACTGGCTGCCAGATTGCTCAGTTGGACATTTGGATGCCTCCTTGTGGTTTCACACAATACGACATTCCACGCTGTTCGTTGACATCGTTCTTATGCGATGTCGCAATTCGAAAAAGTATTACACTCAGAAATTCACTAATCGAACTCTCCATAACTCATTGCTCATTCCGATCGTTCACTCCATCTATGTATTCGGAGAGGAAGTTGTTTTCGCTATCCGAATAAATAATCCTTTACAGCCACAGCACGTGATTCTGGAATAATTTTATAACCGCTAAAGCATACAAGATTCTAGACGACTATTTGATTTTATACCTGTAATATATATACCTGTATATATCCCTAGACGAAA
Source organism: Trachelus stipa (assembly GCA_036026315.1). Lineage (NCBI taxonomy): Eukaryota > Metazoa > Arthropoda > Insecta > Hymenoptera > Cephidae > Trachelus > Trachelus stipa. The sequence goes on from JAYRCB010000494.1 coordinate 1,197,838, forward strand.
TACAGCATCGAACGTCGAGCATCCTGCGACTTCGTGTTTTATACACCTAATAAAAAGAAAGTGACAATTTAGCAATGCTTATCGTTCTTATCAAACCTGTCAACATTATCAGCAATAACATTTGTTACGGTAACTCGTGACTACGTAGTACCCGACTCTTAAAGCAGGACCTGTTTAAATCATCTAATCCACCAGAATTGATAATAAGAAATCTTGTCTGGTGTTACCTTACAATTAGTATGAAATAGCGTGGTACTCACCTGCTGGCCAATTTGACGCATTGCGTATTCTTATCCTTCGGTGAGTTATGAACTAAAACAGAGTTACGAGACGTCAGTTGAAAAGCTGCTACGGAACAAGACTCGGATGAAATATTCATTTTCTTGTTTACTAACAAGACACTCGTTAGGTTAGGTTATCAATGGGAGAATTGGACACGATAAATCCAAGGGAACGACCGGAGGTAGAAATACATATGTCGATCGATTCTCCTTATTGATCTGATCGAGAATCAATTGCATCGGATTCGTAGAAACACTGTAAAGGACGATGAACTCCGTTGTTATTTGCAGACTATAAAGATCGAGCCAACTGTCGCCAAGATTCGTCTCCTCTTCACTGCCCGCTACGTCATTTCTAACGTAACCCAACCGCCAAGCACGCCATACTGGACGTTCGTAAAAATTAGCCAGATAACCTCAAAAGGACATTGCGATGATGCTGTCAGGAACCACAAGAGTTTATGGTCAATTTCAAGATACTTTTTTTTAGTATTACTTTGCCTTTAACGTAGGACTTTTCTCTCACGAACATTTCGTATCTACGTAACCACACTGGTAATTACACTTGCAAACCAGAGTAGCCACGGTAGTCTAGTAGCCACGGTAAACTAGAAGATTCGAAATGAGCAATTTGACTGGAACTTTCTGATTCTGATAAATGAAACTTCTGTTTATTAATGGGTTTTTGTCTATATCGATAGGTTATTAGATATTTTCTGTGATTCTATTCTGATTAACTGCTAGAGTTATGAACTGCTTACGCAATGAAAATGTAACAGTCATTTATTGTGTAACACTTGTATCTACGAATCGCAGCAGTGAGAAATAATAGATGAATTTGACAATCGTGAAAGGAGAAGAAATGACTTTCAATATTTTACTGTCTGATGGAAGTTGGCGATTTTTTTTTACCTTAAATTTCCTGTACTTTATGTTTTCGCTTGTATCCTTTTCTTGCGAATGTCGATTCGTTAAGTGGAATGAACTTGAATGCAAATGACGTTCCTCTCTAGATAATTTGTGAAACTCTTATACCGACTTATTGTAACTAGTAGGAGTGTGATATGACTTCAAGCAACTAGGAGCTTCTAATTAATTATAATTGCACGAGGTCGTGCATTGTTTAGTTGTTTAGCTCGTCGGTGTTAATTCTCGAAGGCTGCTTTAAGTATACGAGACCTCGTTCACATCGTACTTTCACAATAATAATCTATATTCTCGTGAAATTAATCTTCGGTATCAGTCTGAAAACAATTGCCGATACGTTTACATAGAAATATGAAATTCGTAGCGATCGATTTCAAGGGAAATTCTAAAAAAATTAAATAATGAGAAAAGACAGCACGAAAGAAGGGCGAGGTTTGGGTTAGAAAAAAAGAAAATTTTAATAAATCAGGTTTACAAATTGGATAATCAGACCTACCGAAGGCGTAACATTAAGCCGATATGCATGTGCGCCTCGGGGAATCGTGACGGCCCATAAATCCAGTGCCGGAAATTGCATGGCAAAGCAACGCCGTGTATGTACATGAAAGGAAACTTTGGATAGATAGATTTTACGATTAGATTGTTCTGCTATGTAGAAGGATTGCTCGGTGGATCTTTAGCGATCGATCTTAACGATCCACATCGGCTTTACTAGGTAATGGGAAACATTGGCGAATATAAAATGCAAAATATCCCTATAAAATGGTAACAGTTTATAGGCCAAATCGAATTCGACTAGCGCCTATCAAGAAAGTAAGAATTATAATATTTATCCGTTTCAAGTTATTCGCTTTCCATTGCATATTTAGTCTTCCGAGTGTTTTCGATTAGAATACCGATACCTTGAGTGCTCCGCTTTCCTATTATTATTTCGACTCTTTGATAGAGTCGCTATTTCGGTACAAGATACAAGACGCGAGAAGACGGCGATAATTGTACGTGGAAGTGGATATTTTCGTAAAGGAATTCGGAACAAGGGGGACAAGGATTTGAATAAAAAAAAAAACTACAGCCAGCAGAGCTGATGACAAGACGAACGTGGCCAAGAATTCGAATACATGTGCTAATGAGTTTGGGTATCTCCCTCTTGCCCCTTTCGTCCACCATTAAACCACTTAATAATAATAAAATGCATTTTTAGATATGAAATTAAGTGAATGACGCATCCATCAACGATTATGGACTCAAGAATACTGACTGAGAAAGAGAAAAAAAAAAGGAAATTTAAATGCATTCACATAACCGGAAATGAGCCGTGTAAGCGTAAGACGCGCAACATTAGGCAAGCCGGCAGTGAGAATGTAGATTGTGTAGTTGTGCATTGATTTTCGAATTAAAAGAAAGCGAAGAAAGTACTTATAACGACTATTCGTTTCTTCCTGGAGAATTTCGCTTTCGAGGAAGTCACGTTATTCCTGCCTCATGTTATAAAGGGTCCATCAGGCTTTGCAGGATAATAAAGATCCAGGTACTGATTACTCATTTTCACAGGTCTTCCTTGATTCGACTGCCTTTGGTGCCATGCTCGAATACGACGTCCCAGGTATAAAGGTCAATCTGTGTGCAAGAGAAGAATGTGGAATTAGTAGATTCCTTTAATGAAAGATCTCAGCCTTGGTCTGCATACACAATGCGTCTTGGGTCGGATCTTCAAATGTCGTAACTGTCTTAGCTGAAGTCCCGCGATCCCCAGGAGTTAGTCACCCCGAAGTGAGCAAGCTGGTCGCGCGGTCGAGAGGCTGCAGTATTTGCGTCTTCTTCGAGGCTCTAGTATCTCTTCTGCTCGTCCTAGCCACGTTCTGGCTTCTATAGTAACGAACGGCATGCGGTGCGCAGTGGTATTCTCGATGCGCGACCCCTCTATTTCCGTCCCGCACTGGAATCCACGTCGAATTCTATCATCCATGCACCCCGTACCTTCCTTACCACCTACCACCTACCGACAACTACCCCAGACCAGGACCGACAGCTTCTTCGCTGGTTGCAGATCTATGCCATGAGATGGCTATCTACTTCCGGGCATTGTTATCCTGCAATCAATCAGTACGTAATGAGAGCAGATGAAAAACTAAACTCACTTGCTTCGTACTTCACTTCGTTCTCGCAATCGCTCGGAAGTCGATTCTACGCACTCTCGATCGATATTAGACTGACTTCGAGTTTAACGATCTCTTCCTTTCCTTTACTCTGTTTTTATACTTAAAGACTAAATATGAAAATAAAAAATTAATTCTCACCCATTGAGGACGCGGTGAGTCTGCTCGTACTCCCAAGCACCACGTGTCGACTCCGGTCTACTATTTTCAGGCCAATTTACGTATCACACGAGCAAAAGAATGAGCTCGATTTCTCGCATTTCTTGACGTTATGAAGACACATGACGCCATTAGGCATTTCACGATGACGGCCTGCGACTCACTGCGGTTGCGTAAGGGTAGGGATCTGGCTGAAGGGATCGCTGAAATATCTCATGGAGGGCATTAACGTAGCCAGCTTTTTGGACAGTAAGCGGTTTAGTATATCGTCGTTGGTGCTTGCAATTGATACATCGTTACGATTAATGGACTTTTCCTAGATAATCCAATAATTTAGAGTACTAATTTTGCATCGAGATCAAAAGCTCCATAGAAGTGGTTTATACTACAATTTGCAGAAGGATGGAAGATCCTTTTGCTCCTTCTCTGGTGTTTTCCATTGGGAGCCAAATGAGAGGAGGGCTGAACGAGACAAAGGAAGAGAAAGGGAGAGAGTAATCGGTCAACGAACTGAAAGATGCGTTTTAACGGCGATATTTGACAATTTTGTTCTCGCGACATACGTAAAACTCGTGAAAGTAACTCTGCGACCTTGCGACCCCTTGGGGACGTGCAACAGCCTTAACGACCATTCTCATCATCACTTCCCTTTTTGGTAATTCCCAACTGTCGGCAAATCGTCGACCCTCGTGTATGTAGAAACTGGTACCATCCAGCCGTGAGGTCGTCAACTCCAGTTAATTAAGGATTTCGTAAATGTTATATTGTCGCAAGAAATCATCATGTCTGGGATCATCATTTGTATCTTCGCTTCAGGCTAAATTCTTCCTCGTCCGAATTATGCTCTGTGAAATTTCACGAAACGACTGTGCTTGCTCAAGGGTGAATACGTAATCTCGAGACGCACGGTTGGAGGCACTGAAGGTATCGGCTGATGCCAGGGCGGCTGGTGATGATTAGAACAGGCGCCGTAAAATATGCAGCGTGTAGTTGCAGTGACTCCTGACTGCACCAATGGTTGGGAACACTTGGCAGTAGTGCATCGCTTCTCGGTGGATTAACGTCCGATGTAAATAGTACATAGTACGAGTGAAGAGCGTGTGCATTCCGTGAAGATTGAAGTGGAGGGGTCAGAGTCCAATATAGATACTGTCAGCTCAATCTGAATATAATGATTGAATATATTTTTAATTGCACCGCATCTTCAGGCGGGGGAGATGTTTACTTACCTACAGTGCACAGTCTAAGTACTGTGTCTTGCATTCTTGCATTCCAACATTCCAACATTCCAGATTCCTCCCATTGCATGCAGTCTGTGCTTCTTTTTGGTCTCTGCTACTTAATTCCCGGATCTTTCTTAACAGCCGATCAGTTGATATGGCTTCCAGGTATTCCGAAGCTTTTTTTCTCTCGGAATCTCCCCTTGGCTTCGCTTATAATCCAGGACCCTGCAGTCGTCTGATAATTCGATAAGAGACCCATACATACATATTGGCTATACCTTGCTTATTCGATAAGGTTGATAGTGGGCGGCTAAGTGGATCGCTTCTCAAATTTCTATCGGTCGCAAATAGGCCGATTCGTTTGGTAGTAAAAGAAAATAAGAGGGCCGGGAAGTGGCACGAGCGTTACTGCTGCGGTCACCGTGACTCGTAGCAGCGGCATGCGGGAATGCGTTTTTCTCTGGCACCCTCTCGCCCCACTCTCGGTCATCCGTGCGTGTTCATACAGTGGGGCGTCTACGGACCCACTGCGAATGCCTCGCACTATTATTGGCTGCCTCTAAATCAACCGTGTTGGGCATCAGTGTCTTTGCGAAGCTCGATTTTTAACAAGAGAGTTGTACCAAGTCAAAATATTTCCTGGACTCGTGCGCAGCAACGTCTTCCGTCCCAGCTTCCGGATTACGTGACGTTTTCCACGTACGCTTCGAATGTCAGTATACCTGAAACGTACCTTATTCAATATTTTTGCAGTGTTCGGTTGACGGTAACCTTGCTCTAGCTTCGTAGAAAATGTTCAACGTTCATTCTTATGGTCTATACTTTAAAACCTTGAAGAGAATTATTACCTAGTATATCCTAGATAAACTAATGCAGTGATTTCAAGTCTCTTCTCTCCTTGGTAAATCTTTACGACACTATTAGTGTCTCGTTAAAGTTCATTCGATGTTTAGACAATAGGATACCTTGCTGTGGTACACCCAATGCATTTCCTGAATAAAACATCCATCGGTGCAGCAATTCTGTCCAGTGGCAACCATCAACATAACCTAATAACCATCTTCTTGGTTCAGATAATTGAAGCATTATCCACGCAACTAGACTAGTGATCCATTTTAAGACGGCAGCAGTGTCTTTCAGCAGAGGCTTCACCAGACCCAGGTCAGGCGAATGGCTAGGATGCTAAGGCATAGAAATTGCATCTGCGTGAATGATCAAGGAGGAGCATGAAAATGATTATGGCGTCTTGTCCACGAGCTATCGAACCTGGAGTAGACTACTTGTCCGTTGCAGCGTGAAGTCATCGGGATGTGTGGGTGTCTTCGCAATATCGAGTCCTGGAGATTTTTGCATTCGATGACCGTGTCACTAAAGTGTCTGCCCAGTGCCCGGCTAGTGTCCGTTCCAGTTCGTTCCATCCCGTTCCGCTGAGGACAACCGACCGCAAGCGGCTTTGTAAGTGGCAGCTCCGGTAAGACGACACCGCCCTGCAACCTAATATAATACACTCTTCATTCCGCTGGACTGCTGCGCCCTTCAACCTTCTCCGCTGTTCTTCTGCTCTTCGGGTTACCCTGTGACCGAGAGAATCTTCAAGTTTCCTCTGCATCCATACCTGGTACCTATCTGGCTTCCCATATCAGTTTGAATCTCTTGGTAAAAGATTAATACACTTATACATTGTATAGGCACCGTACATATTTGTAATATATGTATATTATATTATAGTATATGTATATTACCTCTTGGAACATTTTTTAATTCATACGTGACCCTTATAGAAAATGACTAAAAGTCATTTTATTTTTGTAGAACTATAAATAAAATGATGTGATAAAAATCGTGATACTTCATTAAAAGTATTGATTAAGTACTAATTAAGATCTGTCCTTGGAACTCCGACGCATTTCGTGCTCGCACTCCTCCGAGTATCTTCTGTATAAAAACGAAATGGCTGACTACGGTAACGGCACGGTCGGATTTATATTTGCTAATAAGTCTGTCAAAGGGCTACTGACGAGTCAGCCATTACTGCCGTTCGCTGCTCCAGATATAGAGAGGCAACCTCGATCAATCGATACCATATAGGGAATGCTTTACTGATATCATATTTACACCGTATAAGTATAGAGAAGCTTCGAAACAGCTGACAAAGTAACGTTTATCGACTGCAATTCCGATCGTTCTGATTTTTACAATGATTCGGTATACAGACGACTCTCTTCCTTCTAAAATCATTCCTCTCGCAAGTGTCCAACGATCCGACGTACAAGGGAGAATCGATTCATTCTACCCCTTTGCTGTCCTTAACTTCTTTTTATCTTTGACATCATTATCATCCTACCATTTTTTATATGCTTGTACTCTGCAACAACTGGCCTTGATAGTCTTGCCTAACGATCCTTTCCTTATTTGAAAATTCCGCTGTACGTTCAAGTCCTTTGTGTCTGATTCGCCGACAAGCCTTCAACGTCTCTTTATTGCGTTAAGGATTATCTGGAACGCATATCGTTTTTATTCTTACTGGAATTGGAAATTGTATCGATCCGCAGCTGAAAGTTAAAGGTGCTAGAGTGTCCGAGGTCAAAGTTAAAAGGTCTTAAGTCTTAGATAACTATGAAAAAATATGCTTACTTAATTAGCTGGTCTGAAAAGTCAAAATGGCCGTTCCGTGGCTTGTAGTAATTTTTTTTAGTATATAATCTGGTTTAATCATGAGATGTCTGTCAGCTCTCAGAATCTTGATCATCGGAATCGTTATGCTAATCCCAAATAATCTCAACCATAAATCGCATCGAAGGGGAGAATGCACGAGGAGCAAAGGAATTTATGTACCTTATAATGGATCGTGGGCGGATGAACTGTTGACAGGTATATGCACATGTTCATTGGGCCGTCGCTACGTATTATTATCCTGAGTACATACAAGCCGATCCTCAAAACCTTTTAAACCTAAACCTAAAAATATTCGCAATGGAATTTGTTATTAATTTAAGAATTTCTTTTAAATTGACTATCTACCAATCAATATTCATCCGTATAAATATCAAACCTGAACCTCTTATAGTTCGCAGGAGAAATTCAATTAATTTCACTTCGCCTCTCGATACTTCTAATTTGCATAGACGGCCTTATCCGTTATGAATATTAAAATTGATAGCAGACCACAAACATGGAACGAATGAAAAATAAAATGAAACGGGAGATCCTTCGGTCCTTTACGAAGGTCGCCCAGCTGTCGTGTCACTTTATACACTAATGAAGAACCTTACGAACAACACACAATCTATGTATAACCTCCATTATCGCAGTGCACATTTCTCCAGGTATATTGTGTTCCGTAAACAGTATCGAATGACGAGTCATTTTTACGATGCATTTTTTTAAGGGCAGTTTGATCTCGTAATTTGCATCGTGATTCGCCAAGCTGTTAATACCCTACGTACAACTGTATTCCTTAACCTTTGACACAACGCCGTATTTCCAAATACAGCGTCGAGGTACGAACAATACTTCACCCGACCGTTAAAAACATTCACCGTACCTCATGGCTGACCTGCCTGCAGTCCAACAACCATTTTAAAGAGGGTAAACGAAAATGGCTGGCGCATGAACTCACCACGCCTTGCATTGTCTTCGATTCTGCGAACCTGTATCATAATATGACTATACACGACCAACGAATATTACAAGGGGGAGGATACCATAACCACAATACCTTACGAACGCGTTATGATTTAACCTTGGTACGAGATTACATGCAGATACCTTTTTAGTACGCGCGCCCGCCGCGTGGGCGTTGCGGTGCTTCGTGTCGCCAGTTGTCAGCGGGAGATACGAAATCTATGTGGCTCGAGTAACTTTTATACCTACAGAACATTAAATGTATTATCAACATTTTATCGATGCCTTATATTTTCATTGCAATTTTATCTGATCTTCTATCGCGTACCTAGATAAATATGAGTACGTTCGCTTTAACGTTCCTAGTATTTCCTCTGTCTTTCCCTCGTACGGGCTCTCCATATCCCTTTCCTATTGTCAGAGCCAGTTTAAGTTGGCTAACATGCTAATCTTGTTGCGATGGCAAGCAAGGGAGCCAGTTCGCTCTGACAACGGAATAACAATGATCGTTTCTTTGAGGCGTAGCAGCTTAGTGAGTATTCGCATCGGTGGCAATGACCTCATCCGATAGTACACGCGTCCTCGACACGTGAATACTCGCGCTCATGCACAAAGATGAAAGGTGAATCGGTTGTCTTACGATACGCCACGTCTCGCATTTCTTTTCTATCTGCCGCAGGACAAGCGAATCGTTCGGTCGAAGAATGTGCTAGGCTTGAATAAGGCTTCTCTGTCAAATCCTTTTTTTTAATAACCTGAATCATTTGTTACTCGATACTTGTTTTCATCTCCTATGGCAGATCTTGAAGTATATTTTTCTATAATAAAGAATACACGAAAACCGGTATTGAAAAAAATGGTAAGACTGATCTAGTAAAATATCGATAGATCTTGAACACAACATCCGAGGGTAAAGGTCGAATAACTCATTAGATATTACCTGCTGATAAAACGTGGACAATGCAAGGAATTTGGCGTCTGGTCAATGTAACCTGTAAACAATGACCAATCACCGTTTGCTCCAGGGTATATATACACACTCGATCCGTCCATGTGTTAACCCAGCTATCTTTAATCGCCGGAGCATTTGGACTAATTCCACAAACCGTTATTTTGAACTTGCTCAATGCCACTGAGGAATCTGGCTACCGCCTTCTGGTACTTAATAGCATCTGAAATAAATATCTCTGATGGATAATTATGATATGCCGGATGCTTAATAGCCATAGGTACGAAGGTGAGAATTTGAAGATCATTCGAAGCAAAAGAGAGCCGCATGTCTATACGTTAAATTGAATAGCGATTGGCCAAGAGAAAACAAGCAAGTAAACTATTCTTTAATCGAATGCGAATCTTAAACGTCAAGTAGTTAAGGTAATCGTTGTTCATCTTTTTTAACTCAACTAAACTCCACCCTTCGTCCTTTTCTCGTTCACCTCATCTCTGTCTTTTTCTTGGAACAGCCACTTCCAGCAGGGTGGCCAGATGGATCCCAGGATCCAAGATGAGAATCGTACGAGTGGTAAGGGATCCCTGTGATTTGGCACGCCAGTCGCTCAGCGATCGAGAATCTTTGCTTGCGTGATCGAGAGCCAAAAGATTTCGCGATCGTGATCGTGGGAAGATGAAGCGTCCAAGTGCATCGCGTAGAGCTTGAATTCCACTTCGATTCGTTTGGTCTTGACTTTACTGTAACATAATTCAACGGATGACCTGACAGTCTTTTGCTTTGTTTATAATTAATGAATGATATGAAATTTCTTTAAAAAATTTTCCATTTCACAAGCAGATTCGATCAATCGAATTTTTTAGGCTGACTAGAGACTTTCGATGTCACGATAAATACAGTTCTTAATCGATTGCGATAATACCTGCAGTGCTCCTGGAGATACATTCTACTCGGGGAATCCGAGCGAAGGCAAAGCTATGATGAAATTTTATGTTGCTTAATTGTTACCGCTCGATCCATTAGGTGACGCAGTAAATCACATTCGAGCGTTAGGATCGGCTGAGTGGACGATGTGGATTGTGTAAGCCTGGTAAATAACGCTCCACGACAATTATGGCGTTTTGTGACGGTCTGGGAGTCTGGTGCGCTTCAACAAATTGTCAAGAAGCTGTACTTACGGATAGGAGGAAGAAGTGTAACGGTGACCTCTTCCACGAATGACTGTCATTGTTATATCGTTGCTTTAAGAGTTTCTGCCAATCGGTTGGTATTTAACAATGAGCTTCTGTTTTCTCAGACACGACAACACAAGCTATTGCTTCACCTGCCTCGTACACATGCCTGCTGCTTTTTCTAAATCTCCATGATAATAATGCTGTTTAGATGAAAAACTTTATCGCGTGCGATTATGACGTTTATGATTCATTGGAAAGGCCGTGCAGAATCGACCTTTTCGTATTTTATAACCTGGTCAAAATGCCGCTGTTAAAGTTCTCTGCATTCCTTATACACTTATGGTTTTGAATAAATTGAAATGCGTCGGTCACGGGATACACAATCATAAACATTCGACCGATGAGATAATGAGTCACCTCATGCTTATTCAACGGGATTATGGCAATATCGTATTACGAAATAATGACATTTACTCAAATTTGCAAAATCGCCCACGTTTTTTTCCCCCGATGTATAAAAGTGACTTTGCGTTGGTGGCAACGAATAAGGATGCATGGTTGTCTGATTTTAATTATGATTTATCTTTATTACGCGTTCCGTTGCAACCAATCTTCTTGCATCGGACGGATAGCCAAACTAACCTCTAAACTTGTAGCTGCCAAAGTGACTAGAGTCACGGACGTCAAAGTTCACTTTCGCTAATAGAAAGTCAGTCAGCAATACGTAGGTGGACACTAAAATTCGATAATTTATTCTTCGCGGATCTAGGTTTCAAGTATTCCACATAGACAAGTAAAGTTTCATTAAGTAATTTGCTCGGTAATATATTACATGAAGATTTGATTGGAGCGAGCAACGCGCATCGTTTCCTTGCTCGATTTATACTGCAAGTCAACTGTTACGTAATATTAGCGAATATTAATAGGACTACATTTATGAGCCGTTACACTCTCGCTATCTCTGCTATTCCATACCGGTGAGCATGCTCGTAATATATAGTATACTACCAACTTTTTTTATATTACAGACTCTACAAATCGACAAATGCAGAATTACTGACTGAAAGATGCCTGTATTGCGGTGAACGAACAAAGCCCAGATTACCCGTAGGAGCAAGTGAACGCTGATCGCTTACTGCAACGAGTTCTACGTGCAAGTTGATCAAGGACGATATTTGAAAGAATCTACGATTCACCGTTTACGAGTCACAGAGTCACGACCAACAGAACGTAATAAAGGTATATCGTCATCGGCCTTCGTTCCATGTCTGTTATCTGTATAAATACTCTCAGGGTTAATTACATATTTTTTAAAAATAATTTGTGCAGGAAAATAATCTTTGACTATGCCTGTTGATATAATTATCTAATACAAGTCAGGTATCTAAGGCTAAAATGAAGAAGGCATGGAGAAAGGAAAACACTAGAATTATTGGTGCAACAGGTGAAACGAATGTTCCATACTGGCTGGAAACTGTATAGTATTTCTGCAATGGCTGCAGTCACCGGCGGGAAGGTGTGCCTTTAATCTGTGCGTGCATTCCACATCTCGCGACTAGCGAAACGACTCTTACTTTGCCGTGGGAGCCACTCGAAAGGCCTTCGAAGGCTGCTTCGATCGTTCTTCGCCTTTGAACTTTCGAGCCTTCCTTCCTCCGTGCACATGACACGAGTCTGCCCGGTATGCATCATGACTGCTGACTGCATTGGATATTTGATCGGAGCAGAGGTAAGTGTCTTTTATTTCCTAGTAGAAGCTAGCAGCTTTCTGGAGACTCAAGTGTGGGATTTGGAATTGCAGATTGCGCGAGTATTCAGATTGACTTGAGGACTTTGGAGTCTTGGGTGGAGCGAGAGGTGAGGTCAGAAGGAGAAGGAAGAGAATAACCGTTAACGGGACCCTCCTATTGAGTGTCCATCATAAATTATATATTATATCCCATAACCGTACGCCATGCGCTATACGTGAAGGAGATCACAACATATTTTGTTGAAAGTAGATTTACGACCGGTCATAAAGCTTTAAAATTCTTGAACCAGTCACGGTACCCGTACTGGCACTCTGATTGGACAATGGCTCGTGCCAACGCAAATCTTTTTTACTGCTGCGACAAAATGCAGACGTTGAAATTGAGTAAATGAGAAAATTGAATAACAATAGAACATTTTTTTGCTTTACATGAGTAACCTATGCATTGAACATAATATTGAAACACGAGAAGTTTAGGAGGACTCTTATTTCTCATTTTACTGGAAGTCAGACTCTTGGTCATTCTTTGCATCTTGAATAGAGACAAGCATTTTTCCAATGATATCTTAAATAAGAATACTGGTATATTAGTTAATAATTTAACGAACTACATTTTCAACGTAAACATTCTGTACTCAGCTGTCACAAATTCACTATATTGGATAGCTCAATTAAAAGTTATATAGATTGATTTTGTTTTTGAATTACATCCGACGATCATGCACTCGATGCGTTTGACGCAATATAGAGGAATAATTAAAACAAGTCATTGACTTGTTACAGGCGATGAACCTATCGGTGATTTGCTTGTCTGTTGAGTCAGTTTACTGATTAATTGACCCTCATTAATAAATATCGGGATACTCGACACTTTCTGATTAATCGGATATTTCTCATCCGTTGACGAAAGTGACAGCGTCACGTTCTTATTAGACAGAGACGTCGGTACGTGAGAATCTGAAAAAAATGTATTTTCTTAAAAAATTTGGATCATCAAAAGTCATCATAAATTAAGAACTTTACTCACTTCGAGTAGAACTTTTTCCAGTAAAACGATCACGGATTTTTCGAAACCATTCCTCACCCAGTCTTTCCCGAAATTTTGGGGTAGTGAATGTGTAGAGCAAAGGATTAACTGCACTGTTAACCGGCACAATGAAGATGACGACCCAAGCATGAAGATCGGCTGAAAAGATCATTTTCAATTGGGAAGTAAGAAAACGTGACTAGGAAAATTCATTTAAGAAATAATTATAATTATCCTTACGTGGAACAGGGTACATCATCAGGGCGAGAATTTTCAGTGTAATTATCGGCGCCCAACAGGCCGTATCGGTTAATACAATTAAGAAAAATCTTACTGCAAATTCCGAATCTCCCACTGACAAAGGAGTCGCGTGTCGCGTTCTCCAAATACTGGCAAACATCCCAGCATAAACGTAGCCAATGACGATCAGACTGAAATTATACCGGGTGTTTCAGCTTAACGCCACCACCTGAAGTTAGCGTGTCAATTTTATATTTATAGTAAAACCATGCTCAGGTGGTTGCGTTTGAAGTTGAATAACTGATTTCTTTATAGTTTGCAATATTTTCCATATAGATACCCCAACAGATTCAATCCAAGGAAAATGAAAGCAGAGTATTCCCAGCCGATCAGATAAGGGTTGTCTATATGTAGAGGGAAGCACAAGCCATTGACACCATAAAATCTGGTACTGCTACGCCAATGAATAGCTAAATGAAGAAAATGTTTTGTATTACAATTTAAAAATAAATAATTTTTTATAGATACCTGGTATAAGTGCTAGTACAATTCCAAAAATCCAGATAACAATCATAGATGAAGATGCAGCTTGAGGTGTCAAGGCGCGATGACTCTTCAAAGGTGCAGCGATCAGCATAAATCTTTCTACCGACATGAACAGTAGGATCAATACTGAAACCTGAAATATCAGTTTTAAAATCACATTGTATTCTTTTTGTATAGAAATATATCTGTAGCTATGAGGTAGTACCTCTGAGGACGTCATGGCCAATATGCCAACGGAAGTACAGGACCAAGATGACATCCAGGTGCTGGCGATCTGATTATAATTGTCTCGAAATCGAATGTCCTCCAATCCGATAATAAAGAGATATATACCCATCAGCATATCAGAAACTAAAATAAAAGAAGCTACAGGAAGACTCCCATGAAACTCCATAGGTTTGTCTCTTCGAACTTGACGGATTCCACGTAGTCTAAATTTAATTTTCCTTCTCTCTTAGACTATGCATGTTGTGTATACACAAGGGGATTTGTAAAGGCGGCTTAAAACCCACCAGCGAGATTTCTGATGACGATGCTCAACACTTGGTTTTCGTCCTTAGCTGTGAATCTTCCCCACAAGACCAGAGCATTTCCCAAGCACGTCACGCACGATATACCCCAGACAGCAGCACGTAGCAGCGGTTTGCTTAATAGGTGGGACAAAGATGAGACTCCTATTTGATAAATGGACAATTGTTATTTATCAATTGGCTTCTTTTTTTTTTCCTAGACTGAAAGAAATATTAGAACTCAAGTCAACGGTTGATTTTACCGTCGCTGACCGGCCGGCATTTTTGGACGTTCGACGCGTAGGTTGTGCAATAATGAAACTTTTTCAAGTAACTGTGAAAAATCGAATTAAACAAATTTGAGTTATTATATAGGAGTTGTAACAATGATTAGAATAATAATTATTTTATTTTAAACTCACACGAAATCTAAATACGGAAACAGATCGAATATATTTTCCTCCATATTGACAATTTCAATTTCTTCGAGGCCACTGAGAAATTATATATATTCATATTTAACATAAATTGTTGATTATTACTGAATTAATCAAGGACTTACAGCGATCGTAGATTTCTCAGTGGATCAAACAGAGCGCTTGGTAGATCCTCAATCGGATTGAATCCTATCGATCTGAAAGAATCGATCAAATTGTCTATATAAAAAAGAGACAAATTCAATTGAAATTCAATTCTCACGCGGTACTCGAATCGAATAATTTTCTAACTCAAAGTGGCAAAAACAAAGAAAATGTTAGTCCGGATCAATCAAGTACGTGACGTTTTCTTCATTTCCAGTGAGAAACTTCCCGTCTGTCAAATTTCCTTTTATTTTGCTATTCTACCCAATGCTCTCTATATTCAATTATAACTAGATAGACAGATGTAATTACTCATATGTATATCTAAGTAAAGCACCAGTAAATCTGCTGCGAGCACGTCTGGATATTAATCGTTAATCACTTTGATCCGTATGGTCGTAACAACTTTTACGTCCCTGGGTTTCATTATTAGTAAATAATAAATTATAACAGCCACACGAAGTGTACTTGCAATTTCGTTAGATTTCCTATAGGCTTAAAGACATCCTCCGGAATAGTTAAGATCTTGTTGTCTTCTAAATTTCTATAAAAAAATTGAATTCTTCAAATCCAATAAATTTTAATGGATACATAATTAGACTTTTAGGTAAACTTACAATTCTAATAAATTTTTCAGATTTCGAAAAGCGTTCACGTGTATAGTAGTTACGATATTTCCACTTAGGCTTCTGCAATGATTAAAAATAATTTTAACATCTCATGCATATAAAATCAATCGATTAATAACAATCGATACGTACAGTGACATCAGGCTTGGTAACATCGACAATAGATTTTCCGTGATAGCCTCAAGCCGATTTTCGTCCAGAACTCTTGGACCATATAGGACAAAAATTTTACAATCGATATTAAGTGATCACAAAAATCAATATATTCGATACTCACAATTCCTTTAATTCTGGCAAGTACGGAAGTTTTAGAGTCGAGGAAGTCAGTTTGTTTCTGCTGAAATCTCTATAAGAAATACTATGCTGTGTATTTGTCTAGCTGATGTTGGTAACAAAATATTTGTATGGTCAATTGCATAAAAAAAACACTTATAAGACTAATAAAAATCGACGATTCTCACATCCATTGCAGGGAGGTGCTGTTCTCGAAATCAAATAAATCCGCGTAAGTAATTTCGTTACCGTCCGCCCTCAGAACATCCAATGATTTTAATCCAGACAGCTGACCACGTCGTACCTCTCGAATATTATTATCCGAGAGAATTCTGTTGCAATCGAAAAATTACCAAATTCGAATTAGGTAAATTCCCACATAAGTCCTAAATATATTCGACGCTACTTACAGCCATTCCAACTGTCTTTGATTTGCGAATGCGCCATCTGCCAAATTTCTTATTGAATTATTTTTGAGATATCTACAAGTGTCCATAATTAATTGATCAATATCAAAACAGATTTTATGTGTTAAGAATAAACAGTTAGGATAAAGCAGCAATAACTTACAAGTATCGTACTTCTACGTATTTGATCAGCTCATCTGTAGAAAGTTGCGTAAGCGCATTGTTTGTCAAAGTTCTACAAAAGTCAACGTGTAATATATGTATCAAACGACTGAATACCCAAAAATGATGTATTCCGAACGTAGGCATCTCGATACATACATAGTGGTAACATTGGATGAGAAATTTTGTGGTATTTCGGCGTAACCAACACACATCAAGTGACATGCATGACAGGTACATTTTTCAGGACATTGTGTAGCATCTAGGGAAAAGAAATAGAAAATATTGCAATAAAAACATACATTTAAAATCGTTTGATGGTAAAATGAATTTTGCTTAATTACCACAAATGATTTTGGATTTATTTTGTGGATCTTTGATAAACCAGTCCCAGCTGCCATGCATATCTCCTAGTGTAAATAGAATTTTTCAAATCATTAATTAAATGAGAATAATTTATAGTATTTCAAGAAACAAGGAAAATCGTATTACGTACATGATACCATACAACATAAGCATATAACGTATACAGAAATGAGCGATGACAACTAGGTAAAAATCAAAAAGAGAAACAACGATGGAAAAAAGAGACTCACCGCACTCTGTTTCAGATTCGTCATCCCCTTCTGGACAATCGCTTATTCCGTTACACCAGCTTCGTTGTGGCATGCAAATAGAACTGTTCTGGCACGGAAAAGTACCCACTGGACATTTGTCTGTATGATAAAATGAAAATAAGGATACAGATCCCTACATTATCGAGTGTGGTAAAGAATTGTCCAGAGCACAAAGCTAAGATACGTTCAGGGTAATTTTATATGAAATAATAAAAGTCAATTTCAAAAGTCATTCGACTAGAATCCTAATGCATAAGGTCATGAGTATAGGGTTAATGAGATTCTATATCAATTTACGCCCAGCATCTCTGTCAATAAATGCAGAAAGTTTCGAATAAAAAATACGACCACACGATTCGCTTCGTGTGGGAGCTCGTAAAATCGAATGCATTCCCTTTTTTACGAGCTACTCTCGCATAAATAGAACCTTTCGAAAAAACCCACTCGAGCGTAATATGCGTTTGTTGTATTTATCCACGCGTACTGGATTTTATATTCTTAGAGATTGTAACGTTATGACACCTGAACACTTTCATATTCAAGACGATCGGAATCTATTCAGATTCTAATACTCCTCCACATATAATTTCTATTCGCAGATCCACTGACAGCATCTAATTCAATTGATTCGATCGTGCTCCAATTTGACCCGTGACCCGTGCTAACTATTGGCGAATAATAAAAAGTATTTGGAGGTTAGAATGAAAGAAGGAATAAATTAAATTAATTTTTTTAATTAAAACGGACCTGTACCGAATAATCATTAATTTCTATAGCCAACTCCAATTTTATTCTCTTGTTTCAATAGCAATTTGCGTTCATCGGTTGATAACCGATATTGCACAAGGTAGACGTATCGGCTTGATATTCGCGATATCTGTCATCGTAGATTTATAAACGCTTTGTAAACGTACCGCCAAAGCTATACTACTTGGTCAAGTTAGTTTTTTAATAATGAAAACTAATAACACTATCACTATTGATTTATTTATAATTAATTTCATTGTCTTATTTTTTTTTTCATGCCTTCCTAAAAGTGATCTAATCGCACAGAAGCACTTTTGTCGATCTTCGTAGCGTGTATAGAGTAAGAATGTTACGTCGAGGACTCACGTACTTATCATTTGAATGACGATTGAATCACTATGAAGATTTACGTCACTGCACGTGGATACAGATACATTCCCACTTATATTTTTACTATGAGGAACTTACAGTAATTTCTATACAATTTTATTGCAAAAGTAGAAATTTCTACCTGATAAATTTGTTTACATATGCCAAATTATCAACTTATTTACATCTTGCCATCTTTTGATTGGTCAATTACACAGAATCATTCATTTCCGTATCTCCATTCAATTCCGGAAAATAACTTTCTTTACCAAGGACATAGGATCCTCCCTGCAGACACTGATGAGCTCCCCATTACCGGAAATTAGTTTGCTTACCCACTACAGCCATTTATACATCAGCATTGCTTATTTTTAACCTATCTGCTTGCTTCCGATTTAATTCTATTATCCTCATATTGTTCATAACATATGCCAAGGCAGTCATGTTCAACTTTTAAAAATTCGCAAAATTGGGAATAGTGCCAATTCTCAGGTCAGAAATCTTCAGAATAAGGGGAGATAAGACCTCTCCATTAATATTAACTATGTGTACCATCTGCCAGCATCATAATTAGCCTAGTACGTAGTCCAGCCCAAGTCACATACGCTTTGAAAATGTTTCATATTAAATTTTCGTCCGAGCGGATTTAAAAATAATAAAAATTTTTAATAAAAATAAAAATCACCCATAAGGTTAATTTAAGAACTCATGCAAGAATTATTACCAAATAAATATTTTATATCATTTCATAAATTTCCGTTTACCTTGATTGAAGTAATACATCACTCCAGAGAGTGACAGCAGCGTCGTTATTAACGATGCTCCGACGATAACGATGTGTTTGTACCTCATCTTTCTTCTCTTTAAGCGGAAGGACGTTACGGAAAAACAGGAAGAAAAAGTCCTCGGCCTCCCTCGACTCTGCACTCGGATTCTAGGATGACACTGGTTGCACGGTTGCACATCCGTCTGCTTTCTGCTGGCGCGCATGCAACGTCCCACGAGACGCGAAGCACCGCGACGCACATACCCAGAGACACATAATATTGTATCGACGATATTATTATTATGTTCATTGATCGTATTAATCTTAAAACGTACCTTAACGTTTGTTATTGCACGTCCTGACAATCGCATTGGATTTTAATGCTGTGTACTTGCTGCTACTAATTAAAAGAAAAACAGGAGAAGTGTATAAATTTAGAATAGTATCATTTACGATTTGACTTTTCTGGGTTTTATGTCAAATAATTTCTATAGGGTGGTATATTGATATGGATCGGTGGTAACGACGTTCGAATGACATTTTCAGGAATTTTATACTACTGGATTCGCTATTTATGGTCTTGGGCGTAAGAGATATGGAACTGATAAGACACGATTAAAAGGAAGCTTTATTATTGTTGGGAGAAGTCGCTTTATTGTTATTGATAAAACTGGTATTTGTAATGCCAATGGGTTATTATATTGTAGTACGTGCAATTTTTATGTAATTAAAATATAAATGTCGATTGATACGATTCACTCCGTGATAACGGACTTGGAAAATGTGGTAAACCGTTGAAAATGAATTTAATATCGTAGCTACGAATGCGCGTTCACCTGCCTAAAGTTATAGGCATAACAAAAAAACTATTGAAACATGCAGAGGATGTGGAATAAGTTTGACGGTGTTTGAAGAGGGGAGTGAGTTGAAAGCAGAATCTTTAATGTTTCCATTAATAGTGTAAAAGTATCGAGCCGAAAGCTATGAGCATTACTATTCGATGAGGGCAGAACGGTTGAAATCTTACCAAGACTTTAGCCAGGACTTGAGGGGTCGACTGCCGGTTGCACAATCCCCTCGCCCCGCCGCCATTTGAAGTCACGAGCAAACATTTTAGATTTAGTTTCGAATCCTCCACGTTTTGTGAAGCATCATCTGGGTTCACGGAGTGGAAATCAGAATTGAAAAATCTTACTATAGCAATACTCAATCAGCTGCTCAATATGTATTTATCCACAGATTCTGACATATTGTGGCTGAGTAAGCGAGTCTTGTCATTGGCTGGTATTTGGCCAGAAAGCCCGAATAATTTTCGATTTTTCATTTACCTTCTGTACTTGAGTTTATTCAACTGCGCCGAATTTGCCGCGCTCGTACCGAATATTTATTGGTTGAATTTTGACAAGTCCGTCAGGAACATGACAGAGTCTATACCCACGGCCATGGTGATTCTGAAGACGGCGATGTTCCGTAGAAATATGCAGCTGTTGTTGCCGTTGTTGAGTGAAGTCAGAGCAAACGAATTCAGCGTAGAAGAGCCAGGAATTGCGTGGTTGTATAATATCATGGGAAAGTTGTATACACGTCTCTCCGTCGTCCTGATATTCATCGTCACAACGATTCTGTACGCAGTACCGTTATCCCAGTGGATCGTTGCCAGTGAGTAATAGATTTATTCGGAACGGTTTTCTTACCTTACTTCTTTGTTTCTATCTTCTCTTCCGTAGAATCCAATAATTTAACCTCAACCTACGAGCTACCTTATCAAATGTATTTTGGATTTGAGATTAACGACTTGCGTAGTCACGTACTAACGTGTGTCAGTCTACTGCCAATGAGCACAGTTTTGACAATCGGCTGTACGGGATCGGATACATTGTTGGTTGTCCTGATATTCTACCTATGCCGACAGTTTGTATTGCTCTCCGTGCGAATTCGAAATATCGAGACTGATCCGTTGATTCACCGGACGAAAATGAAACAGCTGATCGAGAGACACGCCAAGCTCCTTGGGTAACCATTTTTGAACCTATCGTAAATACCTACAGACGATTTCACAGTGACGTGTCAGAAATGAAAATTACTAGACACAGAGGTTATACGAAAAACAGTCTCTGATTGCACGGGAATTTGTTCCTTTGTACAGTAACTTTTAAGCTTTTACGTCGAAGAAACGTTAGGCTAACCAAATGGACGTTGCAGAATGGCCACAGCTTTAAATAAGACTTACAGCTCCCTCTTGCTGGTGCAAACTATGGGTCTTAGTTTTGTCATTTGCATAGTTGCTTTCGAGTTACTCACGGTAATGACAAGAAACTGATAACCTTTTAACATTTCTATAACGAACCAGGCTGAAATTACAGATGGCAGAAGTTGGAGAGGAAACGAATACTTTGAGCTTCATTATTTATTCACTGGCGGTTGTAACGCTACTTTTCAGTTACTGCTTTCTCGGCGAGTGTTTAATTCATGAGGTGAGTTTTTATTCGGCGCCTAATAAAAAAATTAAGGAATAAGCGAACCCGTGTCTCTTAAGTCACGTGGGTAAGTTGTTACGACGATTTTATCGCCAAGGTGAATATCGATGGTAGTAACGGGCTTCCCTATACTTGATAATCCGTTTTGACCTTTCCTTCCAGAGTTCCTCCATTCACAACGCTTGCTACTTTTCAAACTGGTACCAATTGCCGCCAGATCTCGCCAGGCCAATAATCATACCGATCATGAGATCACGAAAACCCTTACACTTGACAGCAGGACAATTTTACGTCTTTTCCCTAGAAACATTTACATCTGTAAGCGTTTTTCAAATTACTCCAGCAACATTCCTTCGCTGTCATTCGCCATTTTCTGTCCTTACTTAACAGATCATGAAGGGGTCTATGGCATATCTATCAGTCTTGAGAGAAATTAAGTAAATACTTCATCCAGTAAGTACACCATGACACTTGCATATGAATCTGATTATATTCAAGGTCTCTCGCAATTCTATTCACGTATACTTGCATAATGCAATAAAAATGCATTTATGCCCTTACTTAACATACAATAATTCTTACTCAACCCATCAAAACATACCTTATTTCACAGCACAGGATTGTCCATATGTCATTGGATCTGCAGCTGTATGGGATCTATAGGAAGGATAAACTCGAGTCCACAGGTTTTTATTACAACATTGCGTGATTAAAAAAAAACTTAGATACACAATTGTTTGCTAAAGGAGATAAAAGAAAATTTATTTTTTATTCAAGAATGATACATAGTGTACAGTCGATGGAATACAAATTTTAAACGGTTGTGCTGCTCGCTAAATAAAGATTTATCTGATACTGTAAATGAAACCACATATATAGTTGTATCATTCAGTAATAGATTATCTTTACATGTCAGACTTGCACGATCAAAACCCAATGGAATTTGACCATATACAGGTATGGGCATCCTATATAACATTCACGATAAGCCAACGCTCTCACCCGCACTTATTGTTAATCCAATTGATAACGATACAACAAGGAAAACGAATCCGGGTGTTCAATGATCGGGGTTGAAGGATACGCGGGGGAGGCATAAAATGAATGATTTAGGAGCAATGAAAAGAAAAAAGGGGGGAGGGGCCCGTAATTTCTCGTGAACACTTATATAGGATTAATTGCATTTGACATCGATGCAATTTAATCTAACTAAATAATCCATTCCTTCATTCAATTTTAGTAATTTGCCTAATGATAAAACCTCACGTCATGATCGATAATATCCTCTCATTTATTTTTTTTAGTTTTTTTTAAGTCTTCAGAGGACATTTATGCATACATTAAGGATACAAGCCTTCGTCCGATAATTCATTCATCCTCGAAAAGCATATCCTTGGCCCTCCTCCACTTTTTATTATTTTTTTTTCTTTTCCTTACAAACTCATTTCTCAACCTCTTCCCATTTACACCCCCTCTCGGGCCCTCTTACCAAAGTAATGTAAACCATTTTATCGGAACGTACCGTTTAATTATACCACCCCTCATGAATTATCATTAACGGATTCGTCACATGTAATGTCGCCCGTAGGATAGCTCGTAATCGGTAATGCCAGAAAACATACAGTTGGATTTCGCAATATACTTTTCTTTGTAATAAAAAAAATTTATCGTGGAGAAACAAGAAAAAAAAGACGAAAGCAATACCTAACTGGGATATCAAGAATTAATGAATTTTCCTAATTCCTGATGCATCTACTTGCTCGTTCTTTCTTTTCTTCTTTGTTTTTCTTGCTCTTCCACTGTTCAGTGTCATTACAAAATATCCCAAGCGAGAACCAACTCTGAGTCGCAAGTTACAGACGTTTCCTCATTAAATTCAATATTAATTACGATAATCTCCCTTATTGGCCGTTTAGGATTTGTAACATAATCGACAGTCTAATAAACCCTAACCTAACCTAGTAAACCTAGAAACAGTTACGACCTAAGTAATGAAGGATAGTAATTCTAAAAAAAAAAAAAAATTCGCTAAGGTCGTCTATATCGTGAATGAATTTTAAAGATATTTTCGCCTCACGTATGGACAAAACTGAAGTTTGTAATGAACTGAACGACGTTAAATGCGTGCGCGCATGTACATATGGCATGGGGGGGGGGGGGGAGTCGTAAAAAGAATCGCTCTTTTCCTCTTTTAATTCTCTTTGAAATACCGATCATAAGGAGGAGACAGAACACGTAACTTTTCAGCATGACAATAAGTCCAAACAGTTTGAAACTGATTGTGACGTGCTCGATGCTGATGCCAGCTGATAGTTGCACGTCGCCTGGTCAACCGATTATTATGAGAAAAGTACATTTTGAGTATTCTGTATAATAACGAACTTTTCCACAATTTGATAAGCATGAGTAGTTTCACGTTGGTTTGATATACGTAAAAGAAAACAGAGAAATCGGACAGAAAAATTTACGATGGGCGGCCATTGTGATTCAAAGCGAGAACCAGTGGGGAAAACGAAGCGGAGAAAAATAATAGTTAATTGAAGTATAAAAAAAAAACTAAAAGATAAATATTAAAAAAGTCTGAATTTCTAATAATCGTTACTTCTTAATGGTACGTATAGTTTTCGTTGTTAGAAGGTATGTGTAACTGGTTTATATATATTTATATAAACGCACGTAATACCTTTTAGTTAAAAAATGTTTGTTGGTCACAAATATACCGTGTCATTTCTTCTTGGAACTAGATTGACTTGTAGTCGTCTTATACCGACGAGTAAGAACAATGTCATCGATCGCCAAAAATTACATGGAATCATATGGATTCATTGAGATTGTTTCCGAAAAACGTATTGCACAATAGTACGAACATTCTGGCCAACTATGATCGCATTTTCGCGATTGTCATATGGCGTTCTTTATTCTTCGAATAAACTTCGTTACACTTTCGGTCACTCGATTCTATTCACAAGTCGCGGAGAGGTTAAGTTTAGTTTTCAGCTGTGAATCGGCCGTTATCGTCAACATTGAAGAATTTTAACGTAACATTTGTCATAATAAAAAAAATGAAACATTTAATAGGAAAGAAAGAAAACACCTTGGTAAATATTGTTTGTTCGAACCAAGACTATTTTTTTTTCTTATTTTATTTTTATTCTTTTTTCGAGGCATGCGTTTACCTGAAAAAACTAATTAAAATCAACTAAGACGCCATCGCTATCGCTGTACAGTTTAAATTAAAATTGTTGGTCTATTCCACTGTAAAAATTAAGAGACTGCATAAAGAAAAAAAAAGAGCTCACTTAAACCAATCCCCTAATGCAGTCTCGTCGCTTTCGGATCAACTCGATTACAGTAAGTATAAATAATTGTTACAAGTTGTTAAGAGAACACGTACTTGTCATCTGTTTTATTTTTTTTTCTTTCATACGTTTCGTGTATCATAGATTTTCTCCCTCTGATTCTGCCAGGTTCGATGTCTTTGAATGTCTTTTTTAAGATAAAAATAAAGTTACAGTTATTTTGAGATAAAGGCAATTGGTCTTGATTGGCTATACTTGTTCCTTTGACTAGATATTCAATGAAATTTTACTTTAGTCTCCTTAACGCATTGTCGATTTCGCCAGAATAGCGAAATTGCTTCTCAAGAACTTGTTTGGTGTCGGTCTCGAGAACGGGTGCAGTAGCGAGCAAAAAGAAGAGTAAAAAATAGTCTGCAAAACAATATGCAAGCTGCCCAAAAAACAATCACTCACATCACGGATAGACGTAGCGCGACAACAGTCTTGATTATCGTGAGTTGATCCACTGAACTTCTCGTTGTACTCTCGATTTCTGGCATAACGATTCGAAAGACAGGAAGGAGATGAAAACTACACATTGGCAACTTGACAGTCATACACGGTCGATACTCACGCGAGGCGCTTCTTCCACGGCCTGATCGACCGTATACGAGGACCAAGCATCCTCATATTGTTAACGAATAAATCTTGTGACTCTCATCCAACGGGCGACCTTCTTTGACACCGCGTTCATGTTTTTTTTTACTTCCGTTTTTCCCTATGAAATGAGAGACTTACAGAGCGGGCAGTGGGTGTTGGGTTGCGGTGCGAGAAGTGTTTACATTCTAGATGGCCCAGAAGAGCATCTGTGGATTGGTGTGAGGTAGTATCCATGCAGTGGTCAAGTGCATACGAATCCTTCCTGCACTACCGTTGCACCACCTGCTGGGCCTTCCTAAAAGGAAAGATAGAAATTCATTTGATAAACGTTATCGCTAGCGAAATATGTTACTAATGAAGGAGCTCCCTTTGGTACCATAAGGAACTCAAAATTACTATCGATTAATTAACTCGACGATTAGTTATTCATATGAACGTTGACATGATGATATATACAGTGTCTTACGTCCTTTGCTGACGTCGAATTCTGTTTGTATTCGTCCAAGCTAAATCCAGAGTTGCTGTCTTCTCCGCAGGACTGAAGTACTAAAGAGCTTTCGTCTCCCTAAGAAATTAAAATAATCGATACGGAGTTCGAATATGAAGAGAAGAAGAGTCGCTTCTCTTCCATTCTCCAAGAAGCGTATTGGCTTGTACGTCGATCACCAAGTATTTGAGGCAATAGAAGTTTGATCAGTAAATTACGAAAGCACCTGTGTTACTTGTTGTTCACCGTCATGGACTTTGCGCTTCTTTCCATAAGCGTCTAGACTTTGGTCCGACAAACGCTTCTTGCTGATTGCTTCCCCTTGACTACCCGGAGAGACTCCGCCGCTGTTTCCGTTGCCGTTGCCAGTAACATTTCCATTCCGATGCGTGCCCCCGGACACCTGTAACAACAACTAAATTTATGTTATTTTGTGATATATGAACAAATATGGCACAAGGCAACGAGTAAGGACAAGTCAAAATGTAGAGAGAAAGTAAAGTGAAAGGAATAATATACCTTTCTTTCGCGTTTAAGTAAACTCGGAGAAACGTATGTATGCAGCTGCTTTCGTTTCACGTGTTTGGCTTCTATCCGCATTCCGTCTTTTAGCATACTGATTTGCTCTGCTTGTCTTTCAACTGGTTGAAAAGGAAAATTCAGGATAAGAATCATTCCAGAAGTATTGTAACTGTAAGTATAATTAATTATAAGTATTGATGTACCTGATTCAACAAATGATTTTATATCATACGTAAGGTCCACGTTCAAATTTTCGCATTTGGCAAATAGTAAACCAATGAACCACATGGAACAATGTCTATCTGTTTCTGGTTCCAACGGTGGAAATGCCTCAGGATTTACATGTGCCAAGGTGATGTGAGGATTTCTTTCCAGTGTACCTGAAACGAAGATATTGTTTCATCATTTTGGCATTCGACATTCTTTTAGCTTTTAATAAAAATATACAGAAATTCATCCTTTATTCTCTTTAAATAGCTTCGGTGTCTTACCTATCAAATGCCGTATTTTCGATTCAACAAGTCCGCACCACTCGAGCTGATCCTCCGCCGCTAGACTACTGGCCAAAAGTACAATATAGTGTTTGTATTTGCAAAAGAAATTTGGTGGTTCGAATAATTTGTCCCACGTAGCCTTTCCCATTATTATCTCCTCCGTGAGTGCTAAGCCAGTCTCGAATTCCTCTTGCATTATCGTCCTCGTGGACACTGACACGTTGAACGTTGAGTTTTGCTGTGGATACGCCGGGGTAATTATTGGCATCAAATGGTATCTGTCTGAAATATTTACCTGAAAAAATACAATCAAGAATACAAACAGAGAAAAGATACGTATTAGTAGTATATTTTTCACTCGTAAAATTCCTTACTCTAGGATCCCAGACTGGAAATCCAAGATTGACGCTATCTGGTTGTTTCAGAAGGACGGGTTGTGGCCATTTCCATTGAGAAAATACAAGAAAAAATTTTTCTATTAGAGTCGCTGCAACAGCATTGGGATAAAGCTGACAAGTTCGCGCAACTAGCATAGCCCATGATACACCGCCAAGGTAACCCAACACGTTGCTGTATATTCCATGTCCTGAAATTCCATTCCTTTTTAATAAAAGAAGGCAGAGTATACGTAGTTTTAAGAATGTTCTGGCAAGTAAACTTACTCTTTGCCCACAACTTTATTGCCCGAAGAGCCAAACGAAAATTCTCTATGTTAGGTACCAGACGCAATATTTCGTCTGTCACGCGGCAACCATTTAAACTTCTAACACATTTTTGATCCAGATTTTTTAGGAGCATGTCGTCTTTTAGATCCTGAAAATTTAAGACACATTATAAACAATCTTTATGTAATATCCTGATAGGATGAAAATAAACGCCAAATAATGAAAATGCTATGTCTTTTCTTCATAGCTTTTTTTTGGGGATAGAGGGAAATATCGGGTTGCTGAAAATGACGACACACAAAAATTATTACCAACAATAAATAACAAAAATTATTTTATATCATTTTATCAGTTGTTAATGTCACTCACCATGGAATCCGGAATTTCCTTAAGTGCTAACTTTGCAAATAGCATATCGATTTCGATGCCATCAAAATTCATTTTTATAACGGGAACAAATGCCTCTTCAACTGCCTATAAGTAAAAAAAACCTCTGAAATACTCAGTTCTTGTGAGAATTAATTTGTCCTATTAATGACTCAAATTACTTACCCGTAAGTCTGTAACTTCTGATTGCTGTTTTAACAAATCAAAGAATGATGTAAAATAATCGGACCTGTATATGTGACGTGGAACTACACATAGGGCATCTATGTCCGCTCCTTTGTGATGAACACCTAATCTATATGATCCAAAAGTGTAAATTTTTCCACCAACTTGTTCTGCCACATTCGGTGGCATGTTTCTGGCAATACTTGTATCTCTTATCCATTGTTTAACCAGAGTATTCAATTTGCTGTGAGATTGAAGATAGAATGTTATTTATATGATGCTACTTTGCTTTACTCTTTATGGATACTCCCCCTCGCACAAAAATTTTAAGTTTCTTATGATTAAATACCTCAAAATTTCCATTCTATGATTAAGTTCTTCCTCGGATTCAAAAACATTGTAAGGCTTCAACGCTTCTCTTAATTCATTTGTCCTGGTAAGATCGCTAGGCTTAGGTTCTGCTACGCTTATAGCAGATGTCATACCCAATGTGCGAAGGTTCTGTGCAGTGGTTACGCCACTGCTGGTAGAATTATTACTCTGTGATGACCACATTCTAATGTTTTTTTAGTTAACTTGGATCCTGAAATATGTGTAATGCATATGGAAATTTCTTTTACCATCCATATTGACCAAAGTCTTGTAAACTTATATTAGAGAAAACACAACAGAACTTCCAAAAACATGAAAGAAATATTTAAATATAAGACAAGTAGTAAACAATCTGTTTATTTTATTCAAGTATGGTATACTCTGAATTTTTATACACCACATTTTTTTAATTGTGTATATAATTATACGTGAATTCAGTTTTATATCAACAATGATAGAGAACTTGAATATTTCTAAAGTTGCTGTTTGTTTACAACAAAGATGAGTTACTAGTAGTGAAAGTGGAAAGTACTACTTTAGCGTACTTGGTTATTATTATCAACATACGCATAAAAATGATTTATTTCCTACATTAACTGATACATTAACTTATGCGATACAACAGTTTCTAAAATATAGAAGAAAACTGTATCACACTGTAAACTGATTTAATGTTAACGCAAGAAGAAACAGAAAATTATCTTATTTTGAATGAGGAGGTACCAACGAAAATATACGTTGTGATTTGAAGAATAACGCAAATTTAAGGAATATTAGGTCACAAATGTAAAAATGTGAATAAAAGAATGGTAACAAATAAAAACCTAGGTAAAAGAAAACAGTATTACCGTTGAATATTCTGTCAAAGTCCCAATGACATGTTACACGAGGAGCAGACAAACTTCAGTTGCGTTGTCAGGTTATAAAAAGTGACAAAGGGTTGCACTAAGGAAGCACAGGATCCCGCAACAGTACACAGCGAATCCCTGAAAGGGAAATTGCAGCTCTATCATTAAACACAGTCCTTGAGAATAATCGCTCAGCCGGCAAGACGGTGTGAGCACCTTGTAAACAATTTACAAGGCAGTTAGTAAAGAAGTCTCAAGGAATGACTAGTGTCCAGTAAAGCACGAACCGCTCACAGAAAAAAGCAACTTAACCGCGCACATTTACGAAAACGTTTCTTTTTCTGCAGTTCGAGTAAATAAAGACGGACGCGCACCACACACTTTTGAGAATGTTCAATAGAAATAAATAGTTGAGTAGAATTACTGGAAAATAACGAAACAACACGTAAACCCCGCACCACACCACCTACAGCATAACATGGCGTTCTTGTGACGGTCGCTACGACGCTACTAATCGACTCTTCGTTCCTCGACCTCGACGTCGACTCCCAGTTTACGTAGAGGGGAAAACTGACGCTACGTTCATGGCATCGCCTTTAGTCAAGCCCAGAATTATTGCTATGGGATACAGCTGTTCAGTCTAATTGATAATTGAAACATTTTCAAATAGTTCCATAATTAATGATGTACTGAATTTAATATTTATCGTTTTAACTACTGGCGTTGTACAAACTGAACTCAACTGAACTTTGCGTCTGGTGCGTTTAGTTACATATGTTTATTTGCCGCTAGGTTTCAGTAGAGACCAGCATGGACATACCAAGGAACATGATGGCACACGCGTTCTAACTTCCGCATATATGCGTTGATTAAGTTTTTATATTGTATAGTGTATAGCTCTTATTGTGCCGTACACTTTTTTATCTCAAGAGTACCAAAGAGGTGATTGTTAATAATGACGTCTTCACCGCCGAACGTATTCAACAGAATATGTCGTACATGCTTGAACGCTGACGGTGAATTGCTTCCCATCTTTTCAAAAGCACAGCATGTATCAAATTTACCGAAGAAAATTATGGCCTCTATTCACTTTAAGGTTAGTTTTTTATTATACATGTAGTTGATCCACAAGTGCAACGTGCTATTTTTTGACAGATGGAAAGCAGTGAAGTTTCTAGTAAGTTGCACGTGGTTCTGCGTTATGTTTGTGTGTTACAATATATGCATATACATACGTACATTGTTGTTGTGCACTAAAATATATTTTTCTACTTCAGGATATATTTGCCTGACTTTATGAAAGGCAATGTGTGATCTACTTATTAAAAATCGCATTGCTTGTAACCGTCAAAACTCGTGGGCAGAATATGTTTTGTTCAATTGTTTATATATTTCTATTAATCTGTCACACAGCCATTTTAAACGTCCTCTCAAACAATACGACTGCATGATGCTGCATTTAAGGAATTCTTTAATTCTAATTTTTCGTTTTACACACTTTTTTTAATATTTTGTATTTATCCTTTGGTTACTTAACAAAAATTTAATTGAAGTTACATCAAATCAGGATTCGGGAGAGCTGCAGCTTTAAAACTTTTTGAATAATTTCCAGTTTCAACATTAGCATTTGATCGCAAGACATACTATATAAGTGCGAAGAATTTCGGCACATATCTTTCATGTTTGTTTTAAATTTCAGATTTCGGAAGATGATGAACTCCCGAAAATGATGTGTAAAAAGTGTATCTTTCTGGCGGATTCGTTTTATTGCTTTAAACAACAGTGCGAATCGGCAAACGAAAAGTTGAAGAAATTTTACAAGATGATGACTGAAGGTAATTTGGGGCCACATTATGGGATGGATGAATATATAAATCATAATATTTATGGCGGTACGTTCGAACTCGACGATACGCGTTTTAAAAATTATAAAGAGAACGCTAATGTGGATTACGCTTACGACAGTGAAGATGATTATTTCGTTGAGTACATCTCGGAGGAAGATAGAATTGAAGTGGAAAATGCTTTAAAAAAGAAGCGCGACGCGCGACGTAAAGTTCACATGGAGAGACTATCGGAGATTCTTAAAAACTTAGAAGATGTAGAAGTTGTACCTGTAAGCTCGTGTAAGGCAACTTCGAATTCAAGGAATAAGAATGAAGATAAACAAGACATCGTAGTATTTCCGCTGAAGAAACTATGTTGCACTACCAGTAGTAATAGTGATAATGGCTCTATGAGAAATGAAACGACGATGAACTCGATGAAAAGAAAGATTCCTGCAAACTATGTTTCAGAAAAAACGTATTGTCACGAAGAAAAGAAAAACAAAGTTTCTTTAAATAAATATGATATTAGATGTTCAAATGTCAATTTTCTGGAATCTAGAGAAAAAGCTTTGGTAAAAGATCATGATATTAAAACACTGGTACTTCATGACAATGTCAGCAGTAATATTGTAATGAATCAAAAACACGTTGATGAAATACATAATCAAGTAACTGTGGGAACCGTTTATCGAACAAATGATGCTACTCAGGACACAGTCATACCAGTTCAAATAGTTCAAGAAAAATGTATTGATTCAAGAACTAAAGACAGGGAACATGATTTGCAGTTTTCCATTCTTGAAGGTAACGGAGAAACAAATGATAAAAAAGAGCAACCTTCAATTAATAGTGAAATTGTTCTGCATGGAACGCTAGATCATATCAAGAAGAACCGTAATGACAATGCTGAAAAAGAAAAATTAAATTTTAATCTAGGGGCACAAGAAGATCATGTACAAGCCATAGCTGGAGAATTTGAAGGATCCGAAAGTCTTGCAACCACTGTCAATGGTGTTGATAAGATGCAGAGAACTACTGACATATATTCTAAAATTGACAATACAGTTAAAACTATCTATGTGTCCGACGAAGAAAATCCAGAAGATGATAGAACAAAAAAAAGAAAATTGTGGTGTTCAACGAACGTGACACACAGAGAAGAAACAAATGCTTCTGAAGGCAACCAGGGTTTCAAGACAAGTGTAGAGGCTAAAGATTATCAAAAGATGTGTCTTATTGAAAAAGTCAGAAAGAAAGAAGATATCCTAGTAATTACTGATATGGAAAGTCAAGGCACCGAGCTTAAAATACTTGACGGCAATTTAAATCTGTACCAATGCACAATCTGCAAATCAAATTTTGCATCGATGCCAAATGTCCTGAAACATAATATACAGGAGCACATGACTAGTCAAAATGATTATTCCTGTTTAATCTGCAAGGAAGTATTCAAAGATAAATCGTTACTGATTGTTCATGTAGAACAACACAGCGACTTGATATCCTACCGATGCTCCTTTTGTCCAAAGTCATTCACATTAAAGAAGGATTTAAAGAAACATGTTAATCGTCACTTCAACGTGAAGTCAGTCCATTCAAGCAATCTTCTATTCCTTTGTCCAAACTGTGGTCTTGCTTTCAGTAGCCGAAGCAAGCGAGACACACATCTGGCAACAATGCATGATCGACATGCCATAATGACTTGCGAATACTGTAAGATACAATTTCTAGAAAAGGACATTGCCAAAGTTGATGTAAAAGTTGATGATGATAAGGAATTCTGTGACAAGAAATTGGATCAACACTCTTTTTCAAAAACTCAGCTGAATGATCAAACTTTGCTCTGTCCTTCTTGTGGTAAAGCTCTTAGTCAAAAGAAAATTCGTCATGATCACAATTCGACTCATGCCAGTTCAAAATTGTACAACTGTAAAGAATGCTCGGTCAGTTTCACAGATTGTCATGCGCTTAAACGACATGTAGCATCGCACAAGAAGAAATTTCTAATGTTTCCTTGCAACAAGTGTAACAAGAAATTCGTTAATTTTTATGAATTAAGAAAACACTTGAGAATTCGTCACAGAAAGTTCTCTCAAGCCAAAGATATATCCGAAGAAGACAGTTTGTCAGAAATTACAAAGGAAATGGCGGGTGCAAATGGAAAACATGATAAAAAGTCAGAGAAACGGCAGGATGTTACCTGTAACCAAGTTCAATTGGATATGGCTGGAAATGACAATCAGGGTAAGTCTGAAACGTATGACCAAAATGATATTTCCAGTGAGAAGACACAACCTCCTGTGGTATCTGAAATAATTTTGGAATAGCAGCACTAAACCAGTTACCAGAAGAGTTCAATCAAATTTTGATAATTTAAAATGAGTATTTTATTTTGGAGCTTTAATATGTATTGTTATATTGTTTTTTTGTCTATATTATTTAGCTGCCAGTGATTCTTATGAAACGACGTACGTTAGATAATTCTCTATAAATATTTATTTTTCTACGTACTTTACTATAGCTATATTTTCTTCTATAAATTCTCAAAAATGCATCAGAGAGTATTATCTTTTCTATCAACCATCTAGTAGAATCCAAAAAACGTCCTTTAAAACGGCTTAAACAGTATTAGTAGTCAGTTTGATTAATGAAATACCTAAAGAGCTTTCAACTTTTTCCATTATTCTATAAAAGCATCGAGCATTACTACGCAGCCATACGTAACGAATAACCAGATCTGTGGGGTGCAGAGCCAGTAAATGCGACGAAAAAAAATCTGCTTGATTAGCGGTGGTGAAAATTTATGTTCCACAGCCAGTGTCATGTTCTATGACAAGCATGATTATTTTTCAGTCCTTTATTTCGTACTTCCGTTATACAATTTCCAGTGCCCTTCCCACATGCTAATCAAAATTATTTCCAACGTGTAATTCTTACTGATTACCCACAGAGCTAATTATTTATATTAGAAAAATAAAAGAATCATTCAGTCTGCATAATATCAATCTTTTTTCAAATTCTAGACAAGTTCTATCTTATAGAATATTCTCTTTTCTCATTTCGTGCTACTCTACGATCAATATTGTATTCATGAAATTTTGTATTGAGGCAGATTGCCATTTCTCCTCATGAGGCTGTCCCACTATGTCAGTTTTGTGTCTTATCTTACTCTATGGCATCGCACAGTCTCGTATTGTATCGTATGGTATCGTATTATATCGTATCAATCGTATCGTGTCCTATCGAACTGTTCCTCATATTCAGTATATAGAATCATTGGGCAAAGAAACCCAAGAATTCTGGAATACCAGCTATGGGAGACAGAGATACGATTGTAAAGGTTGAGCATCATCCTGAAAGGAAAAGTAACTGAACTAGCGTAAGAGTTTCATTTATGTGTATATACACAGTTCGGTATCTCAACCAAAGATCAAAGAGATTGGTCTTTCGTAGGATGGACTATATATTATATATTTTTTCTTGTAACTTTTTTCACTATATTCGTTGACTAGAATTTTGATTGAAGTGAAAAGTCCAGGGATGAGATTCCTAGTATCGTTTCATCCTACAAGACGCATGTTTCCGATTGCGTTTACATAGCCATGTGTTCCTACATTTTTTGGTCGCGTTTACCCCGATGACAAAAATTATGACAGGATCTGGCACGTCGCTGACTCGACCGCCACTAACCTCAAAGCCATCAACCACTGGCGCTAATCAGATGATGGATCTTTCCTCGTCCTTAAGTATCACCGGATCACTACCATGGCACCACCCACCACTCACCCAACTTCCTACTAAAGCTTCGTCGTACCATCCAGCATCCTTACTTCGGACCCTAAGCAATCTGATCGAGATATAGTCGGCCTGTCTCTTTTTTTTTCTTTCCTAGCCAACCGCCATACGAGAACCGCTACGTTTCTTGTTTACTTTCGAGAAAACCTTTCTTTATCGATCCCTACTTCCAGTTATCTTGCACCCTTCTCTTTCTCTCTTTCTCTCTCTCGTCTTTTCGGTCGCTCTTTCTTTAGCTTCTTGCTTATGCCTATCATGATCTTTTTATCCCAAGGGTCGGTTGATTCTTTGCTTCCTCAAGAAGAGACCTCTACTTCTGCCAGGGTTGATTTTCATTTGCCCTTCATGTACTAGGTAAGGATTTTCTTTTTTAAATTTTAGACGATATAACATATTTAAATTTTCTCACGCAGCAAGCAACCGATGGAATCACGTGTACTGGCAGATGGCGCCACGTTCAAATTGAACTGTAGAATAGAGTCGGGTAAGAATTTGCGCTATGGTATAACCGTTAGGGCTGGAGGCATTATTGTGAGAACTATAAAGTGTTAAATGAGGATTAAAGTCATTAGTGTTACGAGAGATGGCGGTAAGAGGCTTTATCGTGTCGGAACACACGGCTTCCGGTAGGGTGAAGGTGTTTCTCTAAGTTCGACGGTGTTTCTCTTGGTTAATTTATTACTCTATGGTTCCGGAATGAGGCCGAGAAGAATTAACAGTGGGTACCCTCAAATTTCAAACTGAGCATTTCCATTCCTGCCGCTCCCAATCCTAATTGTTATTCCTGTTATAAATTCGGTCAAAGGTCGCACGGAATTATGGGTCCCCACGTCGCAACCGATAAGCCGAATTATCATTACCGTTCGCCATAATTTAAAGATACAAGTATACTTAATTATCATTGAAAATATTTCGATAATATTTTTCGCTTGTCGAATAAACCACAGTTCAATGGCGTAGCTAATAAAATTTGAAAAGTTACGTGCTTTAACTAGTGCTCGAACAAAAATTCAAAATCAATAAATAACGACCGTACGTTCAAAAAGATACGTGCATTGAAATTGATTTGCATTCATTGCGAACAGATATACAGTAACGTAACTTTGTTCTTTTTTTTTTACGTCCCTCCGGCGTAGCTATAGCAAACGGCTATATCCACGTTAGATGGTACGTGTGGTGGTACTAGACTGCTATCTTGCGTGCTTAAAACTTACAACCTGAAAACTCCTTTGGGGGTATATTTAAGGTATCGCAGAAGTTGATCGTTGAGTTTCTTACTTCGATGGTTTTCCCAGTCGATTTTTCCTGGCAGGATAACGCTATCGTGTAAACACTATTCGATAGGGCACCTTATAATCGAACAACCGCAGAGGTAGGTACTGATTAATTATTTTCCGATGGCAAAAATTCTCTGGCAATTAATTAAAAAGCGAACGAGCATATCTTTGTGATTTTTGGCGAGTATCAGGATTTTGAGAATATTTCCCTGAGGGCCTTGATGCTTGACGCGTGAGTAAATGAATAATATTTCACAAAAAATTGTATTCGCAGAATTATTCGAGTGTCTATAGCTCGCTTATTTACTTTGCTGATTCTGTCAAAAAAAACTGGACAGCTCGGAAAATTTAATTTAAACGAGTATCCATCATTTACGATTCGGTTGTTTTTTGCTTTTTTTTTTCTATTTTTCCTATATTCCGTATAGTCGTATAGACACTGGATGGTATATGTATACACTCTGGTAAACGCGTAATTGCATTTTTACGAAAGAGACTGGTCACAGTGCCCTATCGTGCCAGAGTGCAATTTTGGGTTTGTAATTTTGTCAGAACGAGTGCAGATACGGCAGACTTAAAATTGGCTCGGTCGGTAAGAAAACTGTTTTATCCTTTGTGAAGATTACAACATATGCTTGAAAACTAGGTATCGTACATTGGTCCTGTTATTTATAAAATTAGAAAAATGTTTTAAGGAATTTAATGTTTTTTTCTTTCGTCACATAACTCGAGCAGAGGATCATAGGAAGATTGAAAATAGTGGGGAAGTTATTGAATGTCTATAAGATTTTTTGATGAGAAGACCTACAGGTGTTTACATGATTTTTAGGTTATGTCACTTATATTCTTTTATCTATGTACCTATTTTACTATAATCGTATATATGTTGCATGAATTAAGGTTTATGACGTTCTTCAATGTAAATGCATATAAACTTGTCCGATTCTTTCCAGTGGCGAGTCAAGCTGGTCTTTCGTCAAATTTGTTTATAGCCGGGTTTCTGACCCTTTTAATTTTATGTAGGCGACACAAGTAATTAAAGTTTATCGTCCGAGGATCAGGAGAACGCGCTTAATATTTCACGCTGCTAATCCGCCGGCAATTACGACAGGAATGCTTAACGGTTTTGTTGACAAGAGTATATAGACTGAAATACGTGATACTTATAGACAATTTAATTGACAAGAAGCAAAATTTCCATTCGACTGTATTGGTATACGCTTTGGATTTTTATTGTCAAATTTTTATTTTATTTCAGATTTAATTAACAGATTTTTCTTCATTTTCGAATGTATATTTGCAATATTGTTATTTGTCAAACCCAATTTAATTCCGGTTATTGATTTCTTACAAATTCATTGCGTTTGGTGATATCATATACAAAATGCATATACCGTTAATGAAGTATAAACTGCATAGCTCAATTTGACTAATTGAAATGACCAAAGCGCTAGTGTAATCTAAATCTAAATTAATAGCGCATATTGGCCATTCATACTAGTCATTAGCAGTAACCCTCCGGAATGACAATTATAATTTAATGATTACGCACGGAATCAATAGTACTTTTGTTTTAAGCCGCTCAAAAATTTTATACCTTTTTTGAAAATCGTAACAAATTCGAAAACCCGGATTTTACCGGGTGCTATAAATATTTTTATTGGCCCGACTCAATCGTATTGGCGATTTTTGAAAAAATTGACAAACGTCTCCCCCTGTCAGAACTTATCTCACGTGATGGATGTCCTGCATAAAACAAAGCGTCGCGACGCTCACGTAACTCGTAGCGACCAAGTTAGTTGCGGATGCCAGCAGTCACTGGGGATTCGTTCGCGTCAGACTTACCATTGAATTGCAGCGTGGATTAAAGGATAAAGCATTTTACGTTCATCCCTTAATCATATTTCGCGCTTGATATTTTAGTACGGGGTAGGTAAAATTTTACCCTGAAAACGAGATTTTTTTTTTCCCGATTCGTATATACCTGTACGTGTTCCTTTGTCAGATGTACACCTCTACAATAATTGCACGTTATTTGAATCTTTAATATAAATTTTTTTCAAAATTCATAATTTTGAATTTCTTCAGTGTAGCCGGATTTTTTTTCTTTTTTTTTCAATAGCCGCATCTTAAGATCCGTGTGATGCGAAGGCTAAATAATTGCCGAGCCTTTCTCGAACAAAGATATAAAAATATCAGAAGCTAACCAACGGCAGGGGCTGTAATTAGCGGAGGTTAGCTCATTACATTACTAATTGGAAGTACTTGGCGAGAGGGCGAGCCATGGCCACATTCCCTGCGATTCAATTAGAGCGTGTAATTTCATTTCCTTGGTTTCGAGACTTGGGCTTTCTTTTCATGAGACCGAAAGCCGTCGTAGCTTGTGGCACGTGGCTTAAGGCAGTACTCATGAATTTACAGTACCCGCCGGGCATTGCGTCTTTCATCGAAAGCATCTTTGGTTGCTTGGTATACCTATATGCAAATTGATGGTACAGCGCCCCCAGGATTACTATAGAAGAATGCTAAGCGGAAATCGAGCTCGTAGACTTAATTGTTTTAAGGAACTAGAAGATTCGTAGTAACTTTACGACAGATTACGACGATCAATTGATTAAGTGATAATATTATGTAATGTACTGTAGAATTATAAGGTGGAAAGTCATATTACGAATATTATGTTATATTAAACATTTTGAATTGAGATCGAAAAATTTTGAGTTTTTGATGAAATTTTTTCTTTTTTTTTAAATTATTATTTCTAGTTTAATAAATATCAAAATTTACGAATATTCATTAAATTGACACGCGATAGTCGCAATACGGAAGTATCGATTTTGATATTGCACGAAGCCCATATTCATTCGTGACATGCATTCTGGTACAGAGAAGCTGTATCCGTAAATATCGATTTTAATAAGCAGTAACTCGCGGGAGATAATGCGCGAGGTACGCAGATTGTAACGAGGCTGTTTAATCTTAGGGTATATCGGTGCTCGAGGTACATCGATCGATTCGATACTGTCGATATTAATCGAAGGAAATCTTCGCTTTGTGTTAACGTGCTTAAGGAGATATATAATATATAGTAAAAAAATGTAGCGGGTCAGGAAGTAAATTTTGGGAAATTTTGTATCGGGATTGAAAATAAAAAGTTTGTTTTTTACTAATTTTGCCAAATTTTGGAAATTATATGCAAAAAATCTGGGCTGAACTGAATTATCGAAGAATCGTAAGAATATGGGAAAAGGTCCTTTTGGGATTTTATTAATACGAGGGTTAAACCGGGGGTAGGAACACTTCAAGGCTAAAGGCCAAGCAATTTCACGTCGAGATTGAATATTATAGTGGACGATCGTTGATGCCATAATTTATAAAGAGGCGATATTTTCGGTGTCGCGGTCTTAAGATTTAAAAGTAAAATGCAATCTGAGCTATGTAAATTCTTTATAAATCGCTAGAAAATATGCAGTCCTGCGAGCATCCCGTCGTGCTGTGTGCTGAAGGATCAAAGGTTCACGAGAAATGGCACTAATGGCGCTTTGCTGTCTTATTCGCAAAAGGGCACGTCGCTCCGTCGATACTTCAGATTCCTAGCATAATTTTGCATTTATTCGAAATTTCCAGTATCACTTGACAGAGTTACGTCATATAGTTTATACTGTACGTGTTGTCAGGTTTTTTTTTATTGGTTTGATTTTTTTCTCAATTTTTTTTTATAGATTTCCTGGGCCGTGGTTTGCTGCTCATGGGTTGACCTTTACCCTGCAGTATTTTTTATAGTATTCTCACTGACAATTTCAAGGGGGATTCGTCTTCGCTTGACGTTTCCAAATAAATCGTTCGATCTGGTGATTCATTTTGGCATTGATAAATAAAGAGACATATAAATTATGCGTTTCGTTAAAAAACACTTTGGATCGATGCCAGTCCGTTGTCACTTTCGACAAATAGTTTGGGGAAAAAAGGGAAACTCCCTTGAGAAGAACTGGTGGAAGTTCAACGGAATAGGAAAAGGGGATAGAGAATTGAAAAGGATAGTTGACCTCGTGATCAGTAACCAATGACCTTTTCGTTATAGCATTAAAATTTGTTTTTACTGATAACAATTGTTTACCTTTTAAAATTCGAATTAATTGAAATAAAATCGTATCGATACTCGGATCAAATTTAATTGCCAATAGGCGATCGAACTAATGGAGTTTTTAGGTGGTGGTTAAATAAAAAAATTTTTTAATTTAATCGATATCGATCGATTTCATGCTAATGCGATAGCTTCGGGTAAGGGCGGTTCTTAAGTAAAAAGCGATTGGGACTCTTTGGACCTAAATTAAGGAAATCCGTGCTGTTGGGTAATTTTAATTTATCAGTCTCGTTGAACGATTAATAATGCATGAGTAATAGTAGCCTTTTTCTCGCTTGATTTAATCACCCGCCATTACTGTCTTCTTGTAATTAATGGGTCTGTTTAAAGAAATGACTAATGAATCTTTGTAATAATTTTCAATTGTCTAACATCGTAAAAATGCCTTTGGCGTAAATGGGGTAGAGATCGCGGTGTAAGTGAGCTCCATCAAAATACAGGACATCAATCCAATACTTTTATCATACGTATAAAAGTAAAGATCTTCGTTATCTCGATCGAACGTCTTACATCATAAAAATTCAAAGCAATCGATATGCAAAAATTTTCAAATTTTCAAAATTTAACAGTCAGCTCTGTCTCAAGTGACTCGATCGATTCAATTGGAACTATAGAGAAACTATAGAGACCAGGCTCATGGTACCCGTTAGGCTCTGAAGCACAGCGAGCGTGTTAGACACAGAGGAAAATGAAGTTTTCTAATTACGAGGGATCGTTAAAATTGCATAGCGAATTACCTGGCTGCTTCTTTATTCATAGATTCTTTGTTTCCGCTGAATTTTATTCGCATTCAAGGAACCACTGACGTATTCACAGTATTAGCTATATTTACCTTGATCCATGTGAAATATTAATTAACATTCTTCGCAATTGCCAGCAAGATCTCACAACTCGAGTGATCGAGTAGAATAATAATTATTTAAAATTAAATACCGTTACCATCAATTTTGGAATTTATGAAATGAGATAACCTCAAAAAAATTGGTTATTTAAATAACAAAGTCCAATAAATGTCATTCAAATATAAAATACTCGTACGATCCATTTTGACGTATGGTCGTGAAATGACATAACCTAAAAAAAGATATTGGTTTTTTTTTTTGGAAAAACGGTGCCGATCGTTTGTCATTAATAAATAAATAACGTGATCCATTGCGGTATCTGGGCCAAGAGATCTTTTCGTCCCGCTCAGTTCGTTCGTGGTAATCGAGGCGAATCCGTTTGCTAAGGTATTTCAAATAGACATGGGATTTGGGGGTTAGGGACAGGAATAGGGTTGCACCGCAGCACTCCTAACACCCCGTAACACCCCGTAACACCCCTTGAAAACCTGTCTCGTTCGAGGGTAGATAAGTTAACGCGCATCCTCGCTTCTGTTCTCGAGATCGAAGCCATTAAGGGTAGCGAATAAGCCACCCCTAACTACGCGTCCAACATGTAAAGAGTTGTCTGGAGTCTGAATCGGCCACATCAAGTCTGGCTTACAAATGGCCATTTCTCCTTTCCTCTCTCGCTTGCACAGTTTCTCCATTCGTATCCAAACTCCGGAACATCCTATCGACTGGGATTACAGGACTAAATACTTCCCGGAGAATTTACACGAGAAGCGATTTCCACTTCTGAGAGTATTTTATCGATCCCGAGTCGTGACACTGCTTATTTTCGGATACGAAATGGACGCGGAAGATACATTTAAATGAGATGCTGCGCGAAACGTCTAGAGAACAAAGACGTTTCGAGAATTCGAATGACGTCATTTTTATATAATTCATCGACAATCCAATTTCGTTGTTCACTGAAAACTTTCTGCAAATTTAATGCATTGTGGGTACATGGTATTTATTCAGGTACAAATTTGTCGGACGGATCGTCGTGATTTGCGTATTGTATACTGGCGTACGTTAATTAGTTGTGGCGGCCATTGTGGTCTGCACTCTCTGCAGTGACGTTTTATAATTTATTTTTTTTTAATCCCGAAAGTCCGTCTGTCCGTAGGCAATCGGAAGGGGAATTGTGGGTATCGTTCTGTAAGCTCTTGTGGTACTGTAGGGATCTGCAAAATTTTTGTTGTAAAGTATGTTTTTTCTATTGCCCAAATGGAATGGACGATTTGAAAATTATAATTTTTGTTTAGATAGCTTGAAGGTGATTGTACGTTACGTTGGTATTTTTTGCCGAGGCATTTGAATTTGTTTTTTCAAAATTTTATTCGAATTTACTGCCAATTTCCACGTGGGCTCTTACTCGTAAGGAAAACGCGAGTTTAGACACGGTGCCTTACGAGAACGAGAAACGTAAAGATAAAGATCAAGATAAATATAAATATAAAAGAGAAACCACTGTTAGCTGGGATTGAACCGTAACGTCGCGTCCGTGTGATATAAAAGTGATAAAAATGAAATCCGAAGGGGGATAGAGAGAGAGGTGGTGAGGCTAAAGAAAAGGAAAGAAAAAGGAATATTTTCCTGAAATGTCACAGAAATGTTTTAGCCTTTAAAGTGGAAAAAAACTTGGCGGAATATTGCGGCGGATTCTCTGTTGTAATATGAACAGCTGCCATATGGCTATATGTATATGCTGTAACAGCTGTTATACGCCAGTCTTAAATGAGTTGTAAGAGTGCTTTTATCTCGTATATGGATTTATATTAGGTTTACAGAATCCACAGCCGTCCTAGGGCGGGCGAGGAATTGCTTTTCGCATAACCATCAGACAAAGGTTCAGTTTTGGAGGAACGAGGTAATTTCTATAAAACTGTACGGAAGTTGGAAAACACGTTACATAGAATCTCGATTGGCAAGAGAATTCGGCTACTGTGATACTTTGGCTTCATGAAACATATCTATTATTCATTGAAATTCAAGGAATCTTGGAAATTCGCCTTAGTCGGTATTGCAGATTCGTACGAAAGTCCTTGCCGATAA
Source organism: Trachelus stipa (assembly GCA_036026315.1). Classification (NCBI taxonomy): domain Eukaryota; kingdom Metazoa; phylum Arthropoda; class Insecta; order Hymenoptera; family Cephidae; genus Trachelus; species Trachelus stipa. The sequence goes on from JAYRCB010000494.1 coordinate 1,241,279, forward strand.
TGCAGTTAATAATTCTACAGCACAATTTTCCTACGTTATTCGATACTCTGACAAATAAACAGATTATCTGGGCGATTGGATATTTGATATACGAGGGAAGAATATATTTATACATTTTTTCTCACTATTATATATTTAATTGGATACGTCAGCGATATTTCTCTTTCGAGCCTTGCAGCGCCACAAAAGTAAATCGAAAAAAGACCCCATTCGCTTTGCCTTATATGAAATTCTAATTTTGTCCCACTGGCTTAGCATGCGGAATTACGTAATTTTTATTAGAACAATTTCACAGTTCTACACCCTCTGCCAATCAAGAGGCTTGCTGGAGTCTCGCGCTAAGTACAGGCAAACTGGGACTGTACATGGCACGAAGTGCCGAGACGCTTTTACCCGAGTCAACTCTTATCCCCAAAAAACACGTGTAAAAAGACAATGTCAGGTATAGGAGTGCGCTGTGAATTCCTCTAAGAAAAAGTATTGAAGTGACGTAGACTAGACATGCCCGTGCAATCTGCGCCGCGCGGTACTGATACGTAGAATATACTGTAGACCCAAAGGTTAATCCTACTCGGGTTGCTACCAGTGATTTGACCCGATGGTCGGAAAGCCAAATGGACCACAGCATTTTAATGAAATTCCCTGAATATTTATTCTTCTGAAATGCCGATGTATCGCAAATATAAATTCAAAATGAGTAATACATATTTTGAAAATAATTGGGAAGCTCTGATGTGCAGTGCGAGTGGACTGTAGGTGAAAGTTGCAGCTCCAGCCGCGAGACTTTTGATGATCGAAGAAGGAAAACGTTGAAGATAATGGAGGAAGGGAGCTTCAAATTTGGAAAAAGAATGAAGAAGGAAGGAAAGAATTTTGGGAAATGGGCCCCTCCTCGGCTATTTCCGTAAAGTCCTACTTCTCCACGAAGGAGCTACAAGCTCTCGGAGGTCCACCGGAGAACGTGTTTTGGGGATCGAGGAAAAAATCCCCGAGTCCTGAGACTCCTGCGTCCAAGACCTCCTTACTTGCCATTAGTAATAGGATTTCAGTACTTTTTCTTAGACGAATTTACAGGACTCCTGTACTTGGCACAAATTTCTTACACGTAACTGTATTATGGGGATTTACATGACTACAGCGAATGCACAAACGAGCAGAAACACCCTGACCCATCTTGGAATTTCTTTGAAAAAGCGAAAAAAGCATTCGAATTCCCTACCGATCCTATCGTACCATTGCCACCCCTCTCCACCCTCACTGACATCGAATTTCATTATCCAGTCCCGCTTGACGCGAATTGCTCGATTCGTGGCTGGGAATATTATTCCAACAGTTTCCGGAAGGGTCATAGGTGAAGTGGCGCAGCTTGAGCTTTTCAAGACGGCGAGTACACCTTCTCCATTCAATTATCCTCCCTTTCTCTCGCACTGACGGCGAATGAAACGATAACACTAGTTTTCAATTTGCGACGCGAGAGTACTCTTGCTCTCTGGCTGCGGCGGTCCCTTTTTTCCCAAAGGGTCCCCGACCCTTATTTTGATATAGCCAAGCATAGGGATGACTTTTCGAGAACCTGCAAGAATAAACTTCTTTTCGATATCACATTGCTCTCTCTCTCTCTCTCTGATGTTTCCCCTCCTTCTGCCAGTCCTCGATATGATTTTTCCTATATCACCACAATAATATAAATCTAGTAGCTCGATACCAACATAGCCTCGACATCCGAGCTGGGATCATCAAAGAATATATATATATATATTTGTCTGCAGGTTGAACGCGTATACAGTAGAAAAGTATTTTTAAAAATTGGTCTAGAAAAAGCAAAATTTTGCACAATATATTTTTTTAACCTATAGACACTATATGGATATCATTCTTATCTCTGAATCTCGATCTTTGAATAACAATAATCGAGAGTGGAATTTCTTTGGACCTCAGAGACAAAATGTGCGATTAAGGTGATTCCGATGACGAGGAGGAATTTAGATCTCAAGAACTTTCGTTAGCCTCTGTCAGTATCTTGATCCATTCGAGATTCCGTAACACTGGCGAACCATTTGATAATATCCATTTATCACGATGGAAATCTGCGGGAACTTCAGTTCCGGTAATCAATCAATGTTCCGTTTAATGGAAAATCTTTCCGACTAATTCTCGGTGTCGTCCTCTTTCAAGTGGATTCTTTCTAAGCTCTCGCTATCTGCTGCCTAAGCTATGTTCGGGCAGTTGATTGGGATTACGAAAGTGGATAGGGAAAACATAATTGTGACTGTATGTTATTGATTATTAGAAATTGGGAAAAAAAATTTTTGGAATTCAGAGTATAGTATGTGTTGCGTCGTAATCTAACGGGATTTCTTATTTGACGAGTTAATAATGGACGCTACCGAGAGATGGCAGTTTAATATAATTTATAATTTATGCAAGAACGAAATTCATCAAGCTGTCATCTTTATCTATGGGATTTTGCTAAGGGTTTAATCCTTTTTCCTTTAAGTCACTTTCGTCGTGCGTCATCCGAGATTCGCTAAGGAACGCTCTCGATTCAGTTTAAAGGGACGAATCGAGGGAAAGAATAAGAGTTACCGGCTATAAGGATCTCGACCAATCGGAATGATTAATTTTCAAATTTGACTATTGTCAAATCAGTCT
>JAYRCB010000494.1:1244107-1335493 GCA_036026315.1 Trachelus stipa
CGTGTGTTTCGGACGTGCAGTGCTGCGCTATAGTGCAGTACCCACCTGAGTGTCCCCTGGATGCAGTTCCTGGCCTTCACGAATTAGCTGAACCAGCTCAAGATTTTATAGCTGCGGTTCGTTCTGCTACGTTCTTGATCGATTGTTTTCCGTTTCCGGTACTATTTTAATGACGCTTCCTGCGACTCTATCTATAGCTCAATGTATCAACCTGAGCGGCCGCGCATTTCCGTAACCGTTCACTTCCGGTTGTGCATCCAATTGCGTTTGCCGATTTTACGCGTCCTCAAGAATCGACAGGATGCGTTAAGCTCCCGTCTCTTCCGATAGATTCCGTCAGAGCTCTCGTCTCGGTGGAGTCGAGTCTGTACCATATGAAGTTCCAGGTCGTATCGGCTCGTCAGTTCTCGGTGAAAAAAGAATTGGCTGCCGTCCGTCTGGCACGCGGATGCGTGGACGAAGAGTGGACGGCCAAAGGTGACGTAGATTAGCTCTTGGATTTTTGTTATCGATGTCGAGTTAGGAAAATACGTATTTTATACATATACATACAAATACACATATATCGAAAATTTAAAAAGATTTTCTAGCTTTCGCACGACCTCCGCAATACTCTGCTGTGATTTTTGTTGCGAAATATCATTACGGTTTATCCTTTCAATTCTTTGACGTACAGTATAAGCAAACTGGAGTCTTTGCCGTATTCGCATTTACATAGTAGAAGCGAATTTGCCACGGCGAACTGCTACCTTTACTTTGCCGCTCTTTATTGCGTTGCCGCTGGCTCAGCTACCGTTTTACATTCGCCGTAACTCTCACTTAGCCAGCCGAAAAACCACTGCTATAAAATGTATAGGGATTCGTTAGATTGGCATTTTTATATAGGGACGAATTTTGGGAAAAAATCTTTGAGATTTTTCTCTTGTCACGAGAGCAAGCGGCTCTCTCCAGGAGAGACAGAGAATATAAAAAAAGTGGAAGAACAAATTTTTAAAATCTATAGTTATATCGATCAAGCGACAATATAATAACAATAAAAATGAAATGAGCATATTTTTTTATAAATTATTTATGTTTCCGCGAATTTTACTTTTTCTCACGGTGAATAGTCTGTAAGTGGATATCGAGCGAAATTTTCAGCTAATCCAATCTTTTTGAAAGTCTCCGTAGGGGCTACTATAATTTATTTCGACAATTCCGTCCGTTTGCACCTTTAAACCATCAGAACTACTTATCCCCGGTAATTTCGTATTTTCGAAAATTTTTCGAACGACCAGGAAACGAGTGACGCGGGAATAAGAATTTCCTCGAGAAATTTCCAGACTTTTTTTTGCCAGAGACAAAGAATACAAGTGAAGAAACGCAGAAGGCATTTTAATCATTCCTACGATTCGGTGTGAACTGCATGTACAAAGTTCCCAGGTATATTAACATAGGCAACTAGCAGCGACTTAACGAATTACCGAAAAGAAAGAAAAAAGATAAAAGCCTTTCGTTAACGTCAGATCCTCGCAAAGCCCATGTATTCCGCTGGGTGTTATTTTTATAAAATTTAAGTAAGCGAGAAAAAATCCCTCGGCGAAATTGGGAATTGGTTAAAAAAAACTTTTTCGTTTAAGACAGAAAAAAATAATAAAAGTTTCAATCAGAGAGAGACTGACCTTTCGCATCAGTCCTATAGCTCGTTAAGAGTTTCTCTTGATCTCAGAGAGCGTTTAATTTAAATATAGCAATCCAGGGTTCGTCTTCGTAGTATCCTCCAGCTCGTTGACTCACCCTGCTTCCCGTTTAATTATCTCTTCACGCGTCACGTCCAGATACACGTCATTAATATTTATCAATGCCAACAACAACGTAAAAGACGCGTCCATCCGATTAGCGGCTCTTTCAAGTTATTTAAAAAATATGGCATAAAAAACATCTCCAAATACATATAATCATATGAGGGTGCGACCATCGCTCGACCACACAGACACATTAAACCAGTCTCTTCGTCAGAGCTGCCAATTCTCTCTGAAAGTTCATTGCTACTCGTCAAATCCACTAAAGCACTTGAAATCCTTCGAAAATACTATTTGCGTCTTGGAAGTTGCATTCCCTGAACTCACCGAGACTTAAGTCTCGAGTGACTTGGAATTGCGCTTCGATCGAATAATATTTCGCGTTAACGATATAGTTATCTTTAAGTGGCCTTATATCGGCTAAATTCACGTGGTAAACATATCTCTATAATGCATCGCGTGCAGTCGGCATTTACCTTGGAGATGGATGAGCAACGACACGTAGTTTCTGGGAATGGCGGATGCGACTGCAGCGCCACCGCACCCGGTGGCAATTCCCTGCCGATGTGTAAATCCTCACGTAACCCAGCTACGTTAAGCACGTAAATGTAGAAAGCTGCGTCTGCCTGGGCAACTGCAGCCGTCACAGCTACGGAGTTGCCTCGATAAGCTGGTTGGGTTGGTTGTCTGACGGCGAGACTCTCGAGAGGCTCGAACGTGCACCTGAAACTTTGAAGGCAAATGTTCCGGGGAGAATCTCGTGCGTAGTGGAGCAGAGTATAAGCGTGAGAGCTCCGGCGGCGTTTTGCATTGCTGGAGATTCAAGCGGCTGAAGGGATTTTAGGAGGGTAGGAGAAAGAGGGGGAAGGGGGTGGTGGAAGAGGGGGGGGGGGAGGAATCGGGCGCGCGAGGCGACGGGTCGACACTTGCGGTTCTTATACTTCGCTGAAACTTTTTTTTCACTTGGGACAGATAGGCGCTGGGAAATTTTGGAAAATCTGGTAACACGGCTGTTTGTCCAATCAAGTAGTAGTAGCAAGGGGGAGATAGAGATTTTTGCACCGAGACTTCGAAATGCCAACTTTTCATTTTGCCAACTGGCAACCTTCCAATTTTTCGAATTTGCATTTTTTTTCCGAATTTTAAGAATCGGATTTCTCGACGACGTCACTTTTTTGGTTAAATAAATGTAGATGGAAATTTGGTCTTTTTTTATATATATTTTTCTAAAGATCTCAGCGTCTAAGGTTTTTGCTTCGAACTGTGAGAATTTGCGGGCGCGTGGAATACCGGAAGTGGCTATAGTCGTGGGCAGGAAGTACTGGACGCGGTTACTTGGCTAAATGTCTATTCCGTTCGACACGTAGAGAGTCCCGTAAAGTTCGGCTGCACCAACCTTACGGCATGATAACTTGAGAAGTTTCCGAGCCACGTGGCTTACTTCGGTCGATGGGCTTCCAATGCAACTACTTATGGAATTTACTCCACCGAAGTATCTTCGCTAATTCGAAACTTCCCTATGGAAATTTCCATCTAGACGCAACCTCGTGCATGTCACCTTCTGCTTGGTAAAGTTTGGCAATAAATTTCAAACCGATGCAGAAGGTTCGCTCTGATTTGTATCGGACAGTCATAGATTTTAATGCATTATGGTTTGCATACCGGATAGGCTAGTTTATTTCGTAGGTTAACTATCACTGCGCACTCTACAATTTATATTCGGTACTATATATGTATTCTAGAAATTATACTTCACGTTGTATAAAGTTTTAGGGGGTCAGGTTAAATGTGGGGAAAAAATTTTCACATTGTTCGTCGAATGAGAAATATTTGACTGTCAATCGATTTGGTATGTTTAACTGTCATTTAATTGACGGGGTGTTATCAATATCTTTGAAGATTGAATTCGTGATAATGGTATCTAGGTCAGGCACCTTCGAGGGTCTTTTTTGTACGAGGTCATCGGAGCATCTGATAAAAGCTTCTTCGATAAAAATAAGGACGGTTGCGAGAGAAATAATAATGACGTCGGTAAAGTTTGAAATTGAAAAAAAAAATATATAAAAGGAAATAAGAGATTTCTGCAAAACGATAGATAATTTTAAAGAGAAGCGTTACGGGCGTGCTGTAAAAATTTTTGCCTAGGATTCATGAGCACTAAACTGCTTGAGCTCGTAACATTCAGACTGAAAATATCAAGATTTACTTCAGTGCTAAATGCTTTGCGCTTTCTGTCCGTTTCAACGTTTATTACGTTGCAATTTGCAAGTGGAAGGTGATTCGCCGTTGTTAATTAAGAAGTCTTAAAAAAAATTTTTTATTTTGAAAATCTAAATTCAGTCAATACTTCAAGCAGTCGACAATGATCATTTTAGGAAAGCAGAAGTTTTAAAAACTGTTTAAAAAATTGATCTATTATCGCTGATTAATTCGATTTTAGAATTTTGATCTGTTTACAAAATACACAGGCACAGTACATCGAACCAAAAAATGTGTCCAAATTAAAGAACGTAGGAAGAGCGAACAGTGTACTTTTACAAAATTAAAAGTTGATAATTTTTTTCACCGGATACGACGACGAGTGGATCACGAAAATTGAAAGAAGAATAAGAGTCGAACGATTTTACCAAAGTAATATCCCTTTACGATAATCGACCAATTTCAATTAGAGGACTCAAGAGGGCAATAAAGTTTCAATTGAAAATGGTCAATGAAATTAACCTAGATTAGAAGTACTCATCATATGACTTCAATCTTTTCCAGCGTACAAAAAGCACTGTCGTCAAGAACTGGAAACATTGAGCGAATATCCGGTCCCGTACATTTCCGGTCTGGACCGAAGATTCAAGAAGGCACTTACTGTCCCGACAGGCACCGGTAGTCGTCCGATCCTGGAATAGATATTACAAAAACTGGTACGGAATTTCCAATGAGATAAATTCCTTCATTTTCAAAATTCCACATCCGATAACGTAAACGAACGTAATATAGGCTGTCGCGTCACTTCCGTTTTCCCAAGAATTCCTCGTACCTTAACCGTTCAACATCCCCACTTTCCAAAGTCCAGAAAACGACACTCCCGATCCCGCAATCAGCTGTTAATGAAGCTTTTTGATTTCCCGTATCATGGACCCACGTTTAAAGTGAAATTGAGATGAAAAACGATCATAAGGAACCAGCGACGAATAACCAGCAAGAGAGATCCACGTTGCCGATACCTATGGTCTGTTTCCATAATAACTGTAAATATCCATTATTAACTCGACGGGTGTAGGTGTCGCCCGGAAGTGCGTCCGATCACGTAGAAAGTCCCAAGAAAGTAATGAGCGACCCTTGGGAATACGTGAGAAGCGTTATCGGTAGGAACACCGACGTTTGAATTAAATAACTTTTCGCAAAGATCTACGGGGTCCGTTGAATTTTCTGCTACCAATTGGTTTCCCTAGAATTTCGATAAATTACATATCGCGAATATCTGCTTCTAAAGCGAATATAATTTTTTTATATCCATCATTTTTTAGTACCTCTTTTATTAGATCAAGTGAAATGAACTCGTCCTGCTTCAGCTAGAAAATTCATTTCCGGTTCACGAGATGGCTACTCTCGTTATCAGCTGCCCTGATTAACTTTCGTTGACGGTTTTCAGCTTGACTTTCTTTGTTTCCCCTGTTTCCAGTTCTCTCCCTGCGTCCGAGAGAGACGGAACGAATGACCGTCTCTGGCAACGACATCACGCGCCAGTTTACTCTTCCGCACTGGCGACTCCAGTCTATGGTCAATTAAACCCTTTGGGCTCCTCTCTTCGCGGTTAGGTCAAGTGGTTAAACGGTTAACCGCAGAGTGTCCCGGGACTCGTCGCCTTTTCGCCCCGGTTGGTTTCGTTTTTTCATTCGTCTTTGATACTTTCTCCCTTTCGTCATTCGGGAAACCGATAACCTTTCCAATCCTTGAACAAGAATTTATTCATCAAATTCAAATTAAGAAAAAAATTACCGGCTACCCGGAGCTCGTCGCTGCACCTGAATGGACCAAGGAGAACAAAAATCATGACCAGTCTTGGTAATGGGGTAGAAAATTTTTTTTTTCAAATTCTGTGACCCGTGTCTTAATGTCTGACTTATACATGAGGTCTGGTCTGTTCGTTCTGTCCCTTCGTGTTGGACGATCATTGATTTCTGTGATGACAAAAAAAAAACAAAGAAAAAACGAAAATGACAAAATGCTAGTGAAGCTGTGAATGATCTCGTTGAGCGTTAATCTCGACTGCGACTGTGGCAGGTCCAGTCTCAGACAGGATTAGAAAGAAGGATTGGTTCCCCGTGTTGTCGTGACAGCAGAATCAGAGAGATTTCATCTAAAGGGGAACTTGCGAAATCGAAGGTCCTAGGAGGTTGTACCTCACCCTTTATCCCTTGTCCAATTGAAAGGGTCGCCGCAAAGATTTTTTGATATTTTGTTTTATTGCCAAAAATCTTCTTCCTTATTTTTATAACTTTTTTATCAATTCCTTTTTCACGCTTTTCTTTGGTTTCCTAACTTGCCAATTTTTTTATTGCAAATTGTACGTACAGTCAGACTTTTCGAAGGATCGACGTATCAAAGTAACCATTATGAAATTCTGTCACGATTTTCCGAAAGTAACAAAATCAGAAACCAATGACGTCACTACGTATCAGAAAAAAAAATATATATACAGTGATACTGGGTCAACTGATCACGTGTATTTCTATCATCCCTTTCTCGATAATTCAATCATCTTTTATTTATCCAAATCTTGGGTCGCGCGTGCTTGGAAAATCTAGGATTTTCAGGGAGCGCAGAGAGAAAGTTGAAGAAAGGGATGAAGGTAAGGTACAAAGGTAAGGGTGAAAGAAGAGAGAAAAATATTTCGGGAAACGCGGGCGAAGGGCTCTGTAACAAATATGAGTTAGGTTACCAGGGAAATGGAGGAGAGTGCGAAGGTGGTGCTCGAGGGTTAGAATTGTAATTAGGCATCTGGGAACGGGACACGAGTACGTTTAAAAATAACCTCAAAATTATCTACATGCCCCTGTCGGCTGCCGAGTCCAAATTTGTTTGCCTATGAAGTTTTGACATCCCTCGCACGTTTCACGCACGAGGAGGCGCCGCTGCTTTCAACAACCATCGTTTCTTCTTAGTCCTTTCTCGTGACTCTGCCCATTCCAATACATCGGCGTATCGATTACTACCAGTTACGTTATATCACCGTGAAACGACTTTGCTTCCCTTATATAACACTGAAAATGAAAATTCGAAATTTTTAATGAAAAAAAAAAAAAATGAAAAATACAACCTATGTCGGAAAGATTGAACGTCCGACCCTTCACCCTTGTTTAGATCAATTAAAAGAGTACGAGTATAAAATATCGAAAAAAATTCGAAAATGCCGAATTTTACAAGTTTTCGATTGACATGCAAACGTCACGGGACCATCTTGTAATACGATTCGCAATACCTTCCTCTCTCCCTTTGAGGTTTTCTCGTATTATTTAAGAGCAACGTTTTAGTTTATTCGTCATTCCGCTACTGGATCTTATACAGATCCGATCGTTCGATCGTCCTACTATATCCTGACTTTTTGTCAAGAGCGAAGGAGTCGCGCCCCTATATGCGTATAGCGCACAATGCAGTTGCGGTGTGTTGCACTTATTGCGATTACTTGTTTTCAACTGAGATACTTTTTCCCCCCCGCGAAATGAATAATTCATGACAGCAAGTCGCTCAGGATCGTTCGCTCGGCTGTTTGACGGCAGTCGCGCATAATCGCCGATTTAAAAAGCAAATTGTGCGAGCACCTCGCAAATTTTCCCTATACCGCAACTCTCCGTTTTCCCCCTGGCGGGAGTACGGAGCACTGATTAATTTAATATTTACGATCCGTAGCCTCGTTTATCGGGGTCCCGCGATTTTATCCGTATGAATATATGGAGAAATAAGTTTTTCGTAATTTTATCTCAGACTGTACATTCTGTTACGAATTATCTTTTAGTATGCTTGTTGGACGTGTTAGGCACGCATACAACGGACGCCTGCACGGATCGATCAATAAATACTGGCATACTCGACTACTTGGCTATGGGAATCCAGCATGAGCCCAGAGTCATTCGTTTCTGTTCGATAATTCGAAATTCTCGATTGATCACTCTCGCACTCGTTCGTTCCGTTATGCGAGCGTTTGTCAAGCCGAAGGGTATGACTCATTGTCAGCTAGTAAATCTAGCGGAAGTGGATTTGCTCGCGTACCACTAATTCCTCGTTAGTGAAACTGGCATGAACTATACAATTCCCAATCCATGGAAGGACCCGTATATCTGGCCTATCGTGATTGTTGATCGAATCGTGGGAATTTCATTTTCTTACCCAACGGAACGTTTGGCGGCCATCTTGAGTCTGACGGGCAAATTTTTTGTATGGAAAAAAATACTTCTATTTCTTTTCTCAAAGTACGTCAGTTGAAGACGAAAAAGTTTGGGTCTGTAAGAAAAGTACGAGGTTTGGGTCTACGCTATTTGGTCGCTCGAAAGTGATAAAAAATACGGTAGTTTAGCCTGGGGTCAAAGGTCGATAGAAATTTGTTGATTCCTGAAAAATCTAACTGAACCCCCGATTCTTTCTTCTTTCGACTTCAGCTTGGTCAGCATTGAACCACCCGAGTTGGATATATATTTACGTAATGCGTTCATCGAGAAAAGGTGATTCTTCGATCGGTATATCAATAACCCAGACAACCTTTTATCTTCTTATCGATAAGACCTGTCAGGGCTTCGGGAAGAGAATTGAAAATTTTTCACTTTATCCAATACCCGTTATCTAATCGAAAATGGGCTCGCGTATGGGTTTCATATGCTTAAGCAATTTTGAGTGGCTATGGAAAGAAGAAACAGGGAACTGAGAACATAATGGGAAATAGTATGTATCCTAGGACCTAAGTGCAGTAGGTAGTCACGCATGCAGGGGATATATATGCATGCCGTATGTGTTAATGCATATGTAGCCTCTATATGCTCAGACGGTACGTGCACATGTGCTTTGTGCATATGACGATAACGTAGCAGCGTTCGCTGGTCCACTTGGCAGAGTTTGCGTCTAAAAGGGAAAAATCCGAGAATGAGAATAAAAATTCTGTCTCGTCTGGTTTTCATGTTTAAAATGATGCGGAGAGCGGGATTACCTGCTTTAACGAAAAATTCGTATGTACCGGGATAAACGTGAAAATCATCTCGCTTTAGTATGGACCAGCATTCTGAAAAATGATCTGGCTTATTTGAGTGTTTGACGGTTTTGGTTGATATGGAAAATATATATGTACACAGTGATATCCTTGATTCAAGTATCAGTAATATCCTCTTGATGTCGTCGACGAACGTCGAGCATTGTATCCCGTAAAATTTCATTTCGTCACGTTTAGCATGTTCGCCACGTTCAAAGTTATAAAACAGACTGGCAGGTGGGCTTGGGTTATGAAAATTAAATTCTAATTAAACGAAGCTTTCGTCGGCCAACAATGAAGACCAACGGTTGGTGTTGCGTGCGCCTTTATGTGACTGGCGAACAAGAAAACAGGCTCTGATAAGCGCGACGGAGTCACAACGGCGCAAATATGCCAATGTCAAAAGCATTGGCGAAGGTTTTTCCAAAAATTTGGAAAGCACGCGACCGACGGTTTAGATAAAATTGAACCTGAGTTTATACGTCGGGATCCCATTGTTTTCATTCCCGTCATTGTTCGCGTCGACCGAGCAGAACATTTCCTAACGGGTGACCGTAATATTCACGAGGCACAGAGTGACGGACAATGTTTCAGTTAATCTGCAGAAATTTAACAAGCTGATACGTCCGTGAATGGACACTGGGAAGATTGCGAGAAAAGTTATTCAAAATGGTCTATAGGGAGGGCCGAGTTCTATTTTTTATTATAATTCTCCTAGACACATAGTGTTCCCTTCTTGACAAATCAGAAAGAAAAAGTAGCCAAAATCAAAGATCAAATTCGTACAGTAGTAAATTTATACGATGAACTTCAATTTTTCATTTAAATACAAATTTTCAATTCTCATTCAGCAGATAGTAAAAAATTGACTACACGCGAATTAACTTCGGAAACCGATTGCACGTTATCAGTTGAGACTCCGGTCGTTGTACGTCCTTTAGCAGCCGCAAGCCACTTTACACCGAATAACCTCGTGCTTTAGCCAAGTGCTTGGTATACCGATCTACGTAGTCCTATAGACCTTGCAATTACATTACGTTTTGCTACAACGTGATTCACGTATTTTACATAGCACAGAATATTTTGAAGCTTATTGAGTTTCGTGCTGGCCTAGGGATTAAGGATTGTTATGACTATCTCGTGCGGCCTGGAATCTTTTCTGCCTGGCTCTGCAGGCCACTCGAGTCAGGATGAGTAGGAGGAGCAAAAAGGGCTGGAGGGGAGGGTTCTAGGCGTCTTCGCTCGAAAATAAGTTAACAGGCTATTAAAGTCCTCGCAAGAGACAGAAGCAGACCACTGGCAACCAGCGGTGGCTGACGGGACGCGACATAAAACATTTGAATGTAGCCTCAAGAATCTTTTTTACCTTGTTAGTTGGCTCCTTGCCTTCCTTCTTATTCGTTTTTGCTTTGGTACTTGGTTTTTTTGAATCTTAGAAAAAAGTCTGATTTGATTGTTTACGGCCGTACGTCCCTGTACCAATGAAATGGGTGGGAGACGCGGACGATAATGGTTACGATATTTTGAAAAGGAACGAAAGGCTCGTGACGTCACGATGACTTGAGCTCCTGAAAAGGACGCCGAGTGTTATTCGTAAATTAGCATTTTAATTTCCCTTAGCGTCTTGGGAGCTGGAATACTCTTCGTACTCTTTGCCGTGTCCTTAGCTGGAGAGAGTCTCGTTAGAGGGTAACGTTACGTCATTATGTCCTTGTCAAAATAAAGTCTGATAAGAAATTACGTTAATTTTTTATTTCTCTCTTTTGAACGTTATTCTTGTTATTATAGTTTTCGAGATGGTACCAGGTTCCGTTACAGTTTTTGTTTTCTTGTTACTTCTACTTGGGACAGGGAAGACGATTTCATCCGATCTTGGCGCAAGTACCAGACCGAGATCGAGGATGCTGCGGCAGGCAGCACGTGCGGAGCTGTCAATGCTTTACGATGCAAACGCTATTTGCTATAGTTTTATGGAGACTGGCATTAAAGTTACGCGGGAGATTTGAAAAAGTTTTGTCGGCAAGCGAACGTTCAAGGCAGCGGGGTGGGAATTGTGGGGGCGGCGGGGGGGCAGGAGGGGGAGGACGACGTCACAACCACGATGATACTTGAGAATTGGACCGATTTATAGGAAGCTGGAATTTTAGTGAAAAAAGAAAAGTACCTAGTGTCCTTAAGGAAGATCTGTGTCTCTCTTCTCTTTCTTCGTTTCGATCTTTTTCTTCTGTCTTTCTTCTTCCTCTCGTTCATGCTATTCTTGTCTCTCTCCAACCTTGTGAGCTTTGGGGCATATTTTAATTAGTGCCCAAAACTAATATATTCCTCTTATTCTGCTTCTCAAGAGTTACTTTACTAATTCCAAATAAATGCTCCAAATAGATAAAATTTTAGGAACGAAATTATGGTCGTTTTTTATCTGACATGTAGTAATTTTTTTTATCTTGTTTTTCGATCCTGACTCGTTACATTTGATGGGAAGGAATTGTTGTTTCTCTTTTTTTTCCCTTCTCCTTCTCTTGCAATTACTTTTTTTCCAGGGGATAAAAATTACTTCTGTAAACATTCCTTAAAGATTTTTAGGTTATAACGTAGACGATCGTCTTTTCGGAAAGATTCATCTCGAAGACATAGGGGTTCAAGAGCGTTTATGCTTTCCTAGTATTTACAGTAACCCGATGAATTTCTGCTTTATCAGGAATCTCGTGATTCTTACAAAGCAAAAATCGAGTAAACGAGGAATGGCGATTTTTTAAGCCCAAAAAATATTGTTTAAATTTCTTAAGAATTATCAACTCACTGTCGTGCATGTTCCTAGATATTTATTAAATCCTAGAATATCTCGGATTGCGTAATCACGAACAGCCACTTTCGTGACCCTAAACACCCCTTTAAATGTTTTACGAGCGAAGACTCGAACTTCCCGTTCCTTTAGGGAGGACGACCCTTTTTCTATAGGGGTGTCTTAGAGGTAAGGAGAGGGAATTCAAGGGAAGAGAGAGAGAGAGAGAGAAATAAGGGTTCGATCGACGCGGTGGGAGTCGCAAATGCCAGTCGAACGAAAGGATCCCCCTCGAAGAGATGCTGGGGTAGAGTATACGATGGACCAAAAACCAAGGATCAAGAATAAATATTAATGCAACCGTTTCGTTCCCTACAAGTGGATCAGCCGTTCTTTTTTTTTCGTGCTTTGACTCTGCGATTCGACTTTCATTGTTTTTCATCGGTCTCCCACACCGACTTAATCTTTTATTCTTATCAGTTATAACCGATCTAACCTTTTATTTCAAATACGAAAGAGACACGACCGATAACAAATGAAACTAATAACAATGAAACTTTATGCTTTGTCCCCTAGAGAACAAAGAAGTTCGTCGGAACGTTATTCAAAAATTATTTTTACAAAAAAAAATTTAGTAAATTTCATTACGTACTCGGGATATCGTATTCTTGTCTTCATTGACACATACACGATGTACCTGTCATTTCGTATATTCGTAACTCTCAGATTCAAAAATCGAAATGATCTATTACCCATTTTTTTAAATAATATATTTTTCCACCTGAAGTTTGCCGGTGAAAAAAAATTTATTAAAATCCCATCATACAGATATACCTCTCACAGCAGATATTCCTTCCAGCTATTACTCCGTGGATATTTTGATACCTTGAATTTTCACAGGCCGTCGCTCAAGTCCTAAGCCGTCGTGAGAGAATTTTAAGGGTGGCTGAACTGCACCTGTAATGAGAGCACAATCCTATCGGATTTTCAAATTTCAAAAAACTTCAATTATCAATGACGTATGTCAAAGTAATATCCATATCAGTGGGCAAAGAGATATCCGTTACGTAATAACTGTCTACGCCAATGGACCCTCCCTTCTTTTACCGACTACCCCCCACAAGTTAAATAGCATAAATGGCTAACCGAATTAATTGGCAACTACCACTAAGTAACTAGGATTCAATGTACTGAAATTTTAACCCTTAATCACGTGACTGAAAAGGTTCGTGGAGCACAGGGGGCTAAGGGGGTGGAGCTCAGAATGCGAGAAAGGACAGAGCTGATTTAAGGGTAGGGAACCGTGACCGCTCTCACGATTAATAATGCAGAGGGTAGGAGGAGATAGGCGCCTTTAACGTGCTCGAAACCCACAGACTCCATGGACCTCCATAGACTTCATTGACCTTGTTTAACCCAGTAAAGCAGACAGCATCTCTAGTGATTTTTATAAATTCTCTATATACTCAACCCCTCCCACTGTCCTCCCTTAACTTAATCCAATAATTTGCGTTATCGAAATAAATATTTTCCACGACTATGGGAAATCATGTACCAGATCTTAAATTTCATCTGCTACGCCACTGGGAAGAAGATTAAGAAGCTGCGTAGGAGTCGGTCGGGACGAATGGGTATTCTAGCTAATTTATTTAATTAGATGTCTAATTAGGTATAGCTAAAATGTTTTCTGCCAATTCTACAAATTTATTACGTAGCAAACGATTTTTTTTATTTTTCACGTGTTATTTTTGCTTTTTTAAGACTTTTTCTTATTGTTGGTAAATCGAATGGGAAATGCATCGTTCGGCATTTGGCTTCGTGAATTATGCTGGTGACTTGTATATTCGGGTGGACAGGGGGTGACGGGGCAGGGTCGGGAACGAATGCGGAAGACTGTTCAATATATCTCAATCAATGGTGAACTCAGCTAATACAATTCCTAATACTATCCTATAAATTTATGAGCTATGGGTAAGTACATTGCTTTATTATGGGGGCATCTTTCCACTTGGCTCCCCTTTGGGGATCACGGTATGGGGGTGCCTATTCGATTTTATCCTCTGGAAACGAACCAGACTCGCTACTTGTAATTTCGACTAATGCGCTCGGAATATTATCCTGTCGTTTGTCTCGTTTATTCAGTTGTATTTCAGGACGAAGATGGTCTCCTTTTTCATGAACGGAAATAATCCTATCTCTTTATCTTTTAATTCTCCGATCAGAGAAAGGATTTTGTCATCTTTCGTTCGAATTTAAAACTTTTCTCTCTTTCTACGTAATGATAATTATTGACAAATTAGTATATAAATATAGTATATTAATTGTTACTTATTTTTGCTTGGAATTTTTCCTCTTTTCGGATTACCTATTTGTTGCTTTATTTTTATCATTCTCTTTTTCTTGTCGTATACTTATACAGACTTATACAGGGGGTCCACGCATAGATCCCGAAGAATAAGAAAAGACGATAAAGTAAGTAGAGAGAAAAGTCCCAGTGAGGTATAACAGCGGAATAAAAGACGCTCGATAAAAAAAAATAAAGATAATCTTGAATCGATTATTGTATATGATTCAAAGAGATGTTTCATTTCCGATAAAATATTTTCTTTTTTTTTTCAAAATCCTTCAAAATCTTTCTCAACCCCTAAGAATCTTAACCCGTATCGTTACCGATTTCGTAAATGAAAAAAAAAATTGTCGAAGAAGTTAAAAATTGATTTCATAAGGAGGGGTGGGGGGTGCGGGTTAATAGTGAGAAATGCAGACAACGTGTTTCACATAACTCATAACAGCATAACCGTCTCAACCCTCTTTCCCAAGTAACAAGCGACGAAGCCTTAAGCCTCGTTTCTTCCCCACTTTCGCTCTGTCCTTTTTCCGCGACAGAAGCTCCGCCTACTTTCATCCTTTTTCTTTTTCCCTTCCCCGTCGCCGCTGCTCTCATTTGGATATGAAACAAATGGTATAATAATTTCCTGACACCTAGTCATGATTTTTTGTCCACACTCTCCTAGTGCAGCTATAAGTCAGAAGAGAGTTTAACGAGTCCTCCTTCTCCTCCCCCCTCCCTCCCCCCTTTTTTTGTCTTCCTCTTAACAAGCCAGGCAGCCAGCCAGACAAGCACGAGAGAGCATACCGGCTTTTGTTTCAAATCCGAACTTCCTGTTTCGTATCTTCGTAAAGGACCCCCCCCCCCTCCCCTCCCCTCCCCCTCCTCTCTTCCCCACCCCGCTCTCTGATCGTTCCTTCCGGTTCACGAGCCACGCGAACGTTAAGAATTGACTACCTTCAATATTCCCTAACGCTTCTACCGGCTTTCCACGAATTCAAAGCAATTCGACGATCCGCCGACAACTTCACGTATCCAAGCTCGTTAATCGTGAGGGACGTTTAACGGACTCGCCGACGGCACCGTCGACGCTTCCCGACGACAAAATAATTCCCATCCTAAGGAATCCTCAAAGTCGTTTGGCCGCTCTTAATCATTCGGAGTGTTTTTCCCTTCTTTCGAACGCAACAGTTAGTTCACGTGATTTACGAGGGCGCCACTTCCGTCAGCGACAGGCATCTCGATGCGACGACCTTGCGAAGCGTTGAAAAACTGGCGGGAGGATACGAACGATTTTTATTAATAATTTCAACTGCTTCGGATGCGGCGTAGTAACATTGTGCCTTGAGATATATTCGTGGTAAGATCGAGAGGAGTCGTTTCGGATGGATCCACAGTGTGGACAAAGGGTTAGTATTGTATATGTGTATATAGAGTCAGTGGATAGTGGAAAAATTTGATTTCCGTTCTCTTTTGACTGACTTCACGGACATTTCTCTTATCGAAATTGCTGCTGAGCCGGAGGACGTAAGTCTGACGGTGAGTAGATTGCTAGCTGCGCAGACGCAGCTGCGCACGCGTCTACCGTTCACCTACGAGTAAGGCTGAGTGTCGAGGCACGAGTGATAAGCCAAGAGAAGGTAGAAAGAAATTAGAGAGGAAGGACTTTCGCTGATGGTTAACGGTCCCGAAAGTTACTCCTGAGTACAATGGGCTTTTAACAGGGACTATACGAAAGAGGGCAAAGAATTCTTTCGGTCGACGAATCAAGGGGGAACATTCGTGGAATCGCATAGGGAATTGCGATGCGACCGATTCAAATCGCTCAGACGCGCAATTTCAATCTTTGGAAATACGAATCGACGAAGAATATCGGCGATCAACGGGGTTTCTTAACGAATTGGAATTTTAAGCAGGTAAGGGAAGCTGGGGGGGAGGTCAGGGGTGGGCCGGGAGGTGGGATAAAATAAAGGCGACAACGGTGAAGGATCTTTTATTCATGAGCTAGGAGCGTCGGCGTCGTCAAGGTACTGGACGTCGACGACGCCGATGACGAGGATGAAGATAACGAAGAAGAAGGGGATAATATCTCGTGGAATTGCGCAGGATGATAAATATAGGTTTAAATGTCACTTTATATGGATATATGTATATTCATAGCTATAGCGAGAATTCTCTTGCTCGCAGTCAGCCGAGCGTTACGAGTCGCGCGTTACGGAATTGCGGACTGTAGATGGGCAAAATTTTTTTTAATAAAAATTGTTTTCCCACCTGCGAAATACGTTGGGAATTTCTCAATTCGTGACGAAACTTTGAAATTTTCATTAACCCATGAAGGGTCGGCTCTGTTGGGTCCAACTTCGCACTTTCGCCCATTTACAACTTTCCTTCCTGCTTTTGTCTTTTTGTTTCTGCCTTTTCGACCTGCTAACAGATTAGACGAAGGATCCGGATAGTGACGAAGGATGAATTCGAACTTTCGGCTGACGATGTGTTCAGAAAGTTTGTCATTTTTGGATTTTATAAAGAAAATCAACGCGGAACTTCATACCGGTCGAACTCTGTGCATCCTGATTTGAAAAGTCTATTCTCTCTCTCTCTCTCTCTCTCTCTCGCTCTCTCTCTCGCTCTCATTCTCTCTGTCACTCTCCCACGCGTTTCAATTCCCAAATCCAGACGTTCTCTCGTGTCTAGTCGTATACGAATATGTCATAGGTCATATCTCACTCGGGACTCTCGAACGTATTGTACTTCGTACGTCCATGTGGTGTCCTTTTTTTTCGAAGGATTTTCTTAGAAATCTTCATTTTCCATCTTCTTTCCCTGCTTTCCCCTGTCACCTCCCTCCTCTTCGCTCTTCCTGACAGTTCATTTCTTTGGATATTCTCGGCTGCCTCTCTCCTCTATCTTGACGGTCCTACCCACATGGCTAATTGTCAGCTTGACCTAGGGGTGTCTCTATTTAAAATTTTTCCAAGACACGAGAGTATTTGGGGTATTTTGAATTTTTTTTTGAAATTTCACAATAATAATGATATCGACAAACGTAAAAAAAAAAATTACCAAGCACGGTACATTCATACTAGAAAATTTTTCTTCTTCAATAAGAATTAACATTTATTCTTGCCAAGGGAGTGGAGTGTAGCTTGTGTTGAGCCTGTCCTCGAAGACTCGAGAAATATACGATGTTTTTCTTAAGTTCCTAATGCGAATTGCTGCTCTTTCGGGCTCAAACGGTAACAAAACTCCAAGATCTCGAGGGGCGGACGGGGACGATTACCTAGTTGCGCGTGTTACTCGAAATTCCTGCGGCTCAGTCCGTCCCTTTAACCTTTCAGAAGGAGACGACGTCCTTCGGTCTCTACCCTCCAACCAGGCCCTTCCAAGTCCCCGTAAGTTCTCGCACCCTCGACGCTCAGCTCCATCCAACGTGACGTGTCTCAAGTTTCCATTTCCGGTGGACCGGGAGGGGGGCCCACCCCTCTCACACATCGCCGAACGTCCTTTGCTTCTGTGGATTCCTAAACGTTTAGTTCGTCGCTTCGAACTTTAGGTTTGATTTCGATTCGCGTCTTGCTACAATATTCGCGTGAAAAAGACTTGGCAAATTTTATGTTTATCGTGATGATTTGATAAAATTTATTTTTAATTCAAATTTTTATTTTAACCTAAAAATTCATTATCGAAGGTGCATTCCACTCTTGACTCAAATCCTGGTCATAATAGAGGATACAATAGAGAATTTCTATATAGAACTATTCGATAAACTTGATTAAAAAATTTCATACTGATAGTATAAAATTTTTTTCAAAATTTTAAAAATTGTCAGTCGTGATAACTTAAAGATAACTGCAGGTGTTGCAGACGGTAACGTTGAACTACGTCATATTTGCTTTCTCCAGGCGTCTGAAGTTGTCACGATTCGGTGCACTTTGCTGCATGTGCATCGCGCGCCAAGTGTCAACGTCATCGTCTTCAGGCAGTAAATGCATAGGTGGTGGGAGATTTTCAAAAGATAAGAGTCTCAACGACAGTCTCTATTCCGAGAAGTAAGATGGCGCTGAGTGGCTGAGAAAAGGAGAAATTAAAAACAATGCTAGGCGCACAGTGGTAACCATCAGGTATACTCAAGCTACTGCAGCTCACTTCAGTTTGTACTGAAACTGCCATATGCATTTCGCTACGTTATCATTTGGCCATTTTCCACGCCTGAGAGACTTTATTTTTGGAAATTCTTAATATTATCTGCCCGTTATACACGATGAACGGAATTTGAGCTGTTCTTTGGAAACAACTATCTTGCTTGGGTTTTGAACGCCACGTGTAAACGAAGACTTGGGAAAATGTGAGACTCGTGGGTAGACGGCCCAGTGGTCACTCGACCGATGCGTTTGCATAATGGGGGTCCCTTAAGCGCACTTAAATTTTATTCACGTTAAGGACAGCTGAGTGTTCCTTGAAAAATTCTGATCGAAAAATTTCGACATCCCTAAAGTCGCTGAGAAGTGAAATTTTTCGAATGAGGGAAAAAGGGATAAAATAAACATTTTTTTGGATCCGTGGAAAATTTGCTGACCCTAATATTCATCAGGGTTTCCATAATAGAAGTTATGACCAGAGACGAATTTGAGATATTTCTTATATATTTATTTTTTATGCCAGCAGGGTTCAAATAGGATATTTCCTGGCTTCGAGACCCTGGATCTATTCAGATTCCTTTTATCCGATCAAATAGCTTTGACCACCTCAATCGGTAAGATGTAAAGTAAAAAAAAAATATTTTTTTTTCAATATCTCTTCATTGGCAGTCGAACGATAAAGAAACCGGCAAGAAGCAAGATACATAGATATTTTTTTGCGGTTGGCAGCCATGCCAGGTTTTTCCTAAAGGCAGAGTCTCTAATGCGTCTTTGCGTATACGTCGACGCTTTACGTGCGCGACACTGAAGTTAAACGCGCGTCGTATTTCACGTCCCACCAAAAGTGAAGACTTAAGGGTGAAATATTATTCACGAGGGTTGTTCCTGGTCTCGTGTCTTTTCTTCGATTTTCTCGAAAGACCAGAAGTTCGCGAGGGAGCAAAGTTGGCGACATTTAAAAACGTTGGTTATACCAACCGAAGAAAAATGGTTGCCAGTCAAAACGAGTACGCAGGATTTTATTTGCCTTTATTATTTTTACCGAATATTTTTTCGATTCTTCGATTAATCGAGATCGGCTATGAATTTTATTATTTTATTACCCGTGGAGCTTGTTACGTGCGAATAGTGCTTTTTCTCATAACCAGCGAATTTTGGTCTCTCTGACAATTACAAAGAAGATGTATGCCTTTGAGAATAAATAGCAACACGAAAACCCACTGGAGCGTCGGAAATAATTTGGTAAATGAAGCAACGCTGTACCAATTTACATCTTTTAACTTTTGTTTAGTCTCTACACCATTTTCGGGATCATACTCTCATTTCGGTTTCCCTCTCTCTCTCTCTCTTTCTCTCTTTCCCCTCGTCTACTCGCTCCCACCCGCTAGCATTTTCATGTCTTCTCTTCTCCTGTTCCAAGCATGATTTTCCAGGCCTCGCCTCTCGTTCTTTGAAATATACTTGTTTGGCAGTTTGCGTCAGGTTTTTCACGTGTTTGCTCTTTTCGAAAGACCCTAACTGATCGTTGTCATTTCAAATTTCTCTTTGATCTTAAATTCCTGCTTGATTTCGAGCATGGCTGCTTATAGGTATTGGTTGCATTACGCAATATCAGTCACTTCCTTTCGGCTGAGTAAATCCAATTGACGAATAACATGAAAGGGGAGGTCATCCCTTCGCCCTCGATATTGATGGATCGACATTTCCATATATGGATACCAAATTTGGTATTTCCCTGTTTCTCCTCATTTTACGCAAACACGTATAAAAACGGACAAAAGTTTCGGCAGATTCCCATTGCGTTAAAATTTCAAAATTTTATCTCTCGTACATAAATTTTGAATTTTCAAAATTTCTTTTTTAATTTTCCCTGAGCATACTCGACGAACAAAATCCCATAGGCTCTGGCAATCTTATCTCGCGAGTAATTCTTAGCAGTGTCTTGGTATTATCGCAGCACTGTCGGACTGACTTTAGTAGATGAAAAAAAAAAAAAAAAATTACTGAGATGCTCCTGAACCTTTTAAGCCTCTCCGAAGCGAAGGGCCTTGTTAGGTTGAGTTAGAGGGACACGCCCGAAACAAGGGACTCATTCGAGAGAGGCAGGGCGCAGGGCGGCCAACATCTTAAAGGACACGCGCTTTGATGATATCCAGACGTTTCTTTGGTTCGTCAAGCCTGACTGTCGGGAGAGGGCGGCAGGGGGGCAGGGGGGCAGGCAGGGGGGTGTTCCCTACTTACGCAGGGATGATAACTAGTCTCGTCTCTACCCAAATTTCAAACCATCTCAAAGGTCTATTCTCCCTTTTTTTTTCATTTATTCACCCCTTTCTCCTCCTTTCACTTTCCCCCCTTCCCTCTGACCGTTAATCAATCTCCCCTCAGAGTTTAATTAACGAGCATCAATCCACCGACACCATTGCCTGTACTTGGTCCGTTGCTCCTTAAGAGAGTTTGCTGTCGTTTGTTATTGAGAAATTTCTTAAAAAAAAAAAAGACAGAAATTTTCAAAATTGTATAAAATCTCCCTCCCAAAGTTTCTCTCACGTCCCATACGTGACATTTGCATTCTGGAAGAAATATATTCTTGTGATCGCAGTGGGAAACCTTCGTTCACCTTTACTGCTGCTATCAGTATATACAGTATTACTTAGACCCTGTATATATAATATATATATTCATATCGAATAGCTATATCTATACAATCTATGGGTTTTACTCTCCACCCCTAAATTCTCATACTTCGCTGATACAAACCTCGAGAATCTTTGCCACTGGATTAGCACGAGAGTCCCGTCCTTTTTTCTTTCCTACTTCCAGTGGAATATTCAAAGGGTGGGATAGAGCGAGGAGTCGCGAAGAGGTTAGCCGCGATGGGGAATAAGAGAAAG
This sequence comes from Trachelus stipa, assembly GCA_036026315.1. NCBI lineage: Eukaryota > Metazoa > Arthropoda > Insecta > Hymenoptera > Cephidae > Trachelus > Trachelus stipa. The sequence goes on from JAYRCB010000494.1 coordinate 1,265,258, forward strand.
TATATGAAACGGGAGAAAGAAACAAGCTCGGTAAAAAAAAAAAGAAAGGAGTGTCTCCTGACAAGTTTTCCTCCCTTAAAATCGCACGATCTTAATCGGATCCGAAGTATCCGGGTAAACGACTACTGGATATATCCTACCTCGGTCTTCCCGAACGCCCAGCCGTAACGCCGTTCGACCGGAAGTGGAGAAAAAGCAGAACCGATTAACTAGCAAGGCAGTTTGCTTCAATTACTCCAGGTTTTAAATTTAAAACCTTCGTTCACCCTTACCTCCGTTGCTACATCCCCCACGACGATTTTACATGCTACAGTCATCGATTTTCGCCATTCTCATTTTACTACACGCATCCTATATGGATTACAATAAAATCTTTATTTGTCATACAACAACGAGGGAATATGAAAATTTTTTCACCGGAAGTTCCGAATGAGTATCAGCCAACCGTGACTGAGTGTTACTTTTACGATAGGGAAAAATCCCTATTGTGGATCCGTGTACGCCCTTGGGACGAAATGACTGACCCTCATCCATCAAACATATATGACTTCCGAAGCGTTACCTCACTTGGTCTTTGGCTCTTCCTCATCTTCGCTCCGTTCGCTACATCCTCCTTTTTATCTATCATCCTAATACTTCTTTTTCAAGGTCACTTCACGAAATCCTCTATCGATACTGCTACTGAATAGGCATCCCCCTCCCCTTGCAACCCTCATTGAGGTACCCGACCAATTTCCAGCATTTCACCCCCCTCTCCTCTCCGGACTTTTTTTTATCATTCTGGAAGACTTTGCTTCCGGTCCAAGTCTAACCTGTCGGGTTAGGGTACCCTAGATCTTCAGGTAGAGCTAGGTCCTCAGCTATCGCCTTACGTCTTCACGCATATGTGAGCACAGCGCATGGTACGTGTCACGGGGTCGTGCGTCATGATTCTCTTGGAGGAGGAAGTGACGTAGCTTTGGGATACTGTAGGTGGTGCTGGTTGCGCTTATGGTACGTAGACGTAAGACTGTTTGGAGCAACGATATATATATATATATATATATATATATATATATGCTGGCTGGTATACAGATAGTTACCCGGTTCTCTCGGTGTCTAAAGGGAAGTAGTTGCCAGCATCAGGAAGCAGGAAGAAGCACCAATGAGCGTAAGTTCGCTCAACTTAGAGAAAGAGAGTGTGTGAGTTTGTATGTGCGAGCGGGCAGATTCCTCGAGGGAAACTTCCGGTAGGTTGGATACGTGTTATATTGGTGAATCGAGGGGTTGCGGAAGATCAGATCCGACATGACGTAAAGTTCTCAATGCGCTTTCAATTGGGGAATGATTTTGATCGTTCTACCAAAATTAATATGAGATAAAGATAAGCCTTTTATGGGTTAAAATATTTTTAATTATTACGAGGGATCGTTGAAAGTTTAATTTTTCTTTTAATTCAATTAAACTTTGCTCGGTCTTATCGGGTTTGATAATATTTAATTGGTCGTGGCTATATTTGGGATCTCGAGCGTTTCTGGGTACTCGATATCGAACTAGTCGAATGGAAAATATTTTTTAATTAACCTACGACAGATAATATGTACGTACTTCGTTAAGGGGCAAGGGGTGTTTCTAGAGAAAAAGTGGATTAGGCTTTTACACGGAGAATAATGTTACTCCGAGGGGTCTGACTGATTCGAAACGATTAATTTGGCATGGCAGCCCAGGCTATAGGGGTACTCAATTTTCGCTTGGTTTCGGCCCTTAAAGCGGCAAGTCTTGTATAACCCGTTCGGTACAGCACAAAAGGCTCGACGAATCGGTTCCAATGATGGTGGCCACACCCGACTAATTTGACGATATTTTATTTAACTCGGTCGACCGAGAACCCTTGAGCACGGATAACACGTAGGAGTATATTGGTAATGGTATGCGTTTACGAGAAGTAATTTGAAAAATACGTACCCACTTTGAAGTTAACAGTAAAAAAAGAAGGTCGAATCAAGCAATTCCAGCAAGTTTTATTATCTCGACAGCTTTCAACCTGGGATCAGGGGTGCGTTGCGACGCCTGCGGGTTTGGCAAGGAGTAGGAGGAAAAAATTAAAATTCATGTCAATGAACTCCCAGGTTATTTTTGAGAATTTTATAAATTCCACCCTTCCCTCCCGATATCACTCTCACCCTTATCACGGACACGTGGCCGCATTATTCATAAGTAAAATTCAAGTGACGCACCGAGCCTGTCTAACGTAAACACTTAGAAGCATATCCTAAGATGAATGCAAACAACTATGTCAGATTGGCTCGTTAATGAATATGCCACCCCATGCAAGCCATCCATCTTGGCTCTGCTTTCTATGTTCTAATGAATTAATAAGCATGGCGCAGGGGTGCATATTATAGCCCGGACAACCATCCAGCCAGCACTTTATATACAGTCTTAATTAAGAATTCACTTTATCGCGTCTTGACGAAGCTCGAACGTCACATGGAAATTCTTTGAGCGGATGAGGTTGCGTGATCTGTCGAGGATGATTTTGACAAGATCAGATCCCCCCTCCAGCCTCCCCCACAGTACCCAGGGACGCCCGCGACTTAAATTTTGATAATTTTATTTAAAATTACACTGAGCCGATGGGCGTCTTCGATCACTACGTATTTCTGTATAGTTACCTTAGGAATCAGCATCTCTGACATGGACCAATGAGATTATCATATAGATGCAAGATCAAAGGTGGATAGCTGGAAAATATTTGTTTCACAGGTTTCAAATGACGCAACCTTTGCTTCTGCAGACCCGACAAGAACAGATTCCTCTTCGATTTAGTTTATTTAACCAACCCCCTTCTAGCCACCCTTCAGTCTGAACGATGTTTTTTACCGACCGGAAGGAAGTCACGCGGACATGGGTATTAGTATGCTTGACCGGTAGTCACCCTTTTTCGGTCCATTGGGATAAAAAAATTTTGCCACCCCCTTTCTGCGTAGGCCTCCAGTTGTTAGGGCTATGGGAATGTTATTGCATTAAAAGCCTTTTTGAAAGCTTCATCGAAAACACTTTGGGGCTGGCTAATGAAATATTCCGGATGTGTGAATAATTTTTTTATCAACTATTTTGACCATCCCCTGTGGACAGGGTTGAGAGATAGGGGAGGTTCGAGCTGATTGCATCATGACAAAACAATGTCGAGGCGAGTGACGCGTTACCTGGGGGTTTTGAGAGCTCTAAAAATCAAGCGACCCCTTTGCCACCCCCTACCCTTAGTTTCATCATATTCCTTTTACCACTAGACTACATCCAGCGCGTGGTGCCTGCTTTTCATGCTACCCCTGTTATCGTAGGACTGTGACTGAACGAGCAGTCTTGGTTAGCTGCTCGCGTAAAGAAAAGAAAAAAAAGAGTTCGATAAATAAATTTTGAAGTGGACAACGAGGTGGTCTGTTATAAAAATGCAAGGAGGGTGCAGAAAAATTTTAAGCTATTATACACCGGGGAGGTAAGATGTTTTTTTAACAAGCTCATTGCTCAATTAAGGGATGTAATTAGAAAGCAAGGCTCTATATACAGTCACCATCCGAGCAATGGGCTTTAAGGTACGTACACACATACATTTATTATAACGTTGCACGTGTACGGAATGAAGTCCCATAACATAGATTGCCCTCACCACTATTATTTTTACCTCATTTCCAAAAAAAAAGTCTGACGGAATTATTTTCCTCCTTCTCTCATTGGACTCGTCGTTTCGCAAATTTGTCCAGTATCTTACTTTGACTTTATGGGTTTCCGAGCGAGAGTTTGAATTTGAAAAAATAAATTTTTGAAATCCAAGAAGACTTCCCGAAGGCACTACCCTGGAATGTCTCGGAGAGAAACCGAGGTAATTAGGTTGATCCGTAGGAAGCGGCAGGCAAAGGAGCAAGTAAAGTAGACGCCAAGCGTCGAAGCGTCGGTTTCAGGTTGAATCATTAGGCCAATTATTAGTGGGCCGTCGCGTAAGCTTGCAAATTTAGCATTCTCTCTGATTAGGCTAATTCTAAGGATTTCGAAGGGGTGGGTCCAGGCTGAGAGTGACTTGAGCACAGTTAAGTGGATGCTGGAGGGTCAGATGAGAAGTAAAAATAATCGAGCTAGATCATTGAAAAAAAAAAGAAAAAAAAATCCTGAACTTTTGACCTCTATGATTCAGACTACCAGCGGATAGTGTATTTCTTTAAAAGAATGCACTTTAGGATCAAACGTATTTTTTTGTATGCATTTCAAATTGAGAGATCATCCACGGTGGACCAAGGCAAAAAGTTTCGGGAAAAGGGGGTAAGGTCTAGAATCAAAGACAGGAAAAGAGTCGCTGGAATTGCTGGCAGGAATATTTAAATATACGAAAGCAAAGAGCCAACAAACAAAAACGGCGTTAGAGAGCACTAACAGAGTATACAAGGTACGTGAGTTAACGGTATCCAACTCTCCCTTAAATCTCTCCCCCGTAAAGGAGGGTAAAAATAGATGGTACGGCAGCAGCACCAGGAGCCAAAAGGCAGAAGCCAGAAGTGCTTCTCGCTCACGGTCTTCAGGTTTACTATAGACTTTAGTATTACACTGTACATACTGGTTCAACGTATAGGTATACGTAGACTCGATTCTAAAAAGCTCTAGGAAATCCGTGACGTCATTCGATTTTCAGACCGATCGGTGGTCGCACGACACACGTTTAACCCCTTTAACGGCAGGAACCAAACCAAGGAAAATCCACAGAGCACCGAATAGCGTGGCGAGTCAATGAATAGGAAAGTTTCAACTGGAAATCCTGTAATCCCGTTAATCCTTGCTGTGTCTCACGTAACACCCCCTCCGCACCTCCTCGCCCCTTTTACTTCCTACCATAAAATAAACTTTTCACGTTTTCATCGAAAACTCTTATCGCGTATCTGCGATTATTGGCGAGTAAGGTGAAGTCAAGCGCTAACAATAAGTCGCATTTGACACGAGGGTTGGAAACACCGTAGGGTCTTATTGCTAATCGATATGTCATTCGAGAGATAGGTGGAGCGGATAAGCCGAAACGATGAACCCGACGAAGGTCAAAGTGCAAGATTATCCGTGTTTCGATGGCGACGCGAAACGTGAATTTTCGGGTGAAAATGAATTGGGCTGGGCAATGGGGGGGGGGGGGGGGGGGGGATAAAATTTTGAAATTTTATCGAGCAAAATTAAATGGTACCTCCGGACCGTCCACGGCGGAGGGATTTGGCGGAAATAATGATTATTGGAAAATAATTTTATTGATCTATGGTTTCGCGTGTTTTTGGACGAAAACAGGATTTAGCTGGGTTTTATGATTCCGTCCATCGGCATTACGTAATAGCACGCCAATGAATGCACTTGAACGAATAATGAATAAATATCGAGTGTTGCAGCCGCAGTCGGTTCCCCCTGTAATTCATGAAATCATGAACGTTTATCATTTATAAAATGAAACGCTTTAACGAGTCGTTGCATAGCGATTGGCTCATTTCGCGAATACTCTTCACGTCGTAGATTTTGCAAATCGAACGTCCTGTCAGCTGTGCACTTTGGCAAACAGCGATTTTTCATCCATCCAATGATTTCGAGTAAATCGGGCTGTGGGAACTTTTTGGAATTTACTATAGCGACGTACAGGGTAGCCAATATAAAATAGATTTTTAAAGAGGTCAAACTTTTTTTTTTTTTGAAAATCTGGTCTCTTCGTTTCTTGTGATCGATACTCTGTTAACGTCTAATTTAGACTTTTTCCATTAGCCATTAGAAAATTCAAAACGCGCCTGACCTGGGCGGGAGCGAACGATCTGCAACATTTCCGGGCATAATTTATTATGAACAAGATGGACGGCCGGGCTAGTGTATTGATGAAGGTCGAGCAGCCCCTCCTGAACCGAACTGCCAAAAGAAGATAAAAAATGTAATTTATCTAATGGAACCCGTCCCCATTACTTTACGTCATAACCGGCCGTGATAAATACACCGAGAATTGTAATGCTTTCCTTAGGTCTCAACTATACTATCAAAGAATAACTGCTTGGGAGTATTTCAAAATGGCGAATCCTCTGGCGTTACCTCTTCCCCCCCCCCTCTCTCTCTCTCTCTCTCTCTCTCTCAATTCCCACGAAATCACAAGAGAGTCTCTCTCCGATTTCAACTTCCGCACGATGCCCGCCTCCCACTCTTTTTTTTCTACTTCGAATTACTTTCTAAATTCCAATTCAGACAGTTTATTTTTGAAAAAAAAAAAAACTTTTTCCCATTCAACCGTCGCAGCGAAGTCGCCAAACTAATTTGCATCGTCGAGGAATTTCGGAAAACACGAACCTTCCATTGAACTCGTTTTAATATCTATATCTATACTTCAAATTACATTCCACCCCGTAATTCGAAATCTCTAGGATTCCTAACCCCACTCGAACACAAATCCTTGCAAGCCCCATTTTCCCGCTACGCTTCGCAATACTCGCGACTTATGACTCCTTATTACACTCTCCAGTGGGTTTTTTTTTTTCGTATTTTCACGTTCCATATATTTTTTTATATTTTTTTTCCCCCTTTGACATCCCCCATTTAGTTATACCTTCTCGTGTGTCACTGCTTCTTCGGTATTTCATATAAAATATTCAAACTCCTGCGCATGCGCAGGAAGTGAATGATCATCCAGCCAGGAAATGAAGTCTGGGAGCTCGAGCGAGGAGGTTCGACTTTTTTTTTCCAAAACCCCCCCTACTTCTCGGTCACATCCTACGATTCTCCTTGGGTCAATTTTATTGCTAGTTAATTACGGTTTTCCAAAGTGAAACTCGACACTAGCCAAAAATATAATAAATCAGTTCATCAATGTAGTACCAGGTTTTACTCGTGGTGACAGATGCCGGTACGATCTGAAATTGTAAGCCAAATTCGATCTGTTTGAAGATTTCGATCCTTGGTAAATAGCAAATTGTGATAGAGATAAGTTTTTGAGGTTAATTAAAAATGTAACTTTCTTACAGTTTTCATAGTCCTTTTTAACTCTGCCAGGGACCTTTACGTTACGGTTGGATTTAACGTAAGCGCTTTGCTTCTCGAATTCTCCTATACAGCCATCATCGAGAAGCCACGTGGAAAAGGGGAGAGACTCTCCTATACGTATGGCAGATGCAAATGACATTGCATGCATTCCAAAGTTTCGCGTGAGCGTAAAACTTTTTGAAACATGGAGACAGCGGGTTCCTCGCGTTTTCTCCGACCGTTCGCATTTGGGCCAATTGAGGTAATTGAACTAAGCCCCCGATGCATACGGTACGTGTAATAAAGTTGAAATACCTTGGCTGAGCGTATGTGCCAAACTTCTGGAGAATTTTAGTTTTATCGTAGACAGAAAAAAAAAACTAAATTTCTCTGTAGCAAAATTTTAAGAAATATATATATATATCAAACTGTGTACCGTAAAGGTACATTCCTTGTGGCTTTCCAAATAACTTCGGGTTAACCACCAGAAATACGTTCTCGCTTTGGTTGGCTGGTTAGCTGACCTCATCCTCCTTCCTTATTTACGACATCCAGAAATTCCCCTAGGACCCCGGCGGCTCCCGTCACGTGGCTCGTTCAAGAAGCAAATGCAAAATTGGCTTCCAGGTGTGAAACGACTGTGTAAATAAATGAATGTAAAATTTGGATCGATTCTAAAAGGTAAGAAAAAAAAAAAAAGTCCGAACACTCGTCTGGATTGTTTGGGCAGGTCGATCGGATCGAAAGTTTATCGTGGGTTCGGTAACTCGAGCATAATTTCCTTTGAAGCCAGAGGTCTCCCAGGAGTCGCCACTTCCGTTTCCTTCTTCGTTCTTAGTTCACGTGTTTACAAATGCTTCTTGCGCTAAGTTTATGCTGCTGCAATCTCCAAAATAGACGCAGCGGATTATTTTACCGTAGTTCTCAGTCTCCTCGATCACTGAAACTGAAGATTATTCTATCTGACGACCATCTTGACACGATGAAGGAGGTTGAAGAAAAATTATTAATTTTTTGATAAAAAATCTCTGCTTGGTTTACGTTTTCACAGTGGTTGCTATTAATATTTTGATGCGTTAAATTTTTCATATTTCATATCCAGTAGCTGTGAGATTCTTGATGTCTTTGACTGTACACTTGGACTGGCTCTCACAAGTCCCACTTGTTGTACTGTGGTACTGAGGTAATTAAGCGGAGAAGAAGAACGAATTAATTAAGTAAAAGATACGAGAGTGAGTCCCCCGTCTGATGTTGCTCCCAGCCACGTACATTGTGCAAGATGCGTTTAACGGCTGGACCATTGGTATGCGTCTAGTCTCAGAAAGTTTAATATGCGGGTAGAATTTTTTTTTTTCAATTTTAGTTAATTCCACTTTCTATAATTTTTTTAGTCTACTTTCTTTTCTTTTTTTTTCTGCGCGCAAAGCCCTTTTTTCGCTACTCACCGAAGAAGATGGCACGTCAAATTTTAAGCCGTCGTCGGAAAAGTTCGTTCGCTTCTGGCTGGCGGGCTATTCGAATTGGCTCTGTGGTGGGAAGCTTTGGTAGGGAGAAAAAAAATGTATAAAGGAGGACAGTTTGATTAATGGTATTTTAACGGAGCGTTCGAGTGTCCAAAAGGTGGGAAGGACTGATCGAGTCGGGAATCGTTTTGGACAGCACGAGGCAATTTCAAGGACGTGTCACGCGATGCGAATTAAATCGTCGAATTATTTTTTCGCGCTCGAACGGACTGTGGATAATTACAATATGCCGGGTTAAATACGTGCGTTCGTAAATATGATAAAGTTTTACGAGAGACAAGGGATTTTCTGTTAAATGAGTAACAAGGGTTACGGGGAGTACAAGGGTGTCGGTAGAGAGGGAGGGAACGGTATATAAGACTAAAGTAGATTATAGGATTGCTCATAAATCATCCTGAAGGTTATCATTGGTAAAGCTTTTGTATTCAAGATGGCGGCGGCTCGATGATGTCGCTCCGCCGGATAAATAAAATTAAGCTGCAAGTATTACGGTGGTGTGGTAGTCGCTATCTAAAACAGACGCCCAGGCAGGAGTATTTTTGGGCAGTTCTTGTGGGCTCCGAATGCTTGAATGCCTCGCTGGCTGAATGGCTAAATGGTCGAATGCTTGAATTTCAGTTGCACATGGCCCCCGTGGCAGACAGTAATTCCGTTAACCCACGCTACTGGTATGATGAACCCGACTACGATGCACAAACAAGGTTCGAGGTTTTCTGTTTTTTTTTTAACGTTGCTCTCGAGTGGCCTCTTTCAAAATCAAATTAATTAGGCTAATGGATCGAATACGTGACATATTTGCGGTAGTTTCGAACGAATTTTTTTTTACCTTCGTATCAGAATTCCCCAAGTACAATCATCGTGGCAGCGCAATCTGTTGAATGGTAGGGGTGGATTTTGTTTTCAGCAAAACTTTCAATAGGTGCTAGAACGCGCGTAATCAAACTTTTCAATCGTTGAAAATTTGAGTAGCGTCAAGAGGAGGGTGAGAGTCGAAAAAAAAGTGGGGAAGAGATGAGAAGAAAAAATTACTGCATTACCAGTTAAGGTGAGCAGTGTTACCAACCTTACGAATTTCACGTGGAAATTCCATACAGCTTCGTAGATGGGGAATGATGATCCAAACTGAGGCCAGCGTCCTCTTCACAGAAGGGTGCTTTCTGGCTGCTGACTTTTATCTACCCTCGGAGTCGTTCCGAAAGCCGAGAAGAAACTGTCAGTTCAGCATGAGCATGGCTCTGGTTGTGGATTGGCAGAGGGTAGCAGTCAAGAGTCCGTAGTGTCAGATACGTCGAAGTGGCTTATAAGTGCATCTCCTTCGGAGCCTCCAATTTTCAAAGGTTTCAATCTCAAATGAAAAGCACAAATTGAACCGCAGATTCACGATTGGCTGAGTTCTCGGTGAGTGGCTTGAGCGGCGCGAGGTTCGAGCGTGCGTGCGCAACGCCACGCGTCGGTTACTTTTCAAACGTTCAGTCGCGCGCCGACCGTTCACTCGTATGCACGCGTTCGTTAGACTTTACCGGCTCTGCCATTGGTTGCTACTCTTTCCCCTTGTATAGTGATGCCGTGATTAATTTTTACTTTCATTCTCATATACGTCACGTTAGCTAAATTCGTCAGAAAAATTAGCAACGTAAATGAGAGCGGTAGCGCCTTTGTACTTGGGTATCGGATTAAATAATTCGTGAATGTATGTTGATTTCAATGAGTCTGGTAGGCGGAATTCCAGGATAAACGATAGCTTTGATGCTTCGATCGTGGATGAGTCGTGACAGTTTGTACATCAAAGTGAACAGTGGCTCTGGAGCAGTATTGTCACCGATTAATTCGAAACCTTTCTGCTGCAATGAACCCTGGAATAATTTAATCGAATTAACATTAGGCAATTTCATCCGACTACGACTCTCTCGTTTGACATCGAACGTTGTCGGGATAAAAATTTCGGATTCTCAAGTAAAATTTTTACCTAAAGGATAATTAATCTCATTACTGCCATTGTGGATTAATACTCTTTTTACTGGATTATTTTTTTTTTACGAATACCTCCGAGAGTGACGCTAGTGAACTTATTTGTAATTCGATCATCATGTTGTTAGACGCGTTGTCCCCTTGACGAATTTTTCAAGTGAGAAAAGTGTAACGAAAATTGTATTTTCAAACGTTAAACAAGAACATCGACGTAAGCATAAAATTCTTCGTTATCACTGTTACGTATCCAGAGAATATGGTGTGAATGACAAAGGATCGAAAAGTGCTTGTGGCTAAATTACTACTCGATAGTAGTGATAGTGGTGGCAGCAGTGTGCTTAAAGGGCCGCTAAATCCTGTAATGGAAATTGGGCAAACGAAGTTCAGCCTAAAAGTGCTGCCAATCGTTGAAATTTAAATTGATTTGCGCTAAATCGGTAACTCGATTAATTTTTTAATATGAAGCGAATTTCATGTCGATTAAAGGAACGACGCAAGGAAATTTTATTTCTTGACAACAGTGAAACTTCATCGTAAATTAAAAAATCTCAATATTACCCTGTGGCAAGAATGTCTGAATTTACCTAAAGTTATCGTTACTTTATCAGGCACAAAGTGCGCGCTGAAAAGTTCTTTTGACAAATAATGCATCGCGTGGTTGTGTCGCGGTGAGGATTCCTGGCGAATATTCATCTCGTCATCATGTTGACTGTCACTGTGATTATTCTTCTGGGCCTGGAGGCTGCGTGGGCTGACAATTTGGGTATGTTCAAACCATCATTATTCTCTACAGTAAATAGTAAGCAATTACGTAATTAACAATTAAATCGCTTCGCTACTAACGTTCTATCAATAACGCTTTTCAACCTTATTTTATTAGCGACTCCCCGAATTCCCTGGATAAGGGCAAAGGGATTATTTCGATCGTAACCATCGAACTTGTTAAACCGTGACGACCTCGACTGCTTAATCTTTTGGACTTTCCAAGGGCAGGTCACGCGCCATATGCTAAGTGATTAATTAATTGAAATAGATAACGTCGTTAGCAGCCAGCTTTTTGAAGATCAACAACATCCCCGTGGAGTAGCAAATAATTCTAATTGGTTTAATACGTTTTTCTCGACATTTTGAAATTTCCACGTCTTCCTTCAATTCCCGGGTCAATTCCATCCTGTAAAAATTCTACCAGTGACCTCTGTGCTTGCAACATCAACTAGATCAGTTTGTTCTCTAATCTAATTACTTCGCTACCTGAAATTCCCACTGTTGCGCAATCCGATCAAGACCTAAACAGATGACGTAAATTTACACCTGAAAGTACGATAAAAATTTCGGATCATTTTTTTCCCCTCAGTTCCTTCTTCCACGTAGATATATTGCGACACGTGTAAATACATTTACTTTAAATATCTTAATAACAAGAATATTAATAATTTCCTAAAGGCCCTAATATCATCACTTCGTCTTGTTCCTTGATTTTACTTACGTCAGTTGCCTATGAAATTTCGCACTTCAACCATTCACCCCCTTAACGTTAGACTTTTAATTAGGGTCCTATAGCTTTCTTTCCCTCTCTTCGTATTTCCGTCTCGTTAAATCCCAGAGAATCACGCTCGCGTTGTTTCGGCGGTTTCACGTAAAAACCAAAAAAATTTTTCGATAATGGCAGCTGTAATGTCGACGCCGATGTCGACGTCGAGCCTCAAGCTCGCAGCCATCCACCCTCGTAGGGTTTTACTCCCCGTATGTATTTACGTATCGTCGATCGTTAATCTCTTCTCGGTATACAGAATGTTTCCACAGCGTTCGCAGAGTTCAGACTGTTAAAACTGTTTACTGTTCCTTGGGAAGGGTTGCACGACCATATTACTGTAGATCTTTAATGCGAAATTGTATAATACATTTATGGTAGAAAATTGTAGGATAACCGTAACTACAGCATTAGGAGAATTTTTACGAGTTTGTCGAATATCAGTTTCAATTCATATAGGTATATTCTGTACGTTAAACTATAGAAATTCACAGCCAATAGACTGTAACGCGTGTGACTGTTATTCGTATGGGCGATGTATTCAAAATGCGCTACCGAAACTTTGATCTGCTGCGACTTGGACTATCGAATCGCGGAGTCAGCGCTACCTGTGTGAAGTTAGCCCAGCACTTTTCGAATATTTTAATTTTGAAAATTGTGCTGAACTGCGCTACATTTGTGCTAACTTGTGCCGTTAACCCAAAATCGATAACTTTAACGGTTTTCGAAAAAATTGAAGAATTTTTGTGGTAGTTCTTCGCTTGTGCTACTCCATAAAAGCCGTGAAAATCAGAATTTCAAAATTAAAAAATTCGAAATTTGCTGGGCTAACTTCACACAGGTGTCAGCGTTACGTGTCTGGTGAACTTTGAACCTCTTCGACTCGACCTCCGCGCACCTTGGACAGCGGACTTCGCGTTACGTGAAATTGAATATATTACTAGATTTTTTTTCTTTTTTTAATACCTTGACGCTATCTTCGCTCAAATCGTAATTTAGAAGGTACCGATTTATCCATTTATTCATTTGCCAATAGGCAAATGCAGATTTATTCGTAGCTTAAGGAGGCTTACATTGAAATGCCCCTCGTTATGATTAATGATGTATTGCGCGGCTTACGGGATCAAAGTCAGATCGTGTTAGACCAATCAGGAGCGAAAGATAAAGTTTCTTAAGGAATGATCGTTCAGGCTGTTTTTTTTTCTTCTATATATATATATTTTTGTACTCCGCGCTCGATATCCCAATTTTGCGACATACAAAATTTCCCTCGAGTATCGCCAAATTTCGAGTGTCATTAAAAATTTATAATTCAGCCACCGATTTTTTTTCAGTGCCCGATTAAGTATGTAGAACACAGTGCGAGGATGACCTAAACACGTAGCGGTAGGTAAAGAGCAACGTTCGTCGGGATTCTGCCTGAATTATTTCCTGATCGACGTGAAAAGAAAAAAAAAGTATTGTTACATACATAATTAATCAACCCAACCTAACGCGTTTGGTTAAAAATCACGATATAGGAGAATAGACGAGCGAAATTGTAGTGAAGAAAAAACTTATCGAAGAAAAATTAATAAAAAAAATTATTCTCCACAAAGAATAGCATTTCGAAGAATTTATTTCAACGTGTCGTGCAACGATAAAGCGTATTACCTGATCAGTGTATTTATAGGAATCCCATAACGCACGTATCCTCTATCTCTAATTCGTAATCGGTTCATCGATTGATTAATTACCTTTGGTAATTATTACGTCACAAATTGTACCGGCCTTTGTTACACAACGAATTCTCAATGAAATCGATATTTTTTCTACCGATCGATCGAGCGTTGTTAATTGATTAATATATGGTTGAATGATTGGCAAAATTAACTGGGTTATCGAGCATCCTCCCAATCTCTTCGAATTATATGAAATTTACACTGATGACGTTTCGTCTCGTTACTCACCTCGTTAATTATATTTGCTCCCTTAAATTGATCTGCCTCGCTAAATCGGACAACGAGCGAGTCGTCCACGTGTCACCATAGGACTGCGTATTCCCACTCGTTCACGTATAAATACAATCGGATAAGATCCGAAGCGAATTCCTCGTGGAACTTTTGTTTCTTCGACTATAGCTAGAACGTTATTCCTGGGGAAGAAAATATTCGAGCGCAGCTACGGAGGATGAAATACGGAAGACGACCTAAGGATTATTGATAAAACTTACCTGCTTTTGTCTTTCGAAGATCCAGAGCGTTAATTTCGACATTACCGGAAGTCACCGGTTACAAGAGAATTTTTTTTTCCTTCTTCCGGTTATCTTAGCCCCGATTCATTTAATTGATTTTATTATTCCTCTTTTCTCTGAATCTTCTTTGTTCTCTCCCTCGAGTATTATGACGTCATGAAATAACGAGGTGGATTATTTTTTTCAGAATTTTTAATGAGATTTTTTTTTTAATTCCTACGTCAATTATCGGTCCGTGTCAATTAGTAGCGAAGCAACGAATTTTATTAGTGAAAGGATTTCTTTTTTATCCATAGAGCCGGATTGTAATTTACATAAAGGATCCCTGGCTCGCTCCGAACCGGGGATCCGGAGACGACCGATCTGACAGATCAACGATCTCATTGTTCACTAGAATAGATCCTCGATCCGCTACGGATGCCAGGCTATATACTGATATTTAATATATCCCGGGTCACCCGTTACCGTGTACATACACGCAGCCTATGTATACAGCTGGTGTACAGATATCTTTATGAGCAAAAGGTCCTTCACGGTCCTAATCCTCAAGGACTTTGTTGGGAATCGCCAGTCATTCTGGCAAAATGGCACCCATAGGCCCCCATGGCCCCTTCTCGTATATCCAAACTTCAAATCGAAGGTCTCCATTCTGGCTTCACTCTTGGTATATCTATATAGCGTTATATCGCACCGACATGTATATACATATATAGACAATCTAATCTCAAGTCCAACGTTCTATATTCTAGATCCTCTTTTCTCTATTATCGCTTCTCTACTCTTCACCCAACCTAACCTGTTCGATCATCCAACGTTCTGCGATTGATCGATTACGCGTTCACAAGACGATCGCTCTGACCACATCGAAAGTTTTCTAGATCGGATCATGATCTACAGTACCGAGTCAGGGAAGTCACAGTGTGTCTGTCCAGTCGTTGTGGATCTTTGGGAAACCTAAGGACCGACTGGTGGGATATTGGCTGAATAAAAAGTGACGTCATAGCCATTCATTGGAATCATTGTAAACGGGGCTAAGGATTGTTGACGTACGTTCGAATGGACCGAAGGTTTGAGGATTTGAGAATTGCGGAAGTTGGTTGGCAGGAGTATCGGTAGGAGGGGGGGAGGGGGGGATTACAGCTGGAAATTTTTGGAATCTGTTATAGAAAAGTTTGATAAGGAAGTCGTAGCACGTGGGGAGGTGGTCGGGAGAACAAGTTGCCTGTGTAAAAAGACCTGGATTTCAGCCGCCGATGGAGTTAGCCGGCAGCGCGGTGCAGTTCTGAATTACGCATACGCGGTTCCGGAAGTTGCAGTCTCTTCGGCTCAAGCAGCTCAGGATTCTTTGTGACGAGCGGTGGGGAGCGAGATTAAAGTTTTACTTGTCTTTTTTTTTCTTTTCTTTTTTACTTGATTTTTCTTCGTTATCGATCGGCGCGTTGCCGGTCGACGTGGCACAGGAAGTTGCTAGCTGGAATTTCAACGGTACGAATCGCTTCGTGAAAACCGACCTGAGATCGAAGGACGTTCCGGCGGATATTTGCTTTTACGTAAAATCAGCGACGGAAATTTCGCAATGGCGAATTCCTCGCGGGGCTGGGACGTCGGTTCGCGAGAGTAATTCGCGAATTATTTTTGGCACAGTGTAAAAGGTGCGAATTTTATTGCGAATATCGCTGGTTCAATGTTTTTCAGATTTTTTGAGAACCGAACGGTTCGTTGTCTCTCAGCATTCGGTTTTTTGAACTTTGACCCGAAACTCGATTTTTTTTTCACCAGAGTCACCCTTGTCTCTGGCTTATCAATTTTACGTAAATTCACAGGCAGGGGTCGGGTAACGTATTTTTGATGGTTCGACCAAATTCGCGTTCTCAAAATTTGAAGCGGCGGAAAGGCGATTGTCTGGCGCTCTACCGGGTGACTCCTTTATTATACTTAGCGTTGCGCTTAATTTGCCATCTTGGGTCGAGATTATTTACGAGGTGATAGATTCGCATTTTGGACTTTTGCCAGATTCCGGGAATTACGATGGGAAAGCAACTTAGGGGATCTATAAATTGAGGATATCGCGATTGAAGGAAATTCGCCGAGTGTTGATTCCGTGGGGAGAGTGGAGATGGAGAAGGGGAAGGCCATCCGGTTATCCGCCCCTGGAGTTAACGCGATACACTGGCAGCCTCTCTTGATTCTCTTTGTCTTTTTTGTCCTTTTCTTTTTTATAAGGCAGATCATACGCCGGCTACCTCCGCACTTCATTTATCTTTATTTCTTTGCTCTTGGATTTATCCCCACTTCTTTTTTTACTTCCGTTTCCGTATACACGTAGAATTTTTATTTGATTCTTTTTTTTTATTATGTTTCCTACTGCTTTGCTTCCTTATTTCTTTTTCTTCAGTATTTCATTTTTCCAAGGCTGTTCCGCTTCTTCCGATATGGAAGCGACGACTCTGCTTTCCTCGAATCTGAAATTCCGTCCATATGCCATATACCGTACACCACCGATACACGAAATACTCGCATTGTTTGTTCCGTCGGCGAAACAAACAGCGGACACTCGATACCGAGATTTCAGAAATAAGAAACAAGTGTAAAGTCTATCCAGTCCCATGTATTTGCACTGCAGTTAGGTTTACTTCTATTCAGCGCCTCGATTCAGGACGTACAGTCCTGGTAGAAATTCGGCCCGAAGGATGCTGCAGGTATTATATACACATTACACAGGCGTCTGAAGTCAGCGAAGGAGAATTTTTCAGTATTTTAAAAATTACAAAAAATAACTATTTACAGACTTTGTGGAAAAATAACGAAATTCTACGAAATATACCTCGTGTCTCAGAATTGCATATCGATCCTTATAAACTTAATCCACAAGTAATGAGCTCTTCGTCTTCTTTACTCTGGCTAAGCCCAGCATTATCCGTGTCTACGAGATACTTTGCGCTTATAGCAATATTATAGTTGATCGCGGTTATAACTGCAACGCGCAGATGCAGCATCCCGTTGCAACGATGCACCCGGACTCATCAACGTGGCATCGTAATTTTACTAAACGTCGATTACAGGCAACACAGGCGACAGGTTTGATTTCCTTGAAAGGTTTCGCTTGATAAACTTATAGTCCGGTCCATGAGGATGCTGCACCGGCGCAGATCGTCAAAAGCTACAAAACTGCCGTTGCTCTATGAAATTGTCGTTCGAGAGGTCCATTCGTTAAGCCAAGCGCAGGAGATGATCCAGTAGCAAGTGGCTGGGAGGAAGCTGTGGATGAAGCCGTAAACGCGATAAAGACCAGTAGGGAGCAGCTAGCTGAAGGCGCAGCATCCGCGTTCAGGAGATCACCGGGAATTTTCTTGGTGGTAACATTGAGATATCTTTCCAACGATCCGTTTTCATGTAACGAAAGTTCGATCGTGAACGTGAATCAATATTTATATAGCCCGTCAATTTCGATTTTGATTTTACTCAAAACTTTGACTTGGGTCCAATCTTGTCGCTATTGGTCTCTCGACCGGAGATGAATTTACCGCGCACCGTCTATACCTGCCTAGTTCCGATGGCTTTGAGGGGTATCGGGGAGACGAAGGAAAAAAAATATTCTTATTTTTTTTGACATTGATAAAAAGAAACCGGAAACGTGTTTCTGACGTTAGTCGCTGATGTAAGTGAAATACGAGCGTCGACCAAAGCCCAGCTATGTCGAGCGATCGCGTAATGAGAGTTCTTCAAGGTGGGACGATTTCGGTCCAGCCGGACGGGCAAGATAAAGTCGTGAGAAAAGAGCGCTGGATATATATCTTAGATAATTTGGTAGCGTTCTCCCGTGCACTGGCAAGGAGGTTCCTCATATCCCCTGTGATTACGTCACTGACGGATGTGACTCATTTCTCAAGAAAACCCGCGTGCTCGCTTATGAAACTTTTCTTTGCATAGACGCCGTTATCGGCCGAAACTTTGTTCCTTCCGTTTTCCAGCGCCGCGACGCCAGCGCCAAGTGGCCGCGGAAACTCTCGGGCACGTTCTGCATTCGCATCTGTCAAGGGACATAAACAATTTGAGATAAAAAAGTTCCGAGGAAGAATTTCGAGTTGGGAATAACTTTTTTTTTCTTTTTATTTTGACTTATTACCCTCTTAATGAAAATTTTGAAATTATTCCCAATTATCATAACTCGAGCGATCTCGGCTGGTTTCGGTGCACTCGGATATCTCTCGGGTTACGTAAGCAGTTGCAGCATAATTGCAGCTTAAGCTTACGGTCCTGTTAATGCTAGGATATAACGTATTACTTATGTATGTCCCGTATAGGTTCATGCATTATGCATACCGACGTCTCCCTTTTTCACTGTCCTTGTATGTTATTCCAGATTTTATATCCCTTCCCCTCTTGTCTCACCTCCCCTTTACTTCCTACGTCTCCTACTGATATCGTAATCACACTGTTTATTCTTCTCCGGCACTTCCTCCGGCCTTTCAAAAAGTTCTACCCTGCACGTGTGAGGCGCGTCTACCGATGACGGAGGAATGCGCTGCATCCGGAAGACACGTGACACGTGCTGACCATACTGGACCAATTCGAGGGAACAAGGCACTTGGAGTTATGACCCGAGACTCGGAGGACCTATTGTCGGTCTTTGGGTCTTTACCTACGACCTGGGTCTTTCGACTGTTCCTTGTTTCAGGGTCGGGGTGGGCGGCGACCAGAAGTTTCGTGGGTCGACAGATTTTTCAAATTTAAGTAAATTCTTGGGTACATCGACTATTGTGGCTTGGCTGGTTGGGTACCTTGTACTCCTTGACCTCGTACTCTCGCGCACATGATCGTCGATGAGGATCAATACTTTTTTATATAAATCGATTACCCGATCATCAACCTATAATGGATGCTTGATTGAGTTAATAATGTATTTTTGATTAATCCAAAGTGCGCATGATACTCCCGTAGAGTCCTAAGTCGTTTTTTACTGAGGGTGCAGGGGGGCGGGTTGACGGCTAAAAGAAGTTCAGGGCTGACGTGAAAAAAGAAAATGTTACCTCCGTGGCGAGAGGCGAGTCTCCAGTGTGGCTTAATGCCGTATCTTGACCTGGGATCGTATAACCTGCAGTAAATGCAGCCCGTAAGTAGATATACGCATCTAAACATAAAGGCCCACGGTTCCCCTAAAGCGACACATGTCAGCCACACGTTACGGCCTGCGGGGGAGGACTTTCAGGATTTATGGAAAAGTCCGTAATTTTACAAATTTTCTTGTCGCTCCCGCCTCCCCGTCGGTGTGGAAGCGCATGAAAACTGAGAGAACAGGAGGAGGGACGAATTTCGAAAGGGAATGAGTCGGCATTGTGTTCCGTTGGATACGGTTTTTTATTACGGGTTCAGATGTTCTCGTCCCGAAACTCGCAAGTTCCGTCCGTCCCAGAAGGGTCAACCAAAAAGCCTCGATCTCACTCGTTAGCCATTTGCCACTGTCGGAGAATTTACTACAAACGAGAAATCGTATCGTCGCTTCTGGCCTTTCTGACGATTAAACGAAAATCTATGAAATTTTCAAAACCTCCAACGAAAACTTTTTATCTCTTTTCAAATCGCGCGACACGTGACTCCTCCTTGCGTTTCTCTTTATCGTCCCGTTTAGTTTTCCGCTCGTTCGCTGCTGTCAGGAATCGAAGACGGCTGGGAAAAATGTTACTAGCCGATGCTGGGAAACACGTTGGAACGTGCCTTTTGTTCCGAGGTCGATGAATATTCACGACTGATCGTAGGTTCGCGATAGCATTTTGCGCGAAATTCAAGGAACTTTGTTAAAGGCGCAACACTCTTGCCTTTACGTCTTGCATTCTTATATACATTATTCGGAATAAGTTATTTGAAATTTAGTTCATTTCCTGACATTCTTCGCTCGACTGTTTTTCGTAAAAATCATCTTCGTTCTACGTGCTCGAGGAATCAACCGATTCTCCGCCTCCTCGATGCAAGAATATCCTTGTGCCCAGGACCCCTCCCCTTTTCCCTCGGGAAAATTTTCTTGCGGATTAGGATAGCTCAGAGGAGAAAAAAAGGAAAATATGAAGTATTGTACGTGGCCGATATGCTGGCCATCAAATTCCGTCGTCTCTGGTCGCCATACGCTTTCACGTAAACAATAGAGTCTGGGAACGAAACGTGTGTATTCCGAGGTCTCAGCGAAAAGCCTCTTCGGCGTAACCCTCGTCTCTGTTACCGACGTCAACACCACCAACACCAGAGCACTCGATGTCGGACCGCGAGCAGTGTTACCGACGTCGCCATTGCCGCCACCCCATAACGCGACAAAAGTCTTAAAAACAAAAGTGCAGCCGGTCTCTCGTTGGACGCGGTGAAATTTCCCTCTGAAAAAGTCATGTATTAAACACTGCTACAAGCGCGGCCTTTGTTTCAGCCGAGTCCCTGCGGTTCGCTGCTGTTGTGTCTGGCGCAGCAGGGCGCCTGCGGGAGGGGGGGAAGGGGGGGGGGAGAGCAAAGGCAGAGCATAGACTCTGTGTAAGGTCGAACAATGCTGTCGCGCAGAACTCGCCTCCTGGGGAATTCTCCCTTGTATCGGTTAGCCTGAACTAAAACGTTTCAGCCCGAGACAATTGTTTCGGCATCGTCGTGTGATCCAGTGACGTTAAATTCAGAGTGGGAAAGTGTTAGATATGCCTTGCTGGCTTCCATGTCTCCCCTTTGAATTTTGTGTGCGAGTTCGATGTTGTGAAACGCGTCATAGTGGAAAATAATCGCTCGGCTTGGGCGAACCGTGCAGTTATTGGTCGTGAATATTGAATTGGAGATAGGAGCGAGGATCCGAAAGACATTTGTGGGAGAGAAGTGACTTGGGTGCGACGGGAATTTATACTTTTATACAAGTACGACTGCTGAGTTCGGTGGTGTCGCGCGATCGAAGTGAAAAAAATTCGTGGCTTGTTCTCGGATGTTTTATATATAACGGGAACGATCGAAAGGTATCCAGAAGATTTTCCCGTTAGCCCACCTGTCATCCTTCGAACCTTAGGGAATCCGTTGGAAGTATATACACTGCAGCCGTATATCCTGAAATCGGTTTCTCGTCGTCGCCGGTGAAAAAAAGAAAGTGAAAACAAAAATAATTTTCTTTTCGACGCGTTAGCAGAAGTGGCGGACAAGCCGACAGCCCCACTATTCGAAACAATTTAATCCTTTGCTAAGCAAACAGCGTTTGTGTCTCTTCTCGTGGGATAGCACTCTCGTGAGGAACGTGGGGCGAGGAAAGAGACTGTCTAGGAAGATGTTGTGACTTGCGGCTGGATGTAACTCAGCTTTCGTATTCCAAGAAAGATCTCGCTGGAGGACGCCATCTGCCGTCGGCGTGAGTGTCGTCTCTTTCGAGTGCGTGTTCTGCGTGCCGAAGAGCCAGAGTGCGTCCGCCACGCGGCCTGTGAACCAATCCAGGAGAACGAGAAGACTATAAACTAAAGAACCCGGTGGCTGAAGGAGGCGGCGACGTCCACGAGGACCTCTATCCACGTCTCATCGTCAAAGTGCCACTATTGTCAGGAACTTCGTTTCTTACTTTTATCGAAGCCCAAACGCGTGTCTCTCGCCGACGGACGGGACGCGTGGATATTTGCCTGTCAATTTATTCTTGAATTGGACTGACAGTTTAAAATATGCTGCCCTTGAGACGTCGAAGCTTCCCGAACGTCGGGAAGCGCGCGGGAGGAATCCTAGTCGTCCGAATGACGCAACTACTGGTGCGCACGGGGATTTTGACCTGTCTCTCTTGTGCAAGAAACTCTCGAGAATGTATCGGGCTGTGACTATACTAGGAAAGTTGTCCATCCGTTATTCCGTAATGGCAGGGAAGACAGGTTTATTTTCTTCATAATCGGTGGGAAACCTGGCGGTCACAGGAGTTACGGGTATCCGTATCTCTCTTTCCAATCTGTATTTGTGACTCCACGACTGTAAGGGAGCCCCGAAGGGGGTTTCGTGGCTGTGATAAAAAGTTGCTCTCTCTTAACTGGATTTCGGAGATAAGACACGTCTCGTGGAACCGGGTTAACTCGTAACTGTCACAACAGCGCGTTAAGGACAGCCCGTCGACGTTGACTCGTCTTCGCCTCAGACGTCAACTTATTTCCAAACTGTTCGCGCGCTACGTTTCTACCGGCTAGACTTATACGTATAGTTTCTTATATTTTTCATACGTTTCTCTTGCCTTTTACATTGCACTTTGTCCATTCACTCGAAACCTCTAGTCACTCTTTACGTTCTTCGATATTCTATCTGGTCGACGTATGGATTCTCGTATTTTTCTTACTCCTTGGGAAAACACCTACGTTACTTGGTTTGGTAGATCCAGCAGCGAAACTTCGAACGTTAGCAATATCATTCGAGCTGTTTTCCTCGACGGGGAGAAGGGGGGAGCGAGATACAATCTTCCTTGAATTGCATCCGAGTTTTGGAAGCATCCGAGATATTTTGAAAAAGGAAAGAAAACCAAATCATAGGTGTTACCGTTTTCCTTCGTGCTCAGGTGGACGCCGAACAGTCTATAGTCCGTACGTGGGATCGTTCACCGGAAAGAGGTCGGCCAAACATCTGAATATCTCACTGTCAATCCAATACAGGATGTTTAGGTGATCTATTTCTATTAGGTAATCGCATCAAGGTGGACCACCCAGTGCGACACGAATTTCCGGGCTTTCTCAACCGTATTGTCCCATTTGTTCGCCTTGAAGACTGGGTAGCTCTAAATTTCTTTTTCCAAAAATTTATATTTTCAAAAATCTTTTTTTTTTCATTAATTTTTGTAAACGTTGTACTTAACACCGAGCCATAACTCTCGCATTACGTGAGCTACACAAAGTCATGGAAAAAAAAATCAGTTCTCGGGTTATGGTGGGTTCATAAATTTCTTGTTGACTAACGTAATCGTATAGTCCGATGACATAGATGGCTGTACGAGGGGAACAGGGGGGGGCCTGGAAGGGTGGTTAATATAGGGTGCGCGGGTGTAGCGAGGGGATGGTACGGCCACTGCGGACAGTCCTTAAGTCGGCACGCTCGTAAAGTGGCAAAAGGGGTCTGGACAATGGGAGGCCCTACTCGAGGGCGTGATAACGAAATGTACGGGCCATAACATAACGTAACTTTTCCCTTCGATAAACCCTCGTTAATTACCGTAGGAGGACTCGTTATCTCTCGAGGCAAAAGTGTCTCTGGTCTCGTGAAAGAAAAATCACTTGCGCAAGTCACTTTTTAATATGAATTATATCTAGGGATATTTTTTTTATCAGCGGCGACGGTCGTTCAATTTTTTTTGTATTTTTATTTTTAACAGACAACTCCGACGCATCTAATTACTAGGGCCGAGGAGTCCGCTCGGTAACTGCGGTCGCCCTAGATAGGACGTATTCGATCCCGTCCCGATGTGAAAAGGGCCCAAGGCGTTTATTATAGGATACGTGGCAATACCGTTTACTTTGCGGAGGCGTGCGCGCGGTGTGAAACCTTTGGAAATAGCTGCCTTCAATTCGGGGACTGCCTTTAGGTCGACGAATATCGCGTCGATGAGACGTCCGAAGAAAATTCATTTCCATCGAGCGCCGCGAACCTATTCGAGAACTTTCGAAACCTTCGAGCTCCTTGTAAATACGCCTTGACCGAAATATGGTCGAGACTGAATTTGAAGGGGCTACAAAATAATTTTACACGACTCGCTTGACCATAGTCGGTGCCAGTCGAATCGGCCGAAGGGCCTTAAGCTATGAAATAGGAATTCGCGTGGGTGTTTCCATATCCGTCTGTTTCTCACTGTTGGTAGGCCTGCGGCCGTGAATGTCCGCCCCCCCCCTTTTTTCTTGGGATAAATTTTCGCCACGGATACTCGGGAATTTTGTAATATTTTCGCCACGGATACTTGGCGATGTAAATTTGTCGAATAGTTGGTAAGAAAAAAAAAAATCGGTGCACCGTAACTTTATTTATTTTAAGTCCACAGCAGGTCCCGTGCGAGACGTGAAATTGAACGTTGGTCCTAGTCGCCAATCGTCTAGTCGCTGTCTGGCTGTTCTGTCGTGCCCGAGCGCTATTAGTTTCTGTACTGCTGTGTACTTTGCGTAATAGCACCGGATATGGCCGAATCACGTGAAACATCAGGAACTCGGTTCAAGGAAACAGCGTTTCGCGTGTTTCGTGCTATGGTTCGCTGTTCGCGTGTTCCGCTCGGTCAGTGCTCGTCGTTCTTCTGGTTTTTATCCTCGCTTCCTGCAGCGACGCTCATCGCAGCCAATTGGCTAGTGCGAATTTATTGCCCAAAAATGTCGGTTCTCCTTCCGGCCGATTAAGCGCGGGATATTTGAAATGCTCGAACTTTCAAATGCTGTTTTTGATCTTCTACGGCCTGATTTGTTTCTCGTGTACTCGCGGAAATGACGGAACGTACGTGACGTTTCGTATCTGTCTTTCGTTCGAGAGATATTTCTTTTTTTTTTTTGACAGTAATGGCTTTTCGCATACAAGTCGTTTTTTCGCGGTTTTCAACGTCACTTTAGGATTTTCTACCGAAGTGCCTTTACGATCTGTTTGAAACGGAATTTTAGGCGCTCGAGTACGATAACACGGAAGAGCTCGTTATCGGTATTCTTTTCTTCGATTTATATCGGTACTACACGGGGTAGCTGGTGACAGTGCTAAGCTATGGGAATGCACTGGGTACTGTGTTAATCAACGTTGCAAATTTGTCACGGATTCACTGGCTGTGATAAATATTTTCTATGGTCCTAGGCTGGTCGGAGCTTCCCTGCTGAAATTGAACGGCGGTTTTCAGGCGCGAGGAGTTAATTACGCGTGATTGATTGGCTACGAAATTACCTATGGAAACGACATTAAAGCACTGCGGTGTTTTCGAAATGCGATTGATACGCGATTCTCCCGTTTTTCCCCGTCATTTAACTTGGGCCAATGAGACTGTCCAAGTACCATGGGTCTTCTGTTGCATATTTTACAATGTTGGACCCAATGTTACTTTTCGAAAAAGATATTATTTTATTAGCGTTTTTTTCATTATTTATTATTTTATTTCACTGGAGGAAATTTTGGTATTAATTTTTTTTTGCGAATTTTTCTAAAATTTATGGAGAGTCTACTTAAATTTTTTTTAAGTCACTTTTACTACAGGTGTCTTTTGGATAAACTGTTTGAATTTCGTCGATTTTTCACGTGCGCGATAACACGTCCGGGCCACTGATAACGCGTCGTGTCGAATGACGCGGGCTACATGCTCGCATCGTACGGAGCTGCTGTCCTCGTCATACAATACACGCATTATATCACTTTACGTTCGCTGCCTGTCAGCTTATTTGAAATTCACAAAAGATACATTCTCTAAAGAGCATCATCCGTTGCTGGTTAATTAATTACAGCAGCGCCACGTGCACTAGCGAAATTGGTAATCCTATCTGCGTAGTGGTTACCTATCTGGGATCTTCTTTTATTCAGGAGGCAGAATGGCCAACGATAACGTCCCCATAAACGTATTAAGGTAGTAGACCGTTTTAACGCGTAGATAACCGGAACGTAGGAGAAAAACAAATTTTGAATTTTTTTTTTTAATAATCGAACGAAATTACCTTCCTGCAATTAATTATTTTTTTTTTTTCATATTTTTACCCAAAAAACGATTACGACGTAACTCAGCCATGAAAATTTTACAGAACAAACCACTCGAGCTTCTCGTCATTCGACATGGAGTTTAATCAACAAGATCATAGAAAAGAATATACAGCACGTGTATAACAAAAGCAAATCAAAAAATTTTTGCCTCTTTTTTCCCCGAAAGTTCGAAAAAAGATAATTTTCCGAAAATCAATGCCAAAGATCCATCGATCGTTCTTTGCTTTTTGCCTCCCGAATCGTTTCAATCCAAAAAAGCACCAGAACTCACCTGTACAAATAGGATTATCGAAGACCACAATATTACACGTTATCCCAAATGTATTGTCGGGAGTTCCGCAAATTTTTTTTCTCTTTCCAAAACGAAAAACTTTTCGACAAGGAAATCGAAATCGAACGAAACTTCTCGCCCGAGGCGACGCAATGAGTTTAGCATCGAAAGGTCGATTTTTTTTTGACATTTGCGTTTACCATTCCTTCCTTTAATCGGAAGTCTCCTACGTTATAATACCCACTTTATGTTAAAGCCGGGATTTTCCCGGCATCGGAATAGAATCCTCCTGAATTCAAGTTACGATTGAATTTTTGTGCTGCTACACCCGACAAGCACATGGAAAGGTAGCTTTTCCATTCTCGAAAAGCTTTTCTTGTCGGAAGACGTATGACGCAACTTCGAACGTTACTTGAATTAATCTCAGGTATTTTTTTTCCCCCTTCTTTTTGCTTTTCTTTCTCAACGTCACTACACGATTCAATACTTACTAATGTAACAGGGATCGCCCCTTGCATGGCTATTAGAATTCAGCATGTGTTCTCGGTCGTGGAACGAAGTTGCGTGACGTTGAGAGAGACTGGCTTCCCCCTTTCTCTTCTCCCTCCCCCATAAAAAATGCTAAGGGATGACGAGGGTAGAAAGAGAAGAAATCCTGTATGTTTTCACCTATCGCTACTTTTGTTCAATCTGATGTTGTGGTAGAGTCGGAAAGGTCCCCCCTCCCTCCCCCTCTCCCCCTTCTCTCTCACTCCTTTTTCTCTCTCTCTCTCTCTCTCTCTCTCTCTCTCTCTCTTTACTTGATCCTCTACGCCCTTCATGACCGCACCCTGTCCATCAACTAATTAACAACAGCCAACGAGTTCGCTAAACCCAGGCGTCGTAGATCTTCACTAGAAATAACCCGGCACTTTAACTGGCTCTCACGGCAGGAATAGATTTTGCAGGGAAATCATTGCCCGCTCATGATATATCGCTCTCGTGCATTGACTGTTGTGGGAATCGGCTTGCAAAAAAATTTGGCAAATATTCTTAAACGCAGGCAGAAGGAACGTCGCGGGCAAACTAGTCACATCGTGTGACTCACGTGAGAAAGATTTTAAAGCTGATGTTGTTATTATTATTTTGGCTGGATTTTACGGTACCGTCAGTCGCTGTGCTTTCTGTCTGGAGCGACTTGTGCTTTGCCAGTTGGAAGGGAATTAGACCGCGAGGGCGGGGGTTGTCAACGATTTATTCTCTTGTGAGAAAATTTTGCTGTTTCGGAAAATCGACACGAGCGCAGCTGTGATTGCGAATTTTTCCTTGTTCTGCCCTCGGCGAATTACCCAGCGTATTACGTCAGTGTGCGAAGGGACAGGTAATTTTGGAAATTTTTCAAAATTTTCGGAGCTTTTAATATTTTATGAAAATCTTTGAGATTTCTTGGTTTTTCTTTTTTTTTTTCGTTACTACGCGTCTGTTTGAGTATTTGCGAAAATTAAGGAAATTGCTTTGCCCTATTTTCTTGTATCGTTCAGACTGCTTGTAAATTTGTAAATTTTGATCTTTATCCTCGGTCGGATTACGGAAATTGAAAATGACGAATTCTAACTATTGGTAGATGTTCTTGTTAGTATGTATACCTGTATATTTTCTTCCGTCTCTCTTTCATCGTTTCTTTCGGTTTTTCTTTACCGTTATTTGACAATTTTCGAAAATTTCTCTCGTAAAGACAACGCAGGATGTCTTGAGAAATCATTGGCAAATACGAGTTCTTTTTTTACCGGGAAAATGAAATCTGGAAATAGCTCCGTCGAGATCAGTTTCTTGGAAAATAAAAACAAATAAGAGCCGCAATGAAGCCGAAGCTTAGCTTTGATGTAAATACGAAAATATTTTTAAGACATTTTTCAATGGTGAATTAATGTTCTAGGTCTTCATCAGTGATCATTCGGACCAGTACGATCCTTAAGGCGAAGCCTCATGGGCGAATTTGCTGAAAATATTTTAAGAATCGAATTTCGAAAAATTTTCATTCGCTTCGAACTATAAATTTGATCCTTCATCTCATTTTGACTTTTCTCTGGCATCAGATTGACAATGGACGATTGGTCCATGACGAACGTCGATTCGCTTATCCCAGTCTCGTCTTACCGTAGAAACTGATGAAGCTGCAAAACGAAACCAGGCAGCTTTTACCTTAGTCTTTTCACTTTTCCCGGTTTCCACGGATCTTCTTTTTTTTCCTTTCCTATTTTCCACTGTTTTTCACTTGTTCTCGCCTGTTTTAAGCTTTTACTTCCAGCTCGCTTCTCTCTGCATCCTCTTGCATCCACTTGATCCAACCACTGGCAAAGAAATTAAATTTACGGAAGCTCTTTACCGCACTCGGATGAAACTTATAAGTTGACGGCGCACCGTTCGCGATGAGTTACATTCGGATAAACACCTAAGACGGAAAAGTTAGTTCCTTATCGATTTGCACTCGGGCGAACGGGCGTGGCTGCGAGAGCTATTTCACTAAATTAAACAAATCTCATAAGATTGACCTATTCCAATTATCAGACAATCCTACGGCAATTCCAATCTCTGGCACGTGATGGAATTTCGAAATTCTCATATCCATTTCATACGATAATATGAAAATCCCACAAGGGACCAGTCCACCGGGTACTAAGAAGTCGAAAAGCTTTTTCTTGAATATTCTGTCAATTAAAATTCTTTCTCCTATCGTCTCCTTCTCTTCCCATCCTATGCTACTGAAAATTCCAATTTTCTACATATAAATAAATATCCACGAATTCGTTACCTGCGGAGGGTGCTAGAGGAAGAATTCATCGAAGCGAAAGCAAAACCACAATTGCAACTGCAGCCGCAACGGCTCGAGAATCGCGAGCGGAAGTCTCGAAATCGCAAATAACGGGATAGACGATCTTCTTCCCGGGAAGCTGCTCCAAACTCAAAACTCGAGTGGACGTTCAAAGTGGTTGTAGACGTGGTCGGGGGGGTCGGGGGGGTCGGGGAGATGTGGCTGTGAAAATGGAGAAGGTCGAGTAGAGCAGATCGGGGAGGGGAGAAAGAAGGACAGACCTCTCGTTTTCTCATTTCGTCCCATTGAAAAGCATAGCGAATCGAAATATCCCCGCGTATAGTCTGAATTCCTCGACGAATTCAATACGATTCCGATAGTGTTTTATTTCGAGGAGGAAATTTTAACGAACCTGCAAATCAGGAGTCCTTTGTCTCTCGAGACGATGTCAAGAAGCATCCTGGAACGGAAAAAAAAAGTTAAGCAGGACAACGAAGCTCCGCGCGCGCAGTCAGGTCGTGCTTCGCTTCTGCATTTTCCGCTATTCCATTCCTTAAGAGCTCTTTTAAAGATTCACCAGCGACACTTTACTTCAAGAGAGCACTCTGCGTCTCTTTGGATTTTCTTGGCTACTTTTGAGAACGAGACGACACGAGGCACTCGGCTTTATTTCTCGTTAAAGAGATACAATATTTGGATAACTGACTGCGAGCTGTTATCGATCTAAGAATTTTATTTTTTTCATTTTTTTTAAACTTATCTCTTATCGGATACTCGAAATGCATTTGGATTATTGTTATATATGTTATAAGACTTTCTGGCAGGATTTTTCAAAAATAGATTTCAACCACTGTTGCCCGAAACCAAAATCTGCTTTTTTACGGCTTCTCCAGCAGCTTCTATCTTGTCGATCTTCCTGTCGACTGTGTCTCGGAACTTCTTCTCGTTGCTTCATATTTTCCTGACGTTAAAATGCATAGGGAGAGAGAGAGAAATTAAAGGCCGAGCTACATGCAGCGACAGTTACGAATGTCTTATCGCATACATGCGACGGGTTGCGTATTTGCCAGAAAAAATAAATTGTCTTAATCCAGTACAATAAAGGCTTGTTCCAGCATCCAAGCCACGGTTGATATACGAGAGTCTGCCATCTTCTCATTTTCATTAATTCCTTATCAGACCCTATACCCTGTGTCCCAAGTATAACCATACGTTGAAATTGGCTCTCTTAATTATGTGGTTAGTGCTTTCGAGACTCCGAAACGTCTGACGAGAGCCAATTTTTCATACCGGACAACAACGACTGCCTACGTCCTCTTTCTGTGTAAAGAGGATGTCTCTTAATCCGCTGTGCAATAATTCAGTCGCAGCTGATAACTCAGCTGCTGCGTCTTCTATGTCTATAGCCATGACGATTACGCTCTCTGTACTCGTATCGCTGTACAGTACAGTATGTCTTTTTGATTCTTTTTTTTTTCTTCATAAATTTAACGTATCGCGTTTGTTCGTTCAAGCTATTTTGCATTGTCGTTTCACTCTAATCTTTCTTTATTCATATTCGTATACCGTTCGTCTCCGAAATCATTAAATCAGAAAAGACTATTCGATTACTATTCGAAATTCAATTTCCAGGAAATCAAAAACGGTACTGCGCCTTGTGCAGATACGGTTGACGCACCCTGCCTTCCTCCTCTGCCGAACTGTTCTAAATATATTTAAAGATAGCTCGGAGGCTCAAGAGGGGTTACCACCCATTCGTGCAGACTGTGGAACCAGTTTGCGACAAACAAGCTTTCCAGTGGCTTCGCGACGCTTACGCGATACATTTCGATAGTCGTATTTATTCGATACAAATTTTAAACTTGTTTTTCGAGAGATTTTTACGTGAGAAAAAAATATCACCGAATGCCGGAAGTGTTTTTTTTGTGAAAGTTCAGTGATTCTTTTTCCGGGTATTCAGGCTAATTAATACTGTATAAATAATTTTAGTTTTTCTGCACGGAAGCTAGGACATTCTTTCATTGAAATCATATCGTATATACATACATAAGTATATATATATCGGATAATATAAATTTTGTCGTAAACACTCGATACCTTTGAATTTTGGCAAATTTTAAAAAGAACCTTTATAATAGACCAGAAACGTCACTGAATTTTTTAAATTCGAGAAAAAAAATATGTATGCGGTCCATTTGATAGGAGGAAGCAACGTTACGACTGTAGGATTTATTTTCGTGCTCCCGAGCGATCTGTTAAGAGTTTCCGCGTTTCACCCTAAACGCGCAGCAATATCCTTACCAGGGAGAAAGAGACTTCGGAGTGTTACACGTTGTCGTCGAATTGCCGTTCGACGTCGACTCGGGGTCTCCTTTGCCATAAAATACGTGGAAATTTGATATTCCTTCGTTCTTGAATTTCTTCGAGAGGGGAGAGAAGAGAAAAGGAAAATTTGTAAAACGACGTCAGGTCTTGCGGCTTTTATCAGCCTGAAAGTCTATAGTCACGTTGCTTGTACACAGTCGGATATGTAAACAGTAAAACAGTGAGAATCGATATAATTCTTTATCGCACGTTCGATATATCGACCTGTAGACCGATGGAAAATAAACGGCGGGAAATTTGAACGTGGCTTTGCTCAAAAACAATAAAAAATACTGTTGACAGGTCTTTACGTTATAGCAGCGATCGAAGTTTTCTGCTTCTCGCCGGTAGGTAGCGCCACGGTATTCGATACGCCGGCACCGGAAAGACTACGTCAAAGGACACTTCGAGTGTTGTCCTAGGGCAGAGAAGAATGAGCAGCGATCAGTGTAAACGCGCCTTTAATGAGAATTCGTACTTGGCGCGCAGTTAACAATAGCTCGTGTATTGACGTTGGCTGCCCTGGTTCGCCTGGCTCTCGGCTCTTCCCAAGTGGCTGTGTAATCCTCCTGGGGAGGATGGAGTACTTCAGTCTTGTCGCCTCCTGATTAGAGGTTCAATAGTCCGAGAGTATAATTACCGGAAGACAAAGGAGCACTTCCTGGCGATTGCAAGAGCCCAAGCGAGTGTCTCACCAGCCGCGAGACACGAGGACGACTAGAACGCTCGAGGTGCGCATATATTTGGCCTCTACGAGGTCACGACCCTCGTGAGGTTAAATTCCCGGTTCACCAAAATGGTCCGACACCCAGTAGCGACAGAAGGAAAAGAGAATTTTGGAAAATTCATTCGGCTAAATTTCTTGGCTTCTGATAAAACAGAGCTTGAAAAAGTGTATTTAGGAATTTGCTAGTTCCACGTGCATCTTTAGTTTTCGATAAGGATTGTCTAATTTACCGGAGAAATCAGCACGGTGGAATCCGTCGAGAGGGGGTGGTCGAAGGGGGTAGGTCTTTTGAGAGCCAAGACCATTCCACGGTAGTCAACCCCTTAGGTACTTGGTGGAGCGTCAAGAGGGATTCTGCGATATTACATCCGGAGGAGCCTGGATTATTTACGAGCGGCTAATCGACTGGTCTGATTTCGAAAAGTTTGAACTTTCGTTAAAAAGGATCGGCCTCCTAAACACCCCTCGTGCGAGGGTCGTCACTCTGTAAGGCGTTCCTAAATTCCTTGCGCCCTACCGCCAGTCCCCCATCATCCGAGGACGGGACTTTAGCCCTTTCAACCAAGTATTCGGATCACGCCGTCACTCCCATGCTTGCTGGGCCTTTCTCTCTCAAGGATCTCTCAACCCCCCTATCCACTCTGCCCACACACAGTGTCACGAGTCGCAACTCTGCGAATCGGATGCTGCAAAGCCATCTGGACCCATTTGCCAATCAGCATCTCTTCTACGCTCGACAACCCTATTTATTCATTCGATACCGCCTGATCGTTCTATTTTCTTGGAAAACCTCCCTCGACCCTTAATGCCTACAGTTCGTACATTCGGAATGGAGTGGCGAAGCGGCGGCCCCCAGGGGGTGGGATACGGGAGCATCTTGCCGAATGCTAATTTCATCGATCGATTTTATACGACGTCTGACTGAGCTTCGTTGTACACGAGAAAATATTCTTCACCTTTTCACCCTTATTTCTCGATCTCTTTTTTTTCTTTTTATTCCTACCGCAACGATGCAAACGCCTTTTCGTCGGCACTCACGATATTCCAGGGGTGCAACTGTATTTCAAGTACGTCCACGTGTTCGGTATTCAATGCGAAGAAGGGTTGAATTATTTTATCAATATAGGATAGATAACAGATCGCTCGGTGTCTTCCAGGGGGTGGGATGTCTCATCTCGAGTCCCTACTCGTCACTCGCATCTCACAACTGGCAATCCTTTCGTACGAGTGATTGATACGTTTGCTCGTGAAATATATGAAACGAGGGATAAAGTTCACAGGGGTGTATCCGTCTTGGTTTTATCGGCGTTAAGGGTAGATTTTAGCCACACTGTCAAGTATAAATATTTATGTGGTTGCTGCGCCACGAAGCCTGACGTGTCGAGAATCTTTATTATTTCAGTGGGTATCCCCGCCCCCCAGAACTCCTGCTCGAACTGCAGCTTCACTGTTTGCTCAGGGCAACACCCAACCCGCTATTATTCGCTCAGCCAATTTTCGTGGATTCGTGTTCGTCAAATTATTAAAACTTTCCAACTTTTCATCCCTCAAATCTTTCGTCTCGTCTTTTAACCCCTTTGTGTACTTTTTCTTTTTTTTTTTTTAACGATCTTCTCTATACTGGATGATAAGTCGTCGCGATGGAGGGGATAATTTTTTTTTTTGGTTATATCTTATCCTATTCTCCACGCATCATTGTGTCGCATATGCATGGCATATATCGATACTTTTCTATTGAGACTTTTCATTCGGTATCTCGTATCGAATTTTCTTCTGCTTTCTTCGCGAACAATGGATAACAACGTAGCCTGAAGAAAGTTTAACTGGAAAGAAGCTATGCACGCGAGATATTATTATGAGTAGCAGGGAAAGCTTTTCTTTCATCCGTTCTGGTCTCAAAGAGAAGTCCAAGGAGGGCGGGTTGGGGGAGGGGGAGGGAGGGGCGGAGGTCGCTAGTTGGGGGGTGAATTTTTTGCTTGAAGAAAACTCGGATGATTCTGTAAAAGAGCAAGGAGGGCTCCCTGGAAGAAGTTTGACCTGTTAGCCGAATAAGAATGGGGGGGAGGGCAGTAGTAGGGAAGGAAGAGAAAGAGAAGAATGGAAATTTCATTTGCTGCTTTGGGTGGGAAAAAAAAATGAAAGGGGGAGGACGAAATAACCAAGGTATTTTGCGAGTCCAAGAGTGTTTTTCTTTAACGATTTTAGTATGGACGAGTCGAGGGTGAAGTTAACGAGGGGAAAATAAAAGTTGCTAAGACCGTAATCATTGTTATCGGGTTTCAAGGATATCGCCGAATAATTCTTCAAGACTGTAAAGGGAACGGCAGCCCTGTTCGATTTTGCTTGCATCGTCGATCAATAAAACACGTTCGATCGTTCCTTCGTTAAGAACTGCGAGGTCGACAATTTTTGTTTTCTTTGTGAAATTTTTTTACCCTCGTATATTCGTGTGAAATCGAAGAATTTCGAATATTAAAATCGTCACGTTTGAGGGTCGAAAAAGTTAACGAAGATTTTCCGTGAATCGAAGAGAAAGTAATTTTTCAAATTTTGAAAATTTGGTAACTTGCTTTCTCCAAAAATTAATTGCATCGCGTACCTATTTGCCGAATCGAGCATTCAATATTTTGCTTTGCCACGAAGATCGTACCTTTAAGAAAAAAAAAGGAAAATGCAAAAATTCAAAATTTTCATACAAATTACAGAAAATATATCAGGAATTGCTTGGAAGTCGAAAAAACAAGATGTTAATTCGAACAATAATCGCAGAAGCCGAGAGGCCGAAAAATTGGAGTGGAAATTGACTGGATGAAAAGTGGAAGTAGCGAAGCTCTCGAAATTTTGAATTTCCTACCTTGAACTCTGACCACCCATTTGTGACCTCGTGAGCGCAGTTGTATATAGTAAAATGAGAAACTTGGAAGATACGATATCGTTGCTGTTCATGGCTGTGATAACAACGTGCTATTACGAGCACGTTAATGGACAAAACATCGAAACGGTGGATCACTTTGGTAAATATTATTATTCGATTTATAACGTAATATAACATGTTTCTATATTATTAGCATTCCCTTTCTCTCTCGCTCCCCTTCCCTCCCCCTCCCAATATCTTCCTCCCCCTTCCCCACTACGTTAACGTATGCATGCCACGTGTTCATAATGGATAGCTATCGTATCAATATGGATATATGAGTTAATGGAGATTGTAATAATCTCCATCAAAGTTCCTATTAGATAAAATTTATCTCTTTTGCTCTCACGTTCAAACTTTCGTACGATCCTTACTTTTGAGTTACAGCCTCCACAACCCACTGGACCACTAGTCTCGTGCGGCGTGAGATCCCTTTAAAATATTGTATATACTATAAATAATTCTTTACCAACTTAATTCCCTTTAATACCCCTCACTTTGATATTATCCGCTATCACGAATTAATTACCGTAGATTATCTCGATCAAATAAAATTATAATCACTCGCTTGATTTAGCATGTTGTCGCTGACGTCAGTAAATTTTCATCCCGTGACAATATTCGCCTCCAGTAGCTTACAGCCTTAATGGCTATCGTGTTTGCTCCTTCGTTTAACATATGCATAGACCAGAGGTTCCTTGCACCTGGGTAACGTCGACGTCCTGCGTCGTGACGCGGGTCAAACGCATCCTGGAATCGATAGGTCGTCCTGTGTCGACCCTGCTTAGTCCCACCGTCTGTTGCTCTGCCCGAAGAAGTTCGACGACTCCATTTTGCTATGTTTACGGGCGTTAACGAGAGCATACGAATGTATATGAATATATACATATATGTAGATACACATGTGCGGAGCACTGTCGGGAATTCAACCATCTTTATTTTTGCCTTTTGGCATTTCTCGCTTCCGTCTATTTCGAGCGACGCTATTTTGGCTATTCTTGCTATTCCCGCTATTCTCTTTATTTCCCGTGATATTTCCAAAGCAGTTCTCTCGACAGATTCCGTCGAAGCCTCCGCCATTGGCCTCGAACGTGCCTCGTAACCCTGAGCATCCCGCAAAATCAGTCTCAGCATCCTTAGTTACGGAGTCCCTGGATATACAGCATCCTGGCTCCACCCCTGACACATACAGGGACTCTCTCGGACTCTGGGTCCTCCTGGCTGAATCTTCTTCTTTCCTTTGTCGCGGTTCCACTTCCCTTTCGGAAATGGAGGCACGGCGAATTACTCGAGTCTAATAACTTTTATTGGTTTTGATAGGGGGAAGCCCCGCTGCTGGATGTGAGCACCGAGACCGGAAGTCGGAAACGACTTGTCGTAAATACTTATGGGTCGATCCGCGGCGTGCATCTATCGGGTAATCTGGAAGTATCGATAATCGAACGTTTCCGATGACAAATGTCGTTATCGTTCGAGATTGTAGGGGCGTCGGGTATGATTCAGAGGACATTATTTTTGCGAATTATTTTCCTACGTTGCGTCATACCCTCGAGACTTCCGGTTTCGATCGGATGTTTTATCGATTAGTTATTTTTATCGATTATTATCTCGACTCGTACTATAGGAACGTAATTTTGACGTGGCTGGTAGCAGCGATTAAATTATTAGGAAACGTGGAATTAAGTGATTTCTTATTGACGAGTGTAAAAAATTTTTTGAATTCTTCCGTAGCCACGTGGAGTCATAGATGAATTTGACTAATGGGATGTTACGTATGGCGATCGAGTGGCTGACCTCGATATGATGGACCAACCTTAAGCACAATAGACCTCGGTATAAGAATCTACGAGATTCTCGAGTATGACAATGGATCAGTGTGAAGCTTCTAGAAGCTTTTCTTTAGTTGAGTTTTTTTTCACCTCTCGGTGTCACCTAATGCGCATCGGATGGCAGATAGGAAAAAGACAAAGTTGCGGGTCAGAAGTCCACGTGAAAATAGATCTGGAATAGGATCGTGAATTTGACGTCAGTTTGACAGCTACCACGTGCGAGGGATCCTTTACTTTGCTCTTGGAAAGTAATTTGAAAATATCAATGGCAGTGAAGTCCGATTTACGCTCACCGTAGAATGAGACTAGATAGAGTTTGACAATGGCAATTTTTCAAGGATTTTGAAAGACCCGATGGGATCCTGGGAGACAAGATTTTTTTTTATCGGGGAACTCGTGGAAGTTATAATTATTATTATCGACTCAGGGACGTGTCTAGTTGATATATCGATCATTTCCGTGAGGTTCACATCGAACTGGTCGATTTTACATGGGTTACTATTCTATCCCATGTCCTGGGACAGGACGGGTTGAATAGTCTTGTTAGTGGGAATAGCGCTTAATAGGGCGCTGTGATAGACCTGTCATTCAGAAGGACAGAAATTAACGTCTTATAATTGAGACCAAATCCTCATAGGGTTTCAATCTCTTTTGAATATCCTCTCTCTTTCTCTCCCTCTCTAAGTACTAATAATCCTTTAGGAAGGCAGACTGTCCTAGATAAATTATACCCCTAACCCCTGTGATATATTGCATGATCTTGCTGACAGTGTATACTCCGGGCCTGAGCGAATTTCAAAACGAACTCCTTAAATTTTTTCAAAGGTCTTTAGCGAAGGCTAGCAAGTGTCTTAACACGTGTTTGCATCCCTCTTACCCAACCCCTTTATTATTCCACCCCCTGACACTTGCCCGAGAGCTCCTCAATTTCCCAATCTTGGTCCTTGGCAGCTGCTAATCAACCCCTTCGTGTGTGGCATAGCATGTAAATATTTTAATGTCTATTTGAAGGACGGGGGGAGGGTCACGTTTTTGGTAATTCCTGTTGCTATATGTCTCGTTGATGGATATATTTAATATCCATTTGCAAAATTGTCTACACCGCAATATTTGATTGCACTAAAAATTGCTTTGACACGTGGATCGATTTTAACGAAAATACTCAATGATAATCATCGACTGAATAAAAGCCAATGTCACGCGATGCGGATCAGTCGCACGTGCGGCTCTTTCGGCTATAAGAAAAGCTCGGTGGTTTGCGCAACCGTTTGTATGCGGCTCTCCCTTGGGTTATTTACGTCGCATTCTAGGGACACGTTCCGCTGCTGCTGCTTTTAGTAATGGCGGAGCAAAGTTCCATGGGAGGTTCAAAGATGCAACACACCAGGTGGCAGCACCTAGAGTCAACTACCTTGTGACTTTGACTTTTGATTTTTCCTCGCTTGCCCGAGCGACGTAAACATTCGTTTCCTTTGCTAATCTCGTAACGCGTCCAGATACATCTGGTGTTACGTATATAGATTCATGACACGTTGTCAGGGATCGTGTGAGAATTTTTGAAGAATTTGATAATTTTTTTTTCTTCGCTAATAAGAAATTATT
Source organism: Trachelus stipa (assembly GCA_036026315.1). Taxonomy (NCBI): domain Eukaryota; kingdom Metazoa; phylum Arthropoda; class Insecta; order Hymenoptera; family Cephidae; genus Trachelus; species Trachelus stipa. The sequence goes on from JAYRCB010000494.1 coordinate 1,303,674, forward strand.
GAATTCGACTGTTATGTCAGTAACGTCACATCCGGGAAATTAAATTAAAACAATAATACAACTTTGGCCAATTTTTTTTTCGGATATTACCGGAAATTTAAATTTTTGCATAATTTTACGTAGCTTCCTGATTCGCAGACCCTCGAGCGCCTTTAACGGGAAGCTGCGAAATTGATAGCAGCGAGGCAACGAGGGTCGCAAATGTTTCGAGGATAGTTAGGATCGTTTGCATATATGAACGTATACAAACTATACTCGTATAGTATAGTTAAACTCGTACTATCAGTTATTGCGCTATCACCTAGTTATCCATATGACACCTATATAAATTCATGATTTTATGTATATTAATGGGGATGCACTAGCCATTTCCTTCCATTTTCAATTATTATTATCTCTAGCCACTCATTGATTATAAATAGTCGAGTTAACAAGTTACCTTTATTTTACGGCACTGCGCATCACGTGGGTTATCGAATACAAAAAATTTGCCCTTAAAATCCATCCCTCGTAACCTGCTTTACGAGAAAGTTTAAGCAACGACGTAACTTGGAAAAAGTAATCTCGTGCCTTGAAAAAAGAAATTGCATATAATCCACAAGGGCTGAAAACGTATGAACGGAATTTCGTACTCGTTAAACTTGGTATTAACTGCAGCGCAGCTTCTCCCGTCCGACAGCTGCATAATCGATGGGGCATTCTTTAGCCTGGACGAGCGTCGGTCCAATTTAACGTGCACATTTATCAGAGCGGGGTGCATAAGTACCCCATCAGCAGATTCGTAAGCGCAGCTATTTCGGTCATCCGAACCTCTCACCGTCGCTCCGGGTCTCCTCCATTCCCATTTCTACTCCGATTTAACATTCCCATACCCCATTTCCATTCGAGCGACCGATTCCTGACGACGGTTTGTCGCTTTTCAAAGAAACTTTATTCCCACCAATCTTTCCTCGAGCAAATATCAAAATGCTTTTGGCCCTATCTATTCTTATCCGGCCTCCTCGTATTCCTCGGGGACTTTAAGAAAAAGCAACAATCAATTCACGAGAGAGCTACGGCGGCACGAAGAGCGTCCTGAGAATCTTTCGCGTAGCATCGTCTCGCCGGCCGTATAGCAGTTGTGGTCGGGACTATTTTTTACGATGGTTGGATACTTGTAAAAGAAATATATTTGATGCTTCAGCGGGACTTTCTTTTTTTCTTCTTCTCAAGCGAGTAAAAGTTTGAGTATAGAGACGGAAGAAAGTTTTGTGAAAAGTTCCGAACGGCCAGTGTCCTGGAAATGGTCTACGTCATTTTTATGACGTCGCAGAGTATCGTAGCGAGAAGAAGATGGGGTTTCTTATCTCTGATAAGTACACTTACAGCCCAGCTGAATGTACGTTAATCTTAAGTGAAATTTCGTGTCGGATCGAATTGGCAAACTTGAAAAGTCTGCAGGCGTCTCCAGTGCAAAGTGTCACAAACAGGAACGCGCTAATAGGATTCAGAGGTTGCGAGAGCGAAACGCCAATAAATTTTCAGGGACTGTTCGATAGGACGAAAGTCCTCTCTCTCTAATATCCAAAACATATGCCATACCGGAATTTCCCATTTTCCAAAAAAATTTCTCGACACCTCCACCACGTCAATTTCACCTAGGACCTTTCCTCCCAACCATCTCCGGTGACTGACTCACGAATCGGCAACAGCTGCCGATGACGTTTGCACATGAAAAAAAAAATTGTACTCCACGGAAAAGTCTCTTTGAAATTATCCACGATACATCAGCCAACTTGTAGGAGCTACGATTTCACCAGCTCAGCCTCTCCGCGTCTTTCTTGCCGAATACATGATTTTCTTCTTATTCACTAAAACCTGCCCCTGTGTATTCACCAGGTGCTTCTCCCTGGTAGAAAGTCAGCCGCGTGGCTGGGTGAGAATTAAAGACAAAAAAAAGGCAAAACGTCAGCCTTAAGGCACCGTTGAAAATTTTCCTGGAGACGTAAATAAGCTTGACAGACTCGACCGAAAAATAGGATTTCTTGTAGGAGCGAAGAAAAAAAATGTATGGTCTGAGCAGAAGCGTGTGCTGCTTGACGAGGGTGGGTGGGAGCAAGGGGGGTAAATGGACGCGAACGACGGAACTAATTGGTCGAGCGTATCGGTGCCGTTTACGATCTTCTTCTGGAATGACGTTTCTATATTTACGTGACTCTGGCGGCGGGCAGTGTCACGTGACGTGGCGGGCGACATCAGCGACATCAGCGACATCAGCGCCATAAGCCTATTCGGCAACGTCAGGAGCTTCGGGAGTGTCAAGACTAGTGCTGTAGGTTGTGTAGCAGTTGTGAAGCTACAGCGTATAGACTCTATGGCTCTACAGCTGGTCGAACGTGCACATAGGTAGATCGCTCGGCAGCCTGCAGTGTAGCCACAGTGGTGCCGTGTACGTAAATTCAGAGTGGGGGAGATTGCCTAATCCAGTTAATCTTAGAGGGAGAACCCACGTGGAATGTAACTGTCAGGCAGTTTATTGGATTACTCGTTTACTGAATTTTATTCCCAGTAGAAGTTTGGTGCGGGGGGACCCAATGACATTTCAAGTTGGAGGCACGATGCTATACGAATATTTTTTACATCTCGTACTTCGCATTGGGGATTCTTTAGATTCTTCCCTCCTCGCTCATATATATGACATCTTTCAGATTGATTACAGTATAACTGGCTAAGATCGCTTTCGTCTTCTTTTTCCCTGTTTTGGATGCCAGTATACTGTATTTGAAATTCAATAAAAGCTATTCTTGACGTTCAGTCCAAGTTTCTTTCTCTCACTCACGTGTCACAGCTACAGGCATCACTCCTCGTTTATACACTTCGCGGGAGTCATTCGACGGGATATGCGCGCGCAACTCGAGACCTCTACCGCGGGATTTTTGAAAATAGAATAAAAGCCAAGTGAATCATGCCCGTATAAATCATCGCTGTCAGAGTTTATTCTTCCTGCTCCGAAGGTTACAGCGGGTGACCAAGTTTCGCCCGTAATCCTTTATCTGTAGCTCGTCCGTCATCGGAATACTCGTTTTACAAGGGTTAGAGTGAACCTCGACCCCCCAGCAGACGGATACAGCAATGGTGGAAACAGTCGGATAGGGGAAAAAAAAGCGTATGGATCTCTATAGGGTTGAAGGCACAGTCGTCGTTGACCGTTATCTCACAGTGCTCCAGATAACACGGGTCCCCGTGACGTTCCCGAGGAAGAGTGGCAGACGCACCCAAGGGTCCAAAAAAAAATTCTTAATACGATTCCGGTCCTCAATTTTCGGTAAGACAGCGTGTAAAATTCAAGCACTGAATTATTCAGACGGAATTGCCAGGGGCGTCCATTCAACCCTCAATGGGGCCAGGTCGTCGCGACGCTTCGCAACCCCCCACGCAATATTTTCACGGAAAATTGCTTACGAAACTAATTTATCAGAATTAATATTCATAGACGCATTCGCCAAAATTACGTGCTTTAAAAACAATTTAATTAGCCCTACCTCCCCTGAGACGACCTTTGTCCAGCTGCGGGACGAACGTCAATCTGGAATGCCTTTACGTAATTTAAGTTAATTTACTTTGTTAAAGAGACTTCAGCGAGCTTCACCTTTGACACTGCCTGCTTAGACGGCGGAATGAGCGAGCGATTAAATCAGAAAATATCGGTCAGCCATTTCAACCGGAAGTACGGTTAACCAATATTTTAAGATTTTCCGGCTTCTTTTTATCTCGTACTTAAATTCTCTTCCTAAATTATAAATCTTTAGACTATTTATCGAAATAGTCGCCGATTACGTATCCACGATCGCTAACTTCTCAAACAGTACTTATGGCACGTACGCCATTTTGCTTTTACCCACTCGAAACAAAAGTTAGCCTAATTTTATCTCGAAATTTCAAACTCGAAATTTACCCGCGATTGAATTTATTTAGTTTACCCAATTAATGGAAACATCCTCCACTCGACGTTACTCTCGCTCGTCAACAGAAAACCCAGACAAGCCGCGATGCGTCTTATTCACATTTTACTGCTGTAGCCAGTTTGGCCAGAAACGACCAAGAGAGACGAGTGGCAGCTGCCTCGTTACTTAATACCTGAGAGACGAGCAGGGACTTTGCAAATGAGCACGATAACCGCAGACTAACCTGATTACATATCTTATAACTCCTGACGCCAGTGCCACGTGATACGCGCATGTCAAATCGATCCGATATTTCATACTTCGACTATCTCCTTTACCTTCGTCTCTGACAGCCTCTGCTTGTCTCTTTCTTCCTTTTTTAATCATTTTGCATCGTCAACAGTATCAAATCGAAGACACCAAAGGACTTCCCTTCCAGCAGCAATGAATTGGCTGTTACCATGTATACAGCGTCGTCAGTGACCTATGATTAAGGGAGTTTCACTTTGACATTTAAACTTTGACCTAACTTCCTGACCCTTTGAAGGGAATCACACTGTAACTTGTATCAGCCTCGTATACATATATTACAAAATAGGATACGATCAGAGAGTTAATTTAAATGTACTTCAAATTTTATATATACCAAAATTGTTGGTAATGCACGAGCAAGAAACTTTTGTAATTTTACAATAACAATGATAATTGATTGACGTAAGAAAAAATTCATTCATATAACAGGGTGCGTCTGCGTTTATCAAAGGGCGGTTGTGTCTAGGGATGAATAATTCATAATAATCCCTTTGTCAAAAACTGGCAGTTTACTGAATTCTCCGGAGCGACATGTGTTAACGTTAAACTCATACAGGAAAGTTCATCCCTTGGCACGTGTGGGATGCTGTATGTATATATAGATATATGCGGGGATGATAAGTTGCTGATGTGTTTACACAGGATGAAAGACGTGGAAGCATATAGAAACCTAAAACAGGCTAACCCGTGAGAGGAGATCTTTTTTTTTTCTAAGGATGTGATTAACTCTAGTTTATTTCCCCTTGCGCAACAGAAGACCCAGGAGTGGTTAACGGGATAAACACGAGTTCTGTCGATAAGCGTTCGTGTTATCTTGGATACAGAAAATTTTTAGAATTTTGAGTTTAAAAAAATTCATTAAATTTCCTTTTTACCGTACCTATAGACTGTTCGGGGTAACTCGATGCTCCGAGTCAGGGAAGACGTATCTGCTTGCTTTTTATTTTTCAAAAGCAGAAAAATATTGTTACGCTCATCGTGAAAGAAAAAATGGAAGCTCGACTGTGAAGATTTTAAGGGCACTTTTTTACGCTACGTGCTTAATGCTCTGGGCTGCGTTCTAAAAGCAGCATTTTCACGGTTTCACGTAGCACCTATAATATCGTTTAGTTATTACGCTATGTTGCATTTACAAGGCAAGTGGAAAACTGGGCTAATTTATGCAGCCGGCTAACCTGTTAGGTCTCCCTGTGCATCGAGAGTTTACAGCGTGCACGAGAGAGACGAAAGAAAAAAAAAGAGAAAAACATATGTGAGAATTTACGTTTCGTTGTAGGTTTTCACATACGAACTTGTGTTGTCGACTGTACTTGATCTGCAAATAGAATTCGGAATTGGGTGAATGCTCGAAACAAATGTCACGGAGATAAATATTTGCATGGAAAAGTGACAATTTATTTTGTTGTTGTAAAATTAATTGCTCGTACCGAATGTCGAAATGTTTTTGGAAAATACCAATTTTTTAAATTCAATTTGACCTATATCTATTTGCTTTTACGTAAAATCGGCGACGGATTATTTAAGCCCGGTCCGTACGTCACGTATTTTTTGAAAACTGCCGGTAACTGTCGGGTAAACTATTTGGCGCATGCGCACGACCCACCAAAGATTGAAAACGATAAATTCGTCATATCGTTCCGTTAATCGTTTCACCGATCGCTCCGTTGGAGTTCATCGAGCGTGGCTGTTACGTAAATACGTGGGAGAGACGTGCACTTTGAATTCTCCATACGAGTGAGAATAACTTTTATGAGAAATTTTTCAAAGAGCTCTATTCATTCAATGTTTATACGAAGATTGGTTCGCTCGCGTGCATTCACATAGGAAATACGTGCCAAATGGAAATGCATTGAGATTTTAGGAAAGCGTATGGGAAACACGAGAGAACCGAAAATCTCGATTTATCTTTGGTCCAGATAAATCAAGTTTTATACGGATTTCCTGTACTTTTCGATCAAGTTGGTATTAATTGTGTTTGCCAAAATTTCAATTTCGATCTCGACTAGGGTCATGACCTTTCGCGAACCCCGCCTTAGAATTTCAAATTAATTAGGGCACGTGATCGACATTGACCCTTAGGAATGTATAGGTAGTTCATCATCCGACCCTATTACTACCTTTGAACTCGAGATTACATGTGTATACAAGACCTAAGCTAACTACGTGTACAGGATGTTAAAATATTTTTGAAAATCATTAACTTTTTTTTTAAATTCGACTTTGCCATTTTTCTTCACGCGGATCTTATTTTGACTTTTCTAGCTTTCAGATGAATTTTTATGTATTTAACTTCCTACGACTTTGAATCGTTGCACCGATGCACCGAAGCGATGCACCCGAGGAAATGCACTGCACCGCCTTGCCTTGTACCGTATTTGTAATTTCCGTTGGGAATCTCTTTGATAGTCCGAACAAGCAGTCAAGCGTATTTGGTGTCTTGACTGTCTAGGATTCTCAATCATGTTATGACTTACGGACAACAAAGGAGATGCTCAAGTGATCAATAGTTGATATAAGATATTTCCATGAGATTCGCAACAATAAAATTCTGACTTTCAGATCAGCAACAGATCGGAAGATCGATACTTTGCTCACTGACATAGCTATCGAACTATATATAATAAAATTCGAAACCGACACTGATAAATCGTTCTAAAGACGCGCACCCGTTCAATCTCGCGAAAATAAGATATGGAGTGATAAAAAAAAATAATAAATCGCCGATCATATTCTTCAAGCGAAACAAGAGTGTCGGCCATTACACGTAGAGTGTAAAGTAGCAGCGTGTAATATATCTGTATAAAAAGAAAAGTCAAATTCTCCAAGTCGATTCCAGTCAAGAGATGCTCCAATAAGTACGTTTTGTACCTGTTGGGAATTTTTTTTTTTTTTTCGTTTTTTTCACGAATATCCAAAATTTTCCCAAACATCGGTACCTTTACTTTTTATCGCAGTATCAAATTGCACTTTTTTTTCAAAGTCGTTCACACCGAATTCCGTCGATTGAAAACGCAAAATACTTTTAGGATACAGAACGTAACTCCGTTCGTCATAACTCCGTTGGCCGTAACTCCGTTCACCGTAACTCTATTCGTTCTAGCTTCATCCGCATTTGACTCTCTCAGTGACCTACTGCTGGAACCTAATTCCATTCAACTTTATCCCATCTTCCTCCACTCGTGCCAGACCGGCGCATCTATATTTCCCGAGTCTTTCGTTGCAATCGGAAATAATAGAGTTCGTTATCACGAGCGGAGCAGCGCAATAAGGAATTACCACGAGTTGTCCGCCTCAAGTTACGAGTTGGCCAAAGTCTTCGTTACACGAGAGAAAATTGTACGCGAAGAAAAGTACTCTCTCGATTATATAAACCAACCGAAGTACAGATTGCGTCATTGAAATTGAAATTTCACCTATAAAGATAACTCGTGGAGTCACTCAAGTATCTCATATACAGAGAATCCGCTAATATTTAAATAACTGCCAATATTTTCAATTGTAACAGTTTAACAAGTTCTTTATGATATTTTACTACGTTCCATGCTAACGTTATCTTTCACTTTTATTTTTCATGTCATTATCACCGAACGACGACTCTCCGTTTTCCTCTGGCCGATGCTAACAATTACGACCTTGTTTCAACGCCGATGGTGCTGGTGATGGTAATGGTGACGGTAACATTAACAATAACTGGTGACGGTATAACTTTCTTATTTAACGATATCCAATGCAACACTAAACGTTGTATCGCGTTATCTATGCACTTTCGTTATATCCCTTATCACGCCTTCTTTCTCGTTATCATTTAACATGGTTATTCGCACTCTATCTTTCGCATACTCGTGAAATTTTATGGTGCATTCGCCTATTCTAATTTTTTTTCCTTTTTTTTCATTTATTTTCGTCCTCCTACGTAACGATCTTCTTGACTATTGCTTTATCGTATCCATCCGACATGCTCCTGGCTAATTGATATAGCCCTTTTATCAGGCACTTTGAAGACTTATCAGCGGGCTGCTTGCGACGAGGAGACAATGATGCTGAAGTGCCCGCTTGGTACGACTATTTCCGTGACTGTCGCACGTTACGGAAGGGCAGATGCAGCTAGTGCTGGAAAATGCGCTACGCCGTATCCAACCCTCGATGAGAAACAGGCGAATCGCACTTGCTTCTGGCCAAATGCATTACAGGTACGTATCAGTTGAGTACGCTGGAGTCAATTTGTAAAGTTCTTATCAGTGCTTCAATGACGACTTTGGGATTTTCAAAATTTTGTTCTTCGATGTTGATACTGTTATATACGGCGATACTGGAGGTGAGCTAGATGGGGATATGCTATCTTTGTTAGGTTATAGGTGAACACATTGTATCCTATCTTTATAGTGTAGTTGAATCGTATAGATCTATAGGATCGATCGTCCTGATACTCTCGACACTTGTTTTCACCAGGAAATCTTTCCCAGTAGATATATATAGGTATAGGATCGTTTCAGAACTGTTCAAATTCTCGGTTTCGATATTCGAAAAAAAAAAGTTTTCCCTTTGTTGCCCCTGCTATCAATTGAATTGAACGAGGATCGAGGCAGAACCCTCGGTAGAGTCCCAAGAAAATCCATATAGATTTTCAACCCTTATAAATTTGAAATAAAGGCACCAAAAATTTCCCACGCGAGTAAACGTGTACAAATATGTATAAACGCACGTTGATATACGAATTCAAAGTTGATTTGATTATTTTATTTTACTAATTCTTTGATTCGTCGTATCATCGTTCGTCGAATTAAAAATTTACGGAGTATTTGAGAAATTATTAATTTCATTAATTAATCCACAGCAGTTGGTACCAAATCGGAGGTGCTTTAAGAAATTATCCAGGGATTACATTCTCGTTCGGAACTTTCTCTCCGAGTAGTCAAGTGTACCATAGGGTGAAGAGGGAGGAATATAAAGTAAAAAGTCAAAGGGCAGAGGGCAAAGCTAATCGAAAAATATTTTTATCTCATAAATTTCTCCACGATTCTCAGATATCGCACTATACCATTTTCGAAAGGTTCGCTCGTACTTCTTTTTTTCCCCTCATTCTCACAAAACGAGCTTGAAATTTCTTTGCCTCTCTAGGCTCCAGACACGCTCAGGAGACTTTTCGGGTCAGGTCCCATTATTCGTCGGAGGAACTTTTTACCGCTATGGCGACTCGCTTTTACTGGGATTTATCGTCGCGGTCAAATTCAGCTCAAACTGCCCTGAATTATCGTCTCAGTTTCTTCGATCCTCCTTTATTTCTTTGTTATGCTGTATTTCACTTTTTTTTTTACCTCCAGCATACCCTAAACTACACAATACGAATTTTATACAATTTTTCAAAATTTGTTTAATATCGCGGAATTTTCTTTTCCCTTGCTTGGAAAACTATTTCCGTGCTTGATTGAACTGCCGCGGAATGTCGGTATTTTACCTTTGTCGAGAATCCTTCAATAAACTATTGGTATGCTTGGTAATACAAGCCTCCCCCTTTTCCCCGGCCCCCTCCTTCCGCGATAGACATTCCAAGACATTATCAGAGACTGTTTCTTTAGCCACGTACAGTCCGTGCAAGGTAGAAAAATTATTTTCATTCGATAATGTCCGCATATCTTATGATTTAGTACAGGTGGGACTTGGGTATGACGTTAGAAAATATTTTTGCTTCGGAATGTATCCGGGCCATGAACAATGTATAGTTTTGTTCGTCGGTATACCGGGCAGATATTTTTCAGTGGAGCTTTTGAAAATTAGAAAATACTCTTCCGCATTTTGCTTTCTTTCTCGTAATATGTTTGCTGTTTGCCACAATAGGAATCTTGGAGCATCCGTCGAGGAGGCAACCCCACTTTCTTTATTGATTTCATATTTCACGTTTCGATGCTCCTGAAAGGGCTATTGTGGCTGTGTGATCCTGTGTGCTTCCAGTGCTTACAAAAATTCAGCAATTTCTTTATCTTTTTTGTTAGTTGCTTTTTTTTAACTCACAACAGTCCTTATCCCGTGGCACCTCTCTTGTATCGTCCATTTACCCCTATTTCCTTATCAGCAATGTGCCCACCCGTTATAGTCTCACTGACAGGGTTAGATGATCTTACGTCGAGGGTACGTGCTACGAAAGATGTAACGAGGGAGATAAATGTTATCCACTAATATTGCTTGCGTAATTGTTGTCTGGGATTCTTATTTTTATTCGCGTATTTTTTTTGAAAAAAAAAAAAAATTTGTTTTGCCTGAAAATTTTTTTGGAAATTTTTATTAGTGCCTCGATTTTGTGTGAACTTCTGTATTCATTGACAGTCTAACTTTTTTTGAATATCAAATCGTTTGTAGGTCTGATTACTGTCGGACCGGAAGCAGAATGGATTTTTGGAAATGGAGAAAAAAGGGAGTCTGCAGCTGAAGTTTTTGGAAATAGGGTTTAAGGGCGCTGTGTTCGTTTTCGTAACGATAACTGTAGCTATTATCAAGTGACTACTCTCGCAAAGTACTTTATCTCCATTAGAGCACGCTGGCTTTCACGCAAATCGGATACAGCGTTATTATTTCGTCTACTTGTATAGGAAATCTTTTTACCGACGGAATCTTCCTTTCAAAGGGTATACGTTCGCGCTTTGAGGTACGAAGGGAAGAAAAGTGAAGCAACAAAGCGACAAGTTAAAATAAAGAAAAATGAAAGATCAGCCGCAGACTCTGAAATTGAGAGAAAAACAAGCAAAGTACAAGGATCGTTCGGTCTGATAGGATCGAATGCAAATTCTTCATTACGGAGATAATCTTCTTCTTAGATCAAAACGGTCAAATTTAAAGTGATCGAACGATCAATGATATTGGGGATTAGGTGGACTTACGTAAGTTGACGGAAGTGACTTCCTGTATCGTACCTACACTAACCCATGGTTATTAGGAACGTAATTTGCGTCTGTCAACTGTAGCGCTGTTAATTTAAAAAATTTTTTTTTGCAAATTCGCGAAATTCGGAAATCATAATAAACGTAATTTTTTGGGGGAAAATACAAACGGACCATGTGTTCAATCATTTTGATATGTCGAACCTTTTTACAAGTTGAATTTTTCACTCGGACAAAATATCGTATGGTATACCGCGTGGTTTCTTTTTTTTCCTTTTAAAATACCTATTGCCCGGCAATACGATCGTAGTTGGTATTTCTCACTAGTGAACATGATACGAAGGAATTTTCGATTGCTGTAGGTTTTATTGAAACACGTAAGTCTTTTCGTATTTGAAATTCATGCAGCTGGGTACAGCAATAGATACTTTGGCTATATTTACAGCAAAGGAGCAACGTCAATTTATTCTCGCAAATTTATTTCTATGCGTTTTTCTTTTATTGGGTTTTTTTTTGAGGACACTTTACGCTAGCATTTCCGGGATATTTGAAATTTGCGAACTCGACACAAAATCACTAAAATTCCGTACTATCGTATTTGCAGAGAATTTAATGAAATAAAAAATTTCGTATAAAATAAAAAATTAGCCTAGAGACGGAATTCGTTATGTAAAAAGACCAAATAAATTATCTCGTGAAATTTTAACTATGTTAACATTTTGGAGATTTGCTGTCCCTGTGAAATCCTTTTGAAACTCAAGCTGTGTAATTGACAAGGGATTTGAGAAAAGCAGAGAAAAGGTTGAATTACTCCATGTATAACAAGGTAGGAAAATCTTCACTCGTTCACTGTTTATCTTGTAAATTCGCAATACGCAAAATTCCAGGGTTCTTGGGATTCCCAGTGGGACTGGCCAATCGAGGTTTCGCAAACCGAAAAGGGTGTAAGCCTATACCAACTTTTGGAAGGTTTCTCATTTCGATGATGATCCGATGAAAGACGCTGGACCACTTTCCCCATTCACTCCTCTCACACTCGTACACCCTGTTATTTTATCATTAAGACCGTCGACGCTTGGCGTCTTTCTTAAATATTGACTCAGGCTTATACATCTGTCTACCCCTGTATATTTGGCGTCATTAAAATTTCTCGCGAAAATACTTGCGTTTCTCGTTTGTCTTTTCTGTTTGAGTTTGTAACCTCGGTCCCAAAATCCCAGATTCGCATAATTCGACATTCATCCGAATAAATCTTTTTCCCTGGTTCTCACGTCGAACGGGTCAAGGTTCACGAGTGTCAATTCGATTTAAGAAATTTTTCAAGAAAATGGCCCATCCTTTAAACCCCATAAAAATCGAAAAAGTTCTTCCTCTTGAAATGCATCGGGTTATTCCTCAAAGTTTTTGGGTTTGAAAAATTGAGAATTGACTAATTCGAAATCACCCCACACCTGCCCCCGTCGAATTATCTCTAACCGACGTAAAACTTTTTCAGTTTCAAAATCGCAGAAAATATTTGCAGTCATTTGTTTTGGTACTTTGAAAAAAAAAAGTTGAGCAATTTCGATTCTTTCAAAGTTGCATAGACGTAATCGAATATATGTCGACTCAGGGATGAGGTATCTGCGTCTTCGATCAGGAGATGAGTTCTGGACCAGTTCGAATGGTGATTCCAAGGGAATCTCATTCTGAATAATCAGAGAAATTCCAGAAGCTGGTCACAGGGTTTATCCGCAAGCATCGCTGGACCAGCATTAGCTCCGATGGACACGTACGTATGCAGAGTAGCTGTTTACGAGGCTTGAATCTCTGGTTCAAGCGAGTATCAAAATGACGATTCAATTTCGCAAATGCAATTTTGATTTTCAAATACGCACAAAAAATTTCAAAATTCCTTTTCTTTTTCATTCCTAACTCCCTGTCTGCAAATCGGATACAGCGACCAGTGACAATAGCCTTAGACTGGATTATTAATAAAAAATTATACGAACGCCTTATCTCCTCGAATTGGTTGCTCGACTGGAAGGTCCATTAATTTTACATTGATTACCCAGCCCTCGGTTTAAGGGGAAGGCAAAGATGATTCACTCTTTTCTCCATTTCCCTTCAATCTAATCCTTTGACGTTCTTCATTATTCCCTGAACGTTCGTTTTACATTTCCAGCGATTCTCAGTAGTACCTCACTCGCCTGAGGAACTTCCTAATCAGCGTTCCTCCCCCCCTGCCACAATCACTCCTCGGGAAATTAATCAGCCGACGATTAGACAGTTTAGAAAAGGCAGAATCAGATGAAAAAATCGACAGTCGACATTGAAAACTGATTCTCGGTCCTATTCCAAATCCATAAAAAGTTGCATAGAAATGAACCCTAAAGTGAGCAGGTGGTCTGAATGACGCGTTAGTACTCACTGTTGCAGACGGTGGTGGAGGTCTGCCAGAAGAAGAGGCAGTGCAAGTTCAACACCAACCCGAAGACCTTCCAGGGTGATCCTTGTCCAGGACAACCCAAGTACATCGAGGTGGCCTACAAATGTCGTCCATGTGAGTATCGATGTGTAAGCTATGTATCTAGGATAAGGCTGGAAAAATTTGACGAATTCTTGATAAGATAAATTTTTTTAACCCTTTTTTTAACCCTACTGACGGAGCATCCACTACCCCTTGGCTGTCCAACCCTCGAGGAAACATTGGAAAAGTTTGGCAACGTGCTTTGGTTTGAAAATCTATCCTTCGGCCATTTGCAATTTTCTTTCTTATTGTTTTCCGGCCAACGATACGAGCTGTAGCGGTAAAAAGGTCATGACCCGGCAAATTATTGCCTATCTGTCGGTTCGATTGTGTTTCACCCCCCCCCCCGTCCCCCCATTCAACCCCCCCTGTACCCACTCACCTTCATCGAGCACGGCATTGATGAGCGTGCCTGGAAATAAAGGTACCAATTGCAACCTTAACGGGCTCGCACGAAAGCACCGAAACGCGTTGCTTTTTCATTTTCTTTTTGTTAATCGCGAATTTAATGCAAATTATATTTCGCAAGAGCGAATTTAATAGACGTACAATTCTCGTTTATTTATTTCATCGAAATTCAATGCTTCCTATGACAGTGACAGCTGTCCGTCATTTCTCTTGAATTTTTGTTACGTCATCCCTTGGCGTTACGTACGTCACACGGAAAACGATTGATCGATGATAAAAATAAAAAATTTTTCAAAAATTATCAACACCCTCCGACTCTTATAACCATCATAGTAAAGCCAAAGTATAATTACTTTTCCCTATTACGGTAAAAGACGAAAATTATAGCTGCAGTCAAAACGTCAGACGAACACGAGGAGCATAGAAATTATGGTTGCAGGTATAATAACTACTTGCGCAACTCCAGGACCAAAGTAAAGACGTAGCTCAGCGAGACAACTCGAGTCAAGGAAGTTGCGGTCTCCAGTACCAAGTTTCGTGCCATGTTTCATGGCAATTACTTATTTGCCCCGTGACGTGACCCATACCATACAATTTTATAGAAAAAATTTTTTTTTTGCCAAAAATAATCCCGAGCATACGCCGCGTATCGTCAGCCAATATAAGCTCCCATGTGCCGTTCGATTCGAATTTGAGCCCTTCGGCAAATGGCTGACAGGTCACGGTTCGCGAATGCGCGTCCGAAGAATTAATAGGATGGATCAGGCACGTCCCTACTGCTGCCAGCCAAGTGAGATTCGCACGCGAATTCGTTGTCTCTCTCGCTCCTGCATTCACCCAGGACAATAAGTGACACATGTGGCCAATGTATTTGCGGGGAGACGCCTGAGCTCGAAGCGTCGGCTGGGTTTGGCATGTTACGTGACACGTGCTACGTAATCGTCACTCTGACGTATCACACCTGGATCCTGCCGGCTACCACTGTGGCCTCATCGTACCCAAGTGTAACGTCTCTCTCGGCCGTTTAATTACGACTGGCAATCGAGATAACGAAGGCTCAGCCACCTCAGCCATTTTGACGTAGGGAGGTCCTCCTGTCGATTACTCCCTTGGAGGTAACCAAGGTGGTAATCGAGAAGGTTCCGCTCCTCTGGGATGCTGTAGTCTCGGGAATGGCCTTTTGCTTGAAAAGAGAAAATCAGGGAAAGGGGATGGGTGTAGTCAAAAGGAAAGTAAGAAAAGGGGTTGAGTCGAGGAAAATAGGGGTGGCAGGTCGGAGGGGAGGGGAAATGAAAAGTCAAGAGTTTGACGTCTATCGACTTTGAGATAAGTGGGTCGATTAAATGCTGGTTACGTCATTGGGATAAGCGCGGACTCCATTGTCATTCTTAGAAGATTCGCCAATAAGTTATTCCTTTCTCGTCAATTAACTTCGAACCGCTATGAAACTTTTGGCGGACTTTTCGCCTCTTGTTCATTTTGCTCTTTTGTCTGTTCAATGAGACACGATTCTACCGGGGTATTGGCAGGGACTGAAAGAACAGTCGAAAGTTCTTGCTGTACGACTTTGCGAGCGCCACGTGAAAGAATAGGGAACCGATGCTTCTTCATTGAGTCACTGGGTATAACGCGGGGTAGGTTGTATAATGGTGGGAGAGAACGCAGTTCGCAAGGCGGAAGTTGAAAAGCTCCTAATGTCATAAATCCGAAGCTCGATAAAGCCCACGGGGCATAACGCTTTGTCTCGAGCATAAATACTACACTGGTTGTATCAAGTTCGGAGTGAAGTTGCGCGCAGAATGTAAGAAGCGGTCAGCTATCGAATCGAAAGGAACAACTGCGATCGGTTTAAAGTTTACGAGGATGGGAGGAGCTGCGGGAACTTTGTATTGTTGTCATTTTTAGTTTTATTTCGTTGCTGTGAAATTTTTGTGCTGAAATTCTACGGTTATTTAGTATGCCGGTGGCATTTGCTCGTTAGTCTGTGCCTTGTATCGTGTTCCTTTTCGATGGAAGAATCGATACATTTTTTTTGCACAATCCATTCACGTAATTTTCATGGCGATCCATCACTGGCTTTTTTTTGCATCGCAAATTGCTCGCTACGCTCGCGGCCATTTGCGTACAACAAAGGAAAATTCAATTTTTTAATCATCGAGTGATCCATTCGAGCGGCACTCTATACCTATATTTGTTTATGTACATTTTTATACTTCTTTTTTCTTTTTAATTTCTCCGTCCTGTTAAGTTGGCATGGGCGAGAAATTGCCCGTAAGAAAATTTGATGGTTGCTGTCACTGTGACACTTTTGTTGGGATCAGGCGAGAAATTGGGTAAAAAAATTGGGCGCGCATTGTCGCGTCCTTGGAAATTCGAATTGGACAGGGGAATGGCGATTGGAGCAGCTGTAGCGAATGGAATTTGGATTTTGTAATTTAACAAGGGTGGACTGTTGAAAATTCTAAAAGCTCGGAGAAGGAGTGCAGGTACATATGGTTTATCTGACAGCATGACTATATCATGTACACCACGTATTGGCGTGTTAAACCCAAGTATCGAGTGGTACATTGATCGTTAGCAGCATCGGTAATTCTATTGATGAAAAATGACTACGATTTATTTGATTATATAGAATAGCGATAAAACAATTTATTTGCGCTTCTGTTTATAAAAAATATTGATTTTTGCTTTGAGCCAATGAAAATTCGTTGAATGCAATAAAAAGTCGAATGACAGAACTATAGTGGGAAATGGTGAAAAAAATGGAAAAAATATTCATAAAATTTAATGCGGATGGCAAATATTCAAAAATTTACTTAAAAATGTATTTTTTTTTGTTTCAGACGAATTTCGGAGCAAGATCGCTTGCGAGAACGAAGTTATCAATCTTAAATGTTATCCTGGACATAGAGTGGCTATATACAGTGCATCCTTTGGAAGAACGGAATACGAGTCCGTCCAATGTCCACAACCTCATGGAGTCATGGAGGAAAGTGAGTATCTCTATTTCTATGAAACGAGATAAAGCGAATTCACACTGTTCCTACGTACCATACATATATGAAAAGAAAAGAGCGCTATACCACTCTTTTCTATTTCTTCGCGCTTTTTACTTTTATCGACTCTGAAAGCGCAAGAACCTGATAACAAAAGACATCCTGCCAACTTAGTAAAAAGTACTACCGGGTAATTCCGATATCTCAAGTTCTCTTCAAAGATTATGGCCATTCAAAAAGACATCCACAATGGACCAATTCAAAGAATAGTATCCCTCACGATTCGAACGACCAGCATGTCTGTTTTTTTATACACAAAAATACATTTTAGTCCGTAATTATCCTTTTTCTACGATCAAGTAAGAAGATCATTTCCAAAATATATTTTCAAATTTATTGAAAAGTATACATAGATAGTACGTTTTAGGAAATTATTTTTTGTCTAGGGATTTTTTTATTCTCAGCTTGACTTCGTTCTTTGGTAAAAATTCGATCCAACGTTCATAGAAAAATTTCTAGGGGTTTAATAATTTTTTTTTTCCAATAATGGCTGATCGAACGACACCCATGACAGTCAGGAGTGTAAACGTCGAATGAACATTGAATTGCAATTGTTCTTATTTGACCCAAGAGAACTCTCAGAGCTTTTTCATCCTTCTCGTATCTTTGCTCCCGCTGTTCCTTCTATTAGTATCACTAGCTGACATTTTTCCTCCGAATGAAAAAAAAATGAATTAATCTTTCTCGCAGCCTGCACTGTGAGCTACGCGACGGAGACCGTGATGAACATGTGTCATGGGAAAAGACACTGCTCGGTGGCTGCCAACAGTACAACTTTCGGTGATCCCTGCAAGCCTGAAAGCAGGATGTACCTAAAAGTCGTCTACACCTGTGGTGAGTATTGAAAATTATTTAAAAAAAATTTTTGAAAATCCTTTGATTAAGGGATCGGACGAGGTAGGGAGACAGTCGAATACCCACGTGTAGGGAAACAAATGACGTTTATCATTATCTCGGCGAGACGTCCAGCTCTCTACAGATTGACCCTTCGATACGACTTCCGAATATTTTGGGTACCCTGTACGCTCAGATGGGGATACCACAATTATAAAACTAAAAATTCAAATATTCGATTAAACGAAGTACCCCAAAATTCAATATATCCATAGCTACTTTGCTGAAAATTAATTAACGATGAAATGATGAAAAATATTTTTTATCATTATCCTTTGAAGCACGGCTGTCATCCGCGCTGATAACTTTTTGTTACTTGGCGCTGCTTATTATCCTGATCTTGCTTCGAACGTAACTGTAACCACAAGAGCGATACGATGAACGATACGTGACGTCACTTTCTCGAAGCGAAGCTCTCGCTGGTTTCAACACAAAGCTCCGGGCGCACTCACATCATCCACTAAGCTTTCAGCAGACACTGGGGAACTGACCTGGAATAATCATCGACTACCCTCAAAGTCTAATTGGATCCGCACGAACAGCTTATAGCGATGAGCTGATGAGGAGTCGAGATATAACGCAAGACAAATTAGTTTTTACCATGAACAAAGTCAACGAGGAAAAAACGATATTCAGAGTTTTGACATGGCCGAGTAAAAAAAATTTTTTTTTTCAAAAAGATCAGTCATGCGATACGTCAGGATGCGTCGCGACGTTCCTTCTCTTACCGATCCAGTAACACCATCGCGTACACTTCGAACGTCAATCGTGGTTATTCAAATAAATAACCATTCGATAATTGTGGTCGATGGTATTCAAAACGCACAGAGCGCATCGTCGATATACCTGCGTAATTCGAGCTTTCGAGATCGTAGAGCTATAGTTTAGCTTTGCTCGTTGACCCAGTTGTGGTCCATCCAGCATCCAGTAGTGGCCATCCGAGATTGTTTGCGTTTTCTGATAGGATTTAGTGGAAAAGCTCGAGTGCCGATAAGCACCAGCTTGCCTGAGAATCTGTCGAGGAAAGTTACGGAGTCGTTGAACTGGGGGATACCATAATTATTTGTTTGCACGGAAAACACTAGGGAAAAAAGCTCTTTTCGTTAGGAACAGTCTTTTCGAAACTGTGGAGAAAGATTCCCGGCAAAGGGGAAGCTAAGGCGAATTGGCTGTGCTTGTGGAAATAGCGCTTCGGACATATGGGAAAACTTTGCCCTTCCCGGATCAGGATGAAGTCGCTGGAATCTCTTGAATGTGCCAATGACGTCACTCCTCATACATGAAAATGAGCTTTACAGATTTTCCTCTCAAACGTACGTGCATTCGTGTTACGTGTTTCGAATGCGAGAAGAATCAACGTATGTGGTTGAAAATCAAGAGATATAAAAAAATCAATAATTTGTCATCAAACATTCCGTAGAGTGAAGTTTCCTGTGAAAATGATCCCTCGACATCCCCAGCATCCCCTTTGCTATTGGCACGAACCTCCCTAGGTACATTAATTGTCCCAAGAGATTCCTGCGGCGGCTAAGGTATTTCCGGATCATGTATTTCTCCCATCCATTGGCTTTACGTGTCCTGAGCACGACTTCCTACATCCCATTGCAAATCATACGAGGCGCGTGCGTTACGTGTGTTCCGTAGGATGTCTTAAACAGTAGGAAATTCCCAAAGGCATCGTTGCTTCTCGCGTAAATTGAAATTCGTTAGCGAATTCACGGTCGTAGTTACTTCTCCTCCCTTCCCCACCTCCCCCTCCCTCCCTCCTTTCACCTCGAGACGCTTTCGACTGCCAAGCTGGAGTCAAAGCCAAGTCGAGTTGGACTGTAGAGCAGCTTCGCGCTCATTTTTTAAAAGCAAACAGATTCAGCCTGGTAATTCTCATGCGACTTTTTAGACACCCTGTACGTCACTTGCATTCCCGCCATAGTTGGAATTTGCTGTCGGCTACGTTAAACGGAAGGATTCGATAGGATTGAAAGAAAAATGGAGCTAAGATTGAAAAATACTCGAAAGGTAGAAAATGATCCTATAGAGTTCTTTTTTCTTTTCTTAAAAAAACTCTTCGGACACTCCGATCACGAATTCGTTCGAGCGAACTGACTCGGAGTAAAGTAGAAAACCAATTCCCTTCGATTTCGTGAAAAATGTTTGATGCTACGAACGTTTTCACTGTTGAAAAAGGGTCAGAGCCTTTAAATGTTCCTGGCCCAAAAGAGGGTTCTCGGCGCTCCTACCGAACGCCTGCAAGTCCTCGTCGCTTTTCGTTCCTCGCGACTTGTTATTCTTCCGGCTCCTTACGTATACGCGAACCTATTGCATTCCGCCGTGGGAATTCGGAATGATTAATAACGTTATTTACATTCGAGTTGTTTTCTAGGAACGCGCGGAACAATGAAACACCCGTGAATTACGGTTCGCGGTTCCTGTGCGTTTCAATTTCGGAACGGACAACCAACCAGGTGATAAAAATTTTCGATTATACTCTCACGAATCCAAAATACGGAGTATCAGTTTGTTGTATAATTTTTCGGGTAAAATTTTCTAGGTCGTTACCGGCGCACGTGGTACGTTGAATATTTGAGTTTTGCGGACGCAAAGTACGTTTGCATATTTTAGGCCGGTAATTCACGCAGTTTCGTTAACTCGGAGTAGCATCCTCGTCGATACGCAAATTTTTATTTTTTATTTTTTTTCTTTATGCCATCCCGCTCAACTTCCTATCCCACGAATCGAACGAACCGGAACTGTCACTTCCGATTCCACCTACTGTAGACTATTAATATGCTATGAACTTTGCCTTTGACTGCAATACCATGGAATATCGAAGACCCCAGCAAGATCAGCCAATTCCCATAGTTGCGGTCTGGCGACTCAGGGGAATATAAGGGGGTCCTTCCTCCCCACTTAAACTTCTTCGGGACTTCATTTATCATCTTTTTTTTTATACCTCTCATACATCCTACGTACACAGTTTGCTCGTACCTGATTTGCTTGCCTAGTTGTCGATCGGCGAGTACCTTGCGGAAAGTCGTCAGGAACTTATCGACAAGTTCTAATTGGATATTCGACCTAGTGGACTCAAGATTGATCGATCCTTACTGACGCAACGGGGACGTACCAGCTTCGGTCTAATTGCGCGTTGCCAAAGTCCAAACTTCTCGGGCGGTTTTTTTAATTATTCTTTTTTTTTTCGTCCATTATTAATTTTTTTGCAATATTTTTTATCTTTATCCAAGTCGTTAGAATGGACCGTGGATGTCGGTCTCGGATGCTGCGTAATTTTTACGCGAATAATAATAACAATCATGGGTATTACGTAGGGGATGAATATCCGGTACTGGGGTGTACGCTCGGCTTTTGGAAAATCATGTGAAGATATTGGTTAAAAAAAGGGTTAAGATGTAAAATGGCGTGAGAGCAGGAAAGAGAGAAAGAGAATATCGTGAGTTATGAGAAATGAAAAAGGACGAGTAAGATCGTAGACGCTTTGTAGTACGTCCGCGTTACCGCGAGATTATCCGAAAGATGCCATTTTCTGTCTACCGCGATCAATGCAACCCCTTTTGGAAATTTATGGAAAAGCGGTTCCGCCTATGGGGAGAAACGTCGTGAAAAGGGTGGTGTGAAAATACCCGAAGAAATATGACGGGATAAACAGACAAAGAGAAAAAGAGAGAAGGAAGGAAGAAAGGTGGGAGGAAGGTGAAGGTGGAAGAAGAAGGAAGGAAGAAAGGTGGGAGGAAGGTGAAGGTGGAAGAAGAAGGAAGGAAGGTGAGACGAGACGGGAGGTGAGAATAAAAGGAAAAGTCGTCCGGGACCGCGAGACGCTAAAAAGTGGCGGAAGCTTCGCCGCGAATGCTGCTGTGGACCAGGCAGAGTTTCGTATTCATACAGACCCCCGCGATAAATTCTCCAGTGTTGACGTGGGAATTGAATTCCCTTTTCGTTAAAGGCCACAGAGTACCGAAGTCGAACCAATGCACGAACGTTTCGACGTAAACGACATACATACGAGTGAACGAACCGCGTTGCCAATTTTTCAGGAGAAACAGACAAAAAATTCGTTACAATCGTGGTCGCCTCTGTAAAGCGTTCGAAAATTCGATGGATTTGATCGTCCGTGCGTCAACGTAGTTTCGGCTAAACTACAACTAGAGATGCTTAACGATTTGCTGGCACCGATTACACGTCCACTTTTTTTTTGACGGTTCTCTATAGAACGATTAGGAAAATTTTTTTTAATTTTCAATCCGCTTCCTCCGTGCGGATCTTGGACTTGGTGGGGGAGAAGTCGGACGAGGGGTAGCAGAAACAGCGTGAAAGAAAAGCTTCTTTTTTTTTTCTTTATTTGTCTCTGAAAGGACGCGAAAAATAAAG
The DNA here is from genome assembly GCA_036026315.1 of Trachelus stipa. Classification (NCBI taxonomy): domain Eukaryota; kingdom Metazoa; phylum Arthropoda; class Insecta; order Hymenoptera; family Cephidae; genus Trachelus; species Trachelus stipa. Next base: position 1,326,028 of record JAYRCB010000494.1, read on the forward strand.
AGAGAATAGCAAAGAAAATGCTACACGACGATGTGGATTATTTAACGCAGCAAACGGAATGTTTGAAAAGCACTCTTGTAATAATTGCGCGGTAGCTATCTCTCCTGCCTCTGGCTCGGAAATAATTTCCTCGCTGACAGTGTCCAGTGACAATGAGACTGAATTCTCTTTTCCAAGTTACACAGACGGCTGGGTATTCCGTATTCTGGATGAAACCATTAACCGTGTCCCATTATCCAACCCTTATAATGCAGGTAGGTGCCATTCGCGTGCACGCGCGCGCTCTGTGCTCGTCCATTGCGTTTAACCGCGTGAACTCGACGGTCCAGAGAGCACTGAAAATTAACAGGATTAACATTGAAGTGTAATTTTTCCATTTCACACCTTTTGCATTTCGCATCAGCAGCGCCGCTGGTGCAGATGGGATATTTTTAAAAGTACATTGAAAAGACCATCCGAGGAGGTTCTTGTCCGGGATAAATTGAAAACAGCTCGGACTCGCAGAATTATTCTATGGTATTTCCTGAGATCCTCTTGACATCTTACACGCAGCATCCCTCGAACGAAGCCACTCGAACCGATTCGCGAGTTCTTTGCGTTGACTTTGTCTATATCCAGCACAGCGTGTTGTTAGTGGAAAGTAGATGAGCTCCGGGGGTCGTGTGCATCGGCACGACTCCACGCGCACGGCTGGACAATTCAGGGGAAGAACGAAGGTTCGATCAAAGTAACCAGAGGCGACCCTTTTCTCGTGCAACACGCGTAATTAAACTTATTTGTAATATCTAGAGAAATTTACTTATATATGCCACCTCTCGAGTCTGTATTAGCACGAGTTCAGCGACTCGTTAAAAGTCCCTATATTTTATGGCCGAGCAAACGTGGCTGCTTTGACTGAAGGCAATTTTGAGTTTGACTCGAGGGTCGCCTTTCGCTTTGCTACTTTCACGAACCTATCTTGTCTTTTTCATTTACTTCGTTTGTCCTGTACTCCATACGTCCACCTGACAAGTATAAAGGCAGTATTTACACTTCTCCTAGGACGCTTTGTCAATTTTGATCAAGGAATCTCACATTTTTTGATTAGCAAAATTTTTTATTTTATTTCAAAATTTACTCCAATATCCTACATACCTTTCGTGTATTCGTCAGTTTTCGTAGTCTGTCCAGTCGTCTATGTTGTATTTTTTTTTTCACACCCGTCACACGCTTCGATGGGTTGGTCCTGAATATGAATATGCGAGCAGCAATTTGAAAGACTTTGCTCGTAGGTTGAAATTGACGTCGACAGACTCAATGAGCAAAGTTAAAGCGTCGCGACGCAGTAGCCGATCTTATATAGTATATGCGTCGAGGAAGTAGAGAGCGTCCTTGTGTTCCAGTTGACCCGACATGAATGACCTAGATATTATGAAAACTTTTTCCACAGCCAATCTTGGCCAATATCAAGCTATACGGTCATTTCGAAAATTACGTTGTGTCAGCCATAATGAAAATCGCCCAGATCCCATAACTTTTTCAGCAAATTACCTGCATGAAATCTTCGAACACCTCGCGAGCGTGACTCAGATCCTAATTGTTTCAGACAACTTAACTTAAGGAAACTGGACTCCTAAGTTACGCATTAATAACGTCTCGTTACCCAAAAGTTCAAACTCCGTCTGGACCCCTGGAATCCCTTACGCAACTTCCGAAAGATTTCTCTCGGAACTCGATGCCCACCCCAAATCCCGACATTCATCATTCCGCTCGTCTCTTCAATTTTTCTCAAAAAATTTTTGATCTCCAAATTTGTCAAAAAATAAACCCATCTGTGTAAATTTTAAAGTCGAAGGATTATCTCCCAAAAATAAAATCTTCCACCATACGTCCTTCGTCCTCGTGAATCTTCGCTATCCTATGTTCATAAATTCGTAACAAAAAAAAAAGTTCCAAACTCAAAATAAAAATTGCCCACCCAGCTATTTGCAATCTTTCATACGTTATCCTTCAGGAGTAAAATCTTCTTAATGAAGGGACAAATGTGGAAGATTTGCTTGACGCAGCATCCGATAAATTCCCAAAGCTATTTGTCAGAGTTGGTCCTGTACGTCGAGCGGGACCTCCTCCCCCCTTCCCTTCCCTCTCCCCCCCCCCCGCCTCTTCGCACCGTTTTCACCCTGCTTTTGCTACTTGTCCCAAAGTACTCGTGAAACTGCAAATCGATAGCGCAATCCGTTCCGGATGCTGTAGCTACCTACACACTATGGACCACATACTATGGACTGTCGTTCCAACGTTCCACAGCGCCACCCTGGTAGCACACGTTGTAAGGAGATGAAGGACACATATGGTCACACCAACCTGCAGTCGTCGCGGTCTGATACCAAGCCGAACACATATGCCTATATAGGTATACATAGCCACGCACGAACTTTGCGAGTCGAAGTAGCCAACAAGTTTTTACTGTAAAAAGATAAAAAAAGTTTGTTCTTTTTTTTCTTGCCTCTTTTTCCCTTCTTTCGCGTTTGGCAGCATCAAACGGGAACTTCAAAGGGAAAGTGTGAAATATCAGTTTGACAAGTGAAAAAAATGGACTATTATGTAAACTGAGTAATTTAGTCCTCTAACGTATTTTGAAGCATCCTTGGATTCCAATGAGATATCCTGGTTGGGATAATTGGACGAATTTAGTCAATGTAACGGGTGGAGGGGGAGCAGGGACTGATTGCTCTGTACAAGCAGACGGTCTGTCAACCGTATATATTGATTATCCGAATCAAATCAATCTCTGCTCCTCTCCCTCTTCTCATGTTATTCCCATTGCTGTTTACCGAAATGGGAAACGCGTATGACGCGCGTATACGAATGATGATTTAAATGCGACTTTTATTTTGGGTTTTGGATAAAAATTTCAAACAGCGTCAAACGAGAATAATTTTCTGACTGACTATCCCGATTTTGATACAAAATTCGTTCTGGTCTGATTCACGTATGTTGTGTATTTACAGAACCCGTGTTTGACGTAATAAACTCAAGGCGGCTAATCTTTGTCAATGGGATCGGTCTTTCGTGTAAAGCAACCTTATTAACGAGTGAGGGTCTGACGTATCCGGATGAATCCCGTTATAACCAGCCCGTATCCTGGCGGTCGGCTATGAAATTTAGGACGGCTGTCTCGCTCTCCTTGCCAAGGACCATGTCGATATCTCTTCCTGATGGGACTTTGGGGAACAATTATAACGTCCCCGAGCCCTTGCTGCTTTCCTTGGGTTGGTTGGGTCCCTTTCCACTAGGCAACCCCGTTAGAGGACGCTTTACTACCCAGAAGCCTACGCCAATGGTTCTTCACGGTATACAACCAAACTGGGATGATTTACTTTTTGCAATTTCGAGACATCTTTGAGTTGTCTCTACTCGTTCTAGTTTGACATTTCGAATTTAATTAAGTTTACGTTTCCAGACAGCTTTATATAATGTTCCTTTTTCTCTTGTTCCACAGGATTCGTTCGGTTTGTAATTCTTAGTAGGTTCGTAAAAAAAAAATTCTGAAATAAAAGATTCTAATTGCGTTTGAGGAATGAGTTTTTTGGACTTTTTTTTTTATAGAACTTTTTTATTTTTTCCGATTCTCCATTCTCGTAGATGCTGCACCGTGCTGGCAGCGTGCCCGATTTACGTTTGCATTCGTCATTAGCCCGGACGGGTATGCAAACCCGTTTTATTTTTCGAAGATGCTTTGATTGCTCGTCGGCGAATCAGAAGCTGGATATTTTTTAAATTTCTTCGATGCCAGGGAAATAACTTCGTTCGATCGAACGCCGATCCCTGTGTAGAATTCGCGAACCACGTGACGGCGGCGATTAACCGGTAAATCGGAAAATTTGCAAAACCGGAGGTACAGTTATTGTTGTTTTTTGCAGTAAAAAATGTGTATGTAATATTAATTTATACGAAAATTCAATATTTGAACGTTTCATTCCATTAACGAATTTTTCATAATTTGCACAAACCGAAATTTTTTAAAAATAAATACTACGCGCGAGCTACGCAAATCTTCGGAAGTACGTTGATTCTAATTAATGTATAAAAAAATTTAAAAAAAATCCTACAGCATGATAATCAACGGACTAAAAAGTGGGATACTCAAAACTGTTCTCAAGAAGTTACCAGCAAGGAATTTAGAAGGGGGAACAACAATGGTATTACGTAAATGCGAGCTGACATTTGCAAGTTAAAGCCCAAGGACCTTGGGGGGGAAACTCCTTTTACGGGTTTGAAAGAGGGTTACTTGGAGGGGAAGGAAGTAAAACCTCTTTCTGTTTCCTAAACGCCTTTTCTACGCCTCGTGGGTTTCGCCATTGGAATCAATAAGAAAGTCAAACGATCTTACATTGCTTGCAATCGTCAACCACGAATTAAAATTTAAATTATTCGTCCCTTTCAGAATTACATTAACGACCTTTCGTCGAGCAGTTTTCTCAAAATTTACCAACTAAAAGTCAAAAGTCAATGTACATAGGACAAAATACGACCAAGTTTCAAGAACAGCGCACGTGGATCTAGATCTAAAGAGATCCAACGATAAAACCCTATCGATATCTACTAAATCCCGTGCTGACAGCGGATGAATGCGAATAAAAAAATCCACGTCATCCGTTAACTCGAAAAATAAATAAATTTCCAGGGCGCTTCATTTCTTCCGCATATCCGTATTTCCAATAAAAAAAAAACTATCAGTTCATTTTTTGTTCAACGTTCGTACATAAAATCCAGCGAGTTAGATAATTTTTTTACAACTCCACCAACCTGCATTCCGTAGCTGCATTAGTAAATTCGTTTTCGCGAGATAGCAGCGGCCAGCATTGCCCTCAAAATTTCGGTACGTATCACTCGATCCCTTTGGTTTCACGTTATTTGGTTATTTTATTAGATATATTTTTTAATCAAAAAAAAATATACATACTGACCCAACCTGCTTCGTTCACCTGGACTGGATCACTCGCACGTCATATTCCTTTTTCACTCTTTTCTTCCTACCCGTTGCTCAGTCTATTCTCCACTCAGGCCTCTTTTCGTAAAAGGAACTTTACCCGCTGGCTGCCTACGTTCGCCGTGCCAAAGCCATAATTGAGCTTTTGATGCTCGCTCTAATTTGTTCGGGATTCTGTACCACGTAGGTTAGCACGTAGAGGCTTTGGCATTTCTGGGCTTTTGTTAGCTGCTGTACTAACGCGAGATACCACGTTGCATATTATCCAATGAATGCGATAATGTACCTCGAGAATAACGTGTGTTCTCTTCCCCCCCCCCCCACTCCCCACTCCCCACCCGCGCAGCTTACCCCCCGGCTCTTCCTCCTTCCAGTAAGTCTCCGCCTGAATCTTGCCAAAGAGGCAAATACATATTCCCGTAATACTCCATTGTATCAAGTATGGGAAATTGCTGTTAAATTACAATTATTAACTGGGATACCGTAACTCTCCGAATTGCTGGATAAATCGAACAAACTCGTTTGGTAATTGCACCGAGGATGCTTCCCGATTGCATATTCACATGATTACAAGTTCCGTGTACACGACAGTTGCAAGTGGTAAAATATTCTTTAATTATTTGGACTGTGTAAGTAGCAGACTGAAAATTACGACATTGAGGTAACGAATATAATGTAAGAGAGATTTGAGGTAAACATTTACATAACCTCGTATACGATCCCATGTGCTCTGGAAACACGTGGCTATGTCAATAGTAATAATAAAGTCGCTGCTGGTAGGTGGCCTAAACAAATTTTTTTTTTATTAATATAAAACCAAAAAATATACTCGCTACCCCAATAAGTTATTTTTAATTCCGCTCTACTTTTACGCCCTTCGTCTAAGTGCTATTTGTCGTGACAGTTCCCAGCGAAGTTCTGCGCGAGCAGTACAAAGGTCCTTTGGAACCAGACGAGCTGGACGTAGTCGACGATTTTGAGGAGGGATTCGACAGGACGGATTTCCGGGCCGAATTCAGTCCTAGTCCCAATCTCGAGGGGCCTCAGCCCCAGCCACGGGACAACGCCTCCAGGAGTAGCCCCACAGTCAGTTCCTCACCGCCGAAAGCCAGAACAAATAACGATGGTAAGTATAGAAGTCAAGTTGACGATTTATTGCTCTTTTTCCTCTCTCTGTCTCTCGCTATCCTTGTCTCTCTCTCTCTCCCTCTCACGTACTGGCTTTACTTATAGGTACTGTTGCTCACTTTATTACCCGTTAAAGTACGTGCCACTCGATCTGCACTGACACAGTTGACTATCACGGCGTTCCATAAATCGAAAACTCGGAAAAGAAGCACAAAACGCAAAAGACCAACGGCCCCCCTCCCCGTAGCCGCTCTTTTGAAATATTTTCCAAAAGCTTTGAATATTTATGTACTTATGTATTTTTCAAAAGTTAAACGTCAATCCCTACCCCAGACCACCTACCGAAACCAACAAGCCAGACCAACCTCGGGCTCCATTTTGCCAAGCCGCACTAACACCCAACCCGACGATTACAGCGCCCAAAATGTGGCAACGTGTCGCCGGGTTTTGATATTAGTTTCCAATAGCGCAGAAACCAGGAACCAATCCTGTAGTCGGTCGACCAGTAGCAGCAGCAGCAGCAGCTACAGTCTGCTCCCTTCTGTTCCGTCTAGTTCAGCCTCGTCCAGTCGTCGATGCTCGTGCAGCAACATCGGCTGCTCGAAGAAGAACCGGCGGTCGATTTTATCTTTGCTAATAATTTTCAATATCTTCAAATAATTATCGATTTAACGTATCGATAGGTCTTAATGAACTTTGAATATTGATTTACGGTCGATGCCCGTCCATCGAACAGCCATTTGTCAATTCGACAGCCCAACGCACTTCAGTATCTCCCGACACTTCCCTCTCTCATTCTCATAGGCGCTTTGATGTTTGATTGGCTATTAACGCTGATTGCATAACATCGAGCATCGACCATTGACAATATAATTGAATGAAAATTTGTGAACCCGCGACAAGAATATTAGTCACTGTCAATGCTCACCGCAAGTGCTCCCTGTTGAGGCTGGGATGCAGAATCCACTTCGTTATCAGCCTTGTAATCAATGAAGCAATTGGAGCCTTGGGTCGGATTTGCGAAACGTTGAAATTCGCGAGTCAAGTAGCCGGGAAGGTTTCGTATCCTATGTAAGGCTGCTGCTCGAACGGCTCGCGAATAGGAATTTCTAGTTAACCAGGATTTCCCCAAGTTTGCCAGCTTTCGAACGGCGGGGCTTTGGTTTCCGTTTCCGGTACTGTCGAACAGGCCAGAGCTCTAATGAATTCGTTGTGGGTCCAAGGTTGGTGGTGCAGCGCGCGTAATAGGATATCCATCGGGTAGGAGAGAGTCGGGCGTTAATGGACTCTTTGGGGGAATTAAATAATTCCATACTACACGGGTGATACTTTAATAGGAGTAAAGTTTATTTTACTTTGATAACAGGAGAGACGCCAGGAGGATTTGAGCTTAAAGGACTCTTCTCTTTATACCAGTGAAATGATAGGTTGGCATATAGCAGCGGAGCTCAACGTGGCTGCGTTATTGCAGTTATTAACGGACCGAGTTAGGACACGAGTTGAATGGGCGAATTGCTCGTAAAGTTTGCCCATTCTTTTGTGTCGAAATGAAAAGTTCATTCGGAATGGAGTAATTGAGTTTTCGAGATTTCGAAGCAGTTGTAAGGTATGGGCAGGGGGTGCAAAAAATATTGATACCTTTTTTTTTTTATAGCGTGCCTTTGGGTTCTGGGCTCGGAGGTCTGGGTTAATTGCGTGCTCGTGTATAATCAGTGTGTTCGGACAGGTTATGGAAATGAGCATTAAGATTCCGGTGGTAAATTTATTCGTTTAAAAGGAAGTGAGCTAAGTCTTGGGTTAGAGGATTAAGTCAACTAACCGATAGGGGATGGTCGTCGCTATGGTTCCAGAAAGTTTTCCTTTATTTATGAGCAAATGGATTTAATCAAAACGAAGAGCTAATTAAATGTAATGGTTGCTACGGAGAAGAACGGTTACTGCTTTTCTCGATATGAGATTCCCGGATATTCCAACTTGGAGTTTGGTGCCGTTTCTTCGATATGTTTATATATCTATATATAAAAGTCTATAGATGTATATGTCCTTTCGTACCATTAACGACGAATTTCTATAAAGTCCACCAGTCGCCCTTTTCGCTCCTTCTCTTCTGGTACGATCATAATTTTTCGGTTTCTCCCAGTCCCATAAACGACGTCAGAATCCGAACTTTCCTTCTGCACTTCGAAAGTCTTCTGCGTTTCCGCACACGCCCACCCGGCATGGATTGATCTCCAAGGAAAAGCATTAAGTCGAAGCAGCGACTTGGCTCGGTTTCGAAAACAATAGTTGTCTCGAATAAATATCTATAGAGAACGCCCATACTTTGTAAATGCTTTACAGCACTGCAGCGCCACTACAGGCTCTTTCAATTTCCACCGTTTCCTCTGACACGAGAACGTAAATTTTGGAAATATTAAAAATTCACATAAAGATTTTTAACTCCTTGGATCGTCACGGACATAGACGTATGGACGAGGAGTTTGTTATTTCAAATATACTCGTAATACTTAAATTTCTTTCCATGAAACTTTCAGTCTCTCATAAAATTCCAAGAAAACTTGTGACTCGTTAGATGCGATTCAGAGGATCGTGAGAATCTGTGAAAATTTCGAAAGGTGGTTAAAAACGAAGAAGTGGTGTAGGGGTTGATGGGGGTAGAAAGGGCCTGATCGCGAGGGAGTAGAGGTATAAGACTTCAAGGGTTGAATTGTTTAATAAAAAATTTTTGTATACCAATCTCGTTAGCAAGGATTAATCCTTTTCAGTGAAAATCCTAAAAGTCCCGGGACGTCGCGACGCTAATTATTTCAGAATTAAGTCTAGGTAGTACACCTGGGTTATAAGTGTATTTTATAAATATTCTGTTTCAACAGGAGCCAGTTTATCGATCGACGTGTAAAAGTCAATGTGTGTCGGTGCAGGTGGCTCCAGTTTTTTCAATTAAAAGTGCACGTTGCTTGCTTGTTTTCATGTTTGCCTGTTTATTCGTTCGCATAGAACGTGGCGATAATTATTTGCCTAATAACACTATTATCCACACAGCATGCATTCCGAAGTAATTGTGACTCCTAATCGTCAAAGTAGTTTTAATCATGCATCCATTATCTTGCATATCGTATATCAAGCTGGGTAATGCATTAGATGAATCATCGAATGCACCTTAGTAAATTGAACCCCTCAAACAACACCTACGTGTAAAAAGACAATGTCAGGTACAGGAGTGCGCTGTGAATTCCTCTAAGAAAAAGTATTGAAGTGACGTAGACTAGACATGCCCGTGCAATCTGCACCGCGCGGTACTGATACGTAGAATATACTGTAGACCCAAAGGTTAATCCTACTCGGGTTGCTACCAGTGATTTGACC
>JAYRCB010000494.1:1335670-1386626 GCA_036026315.1 Trachelus stipa
TTGCAGCTCCAGCCGCGAGACTTTTGATGATCGAAGAAGGAAAACGTTGAAGATAATGGAGGAAGGGAGCTTCAAATCTGGAAAAAGAATGAAGAAGGAAGGAAAGAATTTTGGGAAATGGGCCCCTCCTCGGCCATTTCCGTAAAGTCCTACTTCTCCACGAAGGAGCTACGAGCTCTCGGAGGTCCACCGGAGAACGTGTTTTGGGGTTTGAGGAAAAAATCCCCGAGTCCTGAGACTCCTGCGTCCAAGAACTCCTTACTTGCCATTAGTAATAGGATTTCAGTACTTTTTCTTAGAGGAATTTACAGGACTCCTGTACTTGGCACAAATTTCTTACACGTAACTGTATTTTCCATGTCCATTCCCTAGACAGCCGATTGACTGTACTTGGCGCGCGACTCGACCGAGTTTCTTCATATGATGTAACTGCTAATGAGATTCCGTTATCGTAACCTGTAACCCTGTAAACCTGTAAAGCTGTAGTCCTTCGTTGGGTAATCATAAAGCACGAAACTGTAAACATGGTAATTAGCATCGAACTACGGAACTCCAAAAAGGGTTGTCTGGAACGACCGCTAAATAGCACGTAATTTTACACTCGGCAAGTTTTAAATCCTTCACGTCATCCTATCCCACCTCTATCTTACATACAAATCGTACGTTATTATAGGTCTGTTTTGAAAAAAAGAAGAAAAATTTTCAAAATGAACCTATAAATTAATATTAATCAGAGTGACGCGAGACGTCGCGACGCTGCGTTACGTCTTTGAGTGAGTTCGTCGAAAGAATGAAATTTTGTAATAAACATTCATGGCTCGGGAGGGTGTCGTGATTATTCTCATGCAAACGAATCCTAACGGGAAAGTCTACGGGGCAATGGAAACAGCCTTTACACGCTGGGAGTAGTCGGTTCCCGTAGTTATTGTGCTTTGAGTTTCTAATTGACGTAGAGAGGGGAAAGAGTCATTCTTAAGAAAGTATTATCCTGCTGATTGTCAGACGGAAAGGAGCTGGGAGGATGCTGGAGAGGGAGAAACAGGAAGAGATGATATACATACAAGTTGGTATATACACAGTATAGGTATACACACAACGAATGAGAAATGAGTAGGATCCTTTGAGAGATGCTGTAAATAACTCAGTAAGATAGTCGTCAGTCGGAAGGGATCACTTTGCCGTCTTACGCAATTGGTTTGACTGTCGTTTTCAACGCGACTGTCGCGCGTTTAATAAATTCCATTCTACGTGACGTATGCATATGGGGATACGCTGTGACAGTGGGGAAGATACGTTTGGAAATGAATGGACCGTAGGTAGGGATGAATTTTAGTGAAGATCAGCTGTGACGAGGGGAATAGAGAGGGTGTAAAAGGGGGGTCGGAGGGGGGGGGGAAGGAGGGGGGCGCCTCATGAAAATGCGTCCAAGCGATGTTGAATTCGAACGAGGAGGAAGTGCAGAAATTTTTAAGTATAAAATGTATAAATCTCGGTAACGAAAGCCGGCAGCATCTTTTTTCTGCTTTCGGGGAATAAATTTAACTTCGGTATTTTAGTTAAATTAAAAAACCGGAGCTCGCTGCACCGATTCTCCCCGGAAATCAGTTTCGCGGGAAATTAGCGAAACGGCACACAGCACGCACGACTCTAATAAAGTAAAGGGGATTCGCGAATGGGAATTGGGATGGACAAGGGTGGGGAGGAGAAAGAGGTGATATTCCTGGAATTTAAAAAGTTTGAAAAAAAAAATGTTTAGAATTCGAGGAAAGGAGATCTGCAAAAGAGCTACTGCGAATTGGAAGAAGAAGGGTAAAAAGATTAAAAGTTTTAGTCTCTGTTCGTCCAGTAGGAATTCCGAGTCTGCCTTCCCAATGGAATCATATACCTGCGTGAAGTTTTTTCTTTCTTTTTTCTTTTTTTTTTCGTTCGAAACGTACGTACGAGTTGTCGATCGTCGAGAAAGTACTTTCGCATAAATTTGAATATACGCGATTATTCCCTGGGGAAATATACCAACACTACCTTTTGGATTTACATATCGACTTCTGTTTTACGTATAACTATAGATACATCACCTTCCGTGTCCATCGCGATACGCGAGCCACGCGTGTTGGTATGCTTGAATAACGAGATGAAAAAGAAAGAAGAAATATTAGTTTAGGATCAATGCATTTACATTGATATTCTACCATTACGATCTCAATATGCAAATTCGCCTGATAAATCATTATGATTTTTTTGAGAATTTCCAAAATTCATATATTACGAGAAACGTCAACTCCCGGGAGATAACAGTGAATAGGAACACCTTAAGGTCATATTGCGTAACGACTTAGTCTAAATCTACCTGAGTACGTAGGACAGTGTATATCATCGAGTGTTTACAGCATCCTAGAGATACGAAAAGACGTGCCAGAATGGTCCACGTGTCACGTGTAATCCGACGTCAGAGATAAGGCAGCTTCCATTTCGCTTCTTCTTCTTCTTCTTCTTGAGAGACTAAAACGCTTCTCTTTCGTTTACACGTGCATAATCATCTTCAGTATGATAATAGAAGTTGGCTCGGCACCAGTGCTCAGGGAAAACAGTCTCGCGTAAGTGAATCGAAATTTTCGATATTTTCGTGAGAATTGTCTGGCTGACTGGCGTCGAGCGAGACTATCGACTGCGAGCCGGCAGATACATTAACTTTTCATAGTGTCTCTGTGCTCTCCGTGTCACTCTTTTCCTTTTCCCTTTTTACGTCTTCGTCCATAAAGGCGCGCTTCTATCCACTGCACAACTGGTGCTTTGTCGTCTCTCATGAATAACTCGAGTAATTCTGGCTTTCTGGCTGACGATAAAATTTTATTTGTCTCCTATATTTCACTTGCACATCGCCTCACGCATCATTCATTTACAGTTTTTTTAGACGAAGGGCAAAATTTATTTCTCTATTAAAAAAAATAATATCGAATATTCATGCACAATCCTATAGGTATTCTCCCTGTGCTTAATTAACACTAAGAACTACCATCACCAGACAACTTGACTGTTTTCAACGTAAATTTGCCCTTAATAAAAATCTGCGGTATATCGAGTATTAAAGAGAATTTCTTATGTACTTTACAACACCAGAACATTTTTTTGTTTTCTTTCTTACCGACGTAAGAATTTGTACATTTATTCGTTTCCATGGTATAGACGGGTATAGACCTTGTACATATTCGTATTCGTTAATCCATTCAGAGCTACCTTAACCAGAGCGCTTGTTTGAAGACACGTATATTTGTTACACCCTAAAAATGAGTTTTTCAGTTTCTACTGTGTTTTGAACGGCAGCCAAGTGACAAGTTATTTCTTTTGCATTTTTCGCCGCTAGTGGAGACGCGATACAAGTTAAGTTCGATCGGTAAGGAAGGTAAAGTGCAGAAACGTTTACGTGCACCGACCGAGGATACAACCGGGATGATGTTGGGCGACACAGGGGGTAATAATAAAGCCGAACTAAGCACTCTGCCGCCGACAAACTGTACGACAGTTGTCTACGCCTTCCCAGAGGAGGATCGTGTCGTTGTCGGATATCTCAATGAGTGGATCAATGCCTACTCCTTCATATCAAGTAAGTACATTGCCATACGAATCAGGCTTTACTGGTAAAGTTCTTTCTTACCGACCGACGGTAACGGTAAACGGAATGACGGTTACTTTACCAACCGAGCCAACCCTTAGTACATCCATATCCACATGGGGTAGATTCCTGGAACAGGAAAGGGTGTGAATTATCGACTCACGCTGAAAGTCGTACTGACGGTAATTGTCCAAATTTTGTTTATCCAAAAACTGTTAAAATTTCAATTTTCCCATTTACCGACGACACGGATGACGAAAGAGTCTGCAAATTCTGCCCTGACGATAGTATTGATTATTGCGAAATTCTCTCGATGTAAAGTCGTGAAATTTGATTTGTTCGAAAAGTATGTGTAAAAAACGAAATTGGGGTAAAATATGCTCGCAGGAATGTGAGAGTAGCCAATTTGGGAGATTAAAACCGCAGACTTGGCGTAACGTACGATTCGGCAGCGTTCAGAGTGAAGTTTAGTTTATGTATATAACCAAGTCAACGCATTCGCATCCGTCCGATGAAAATTCATCGAATTTTTGTCTGCGGACCTCGTATACAGTAATAATACTGTATAGATTGACGGATGAATTTTCCACGTACAACCCTAGAATCGTACCTCATTCTCTGATTGGTAAATACCAAACAAAATTTTTTCTTTAAATTTCATTCCTTTAGTTTTCTTTTTACAATGCCAATTTCTCCCTCCTACCACGCAACAATGCTGCGTCTATCAAAACGCTGTTTTGCATTTGCGCATTTCGAATTTCAATTTCCCAACAGTGCATAATAATTATCATCCATATCCTCCCGTATATCCATACTGTATCCAAAGTGTATGCAGTAGAACGTAGTTGTGCATGTGACTGAACTTTTTGCCGTAGATTTTTTTACATTAGAAATCATTATCCTCTTGTCCATTTTTTCTCCATACAGCTTATCTAAATAAATTTGAATCGACATTACATGCAATACTTAAGACGTTCCATTCACCTTGCATTGGACCGGATCGTTGCCGAGTGGCTTTGATAAAAATAAAATTAATAAATTAAACAAAAAGCAAAAGAAAGTCTTTCAGAAGGATTGCACGCCGAGTAAAAGAGACGAGGCAATCGTATCGCCCGTACCATGAGAAAATAAAAAAATACCCTCGAGAAAGTCCATTTCTCACTCGCACCCTTATAAACGTTATTTTTAAATAGCGTAAAAATAAGTCCAAAATTTTACAGCAAAATTCACAAAGTAACATATCATTGAAAATTGACTTACAATTATCCGTGATCATATAGAAAACCAGGAGAAATTCTATCTGTACATCATCGTGTCTTCGACCGCCGGGATCCTCCTCTTCTTGGGCGTAGTGATCGGACGTCTCCTGGTGAGTCGTCATCGGGCAAAGAGGGATGCAAAATTTCACGCAAATAACGAGCCACTGCCAAATGGTTTTACTGACGACATATCGGAAATCGATGCCGATATTGATCTAACCACTCCAGCACCTGTATCGATGCAGGACACCAGGTAATCCTTATATGAATTTCCGCACTACCCCAGACTTGGGTCTGAAGTTAAGAATTTTATAAATTAATCCCATTCATTGTTCGATTTTCGCATAAGGCTACCGGAAACGCAATTGGCAGAGCGACTTCACGGTGAACGTTACTACGGGGATGTTCGTATACCACTGTCGCCATCCTCTATTCATGGCAGCCATCAAACTCATCCGAGTCATCCGACTCATGAAATCATCCATCACACCCTGAATCCTGGGGTACGTGTCGACTTGGGCAACCACATGGTCGGGACGGATAGTCTTCATACGATTCTACGCTCTGAGAATCCCAGGAGCCTCACCAACAAGAGCTACTATTATGGCTGACAAGACGAAGGGGTTGTCCCGCGCGAGGGACGACCTCCCTCCCTTAGTCCAGTGCCGGAAGTCAGCACCCGGAAGTACTGTTTCTAAACGGAGCTCATGCGTCTCACTTGAGAGAATTGTTCGGTCACTGTAAATAGAGGATGGTTCATGGCGCCGCTCCCCATGTCAAACGCATTAATTCCTCTTAATTGTTCCATTAGCTGTCACTCCTTTCCCCTCCTTTTCCAACTTCCACGTGTTACCTGGCCATTGGTTATTTACCCTTATCCTTCATACGGCTTTGGATCCTTTTTCTTTTTACACGTCTCCTTAAGCTTATGAGGATTCATAAGATTTTCAGAGCTTCTGGCGGATTTCCTTCCATTTATAATCCGTATATACTCTCCTGTTTAAGAAATTAGGGAAGAGTGGTGATAAGGCATCACGGATTTAAGGAGTCTGAGCTTTAAAGAGGAGACGCTGTGATCCATTCGTTTCGCCGAAGTGAATGTTGCGCTGGCTAAAGGGTGAACTTGTTTTTAATTAAATTATGAAATTCCAATGAAAAATCGCGAGACTCTTTCTTATATATCGAAATCTATGTACATAGGAATATGCGAATTAAATGTGGATAATATGGAAGAGTGTGGCAGTGCATGAGAGATTAAAGAACGCAGCTGAGATTTGACATTGTGCCATTAATTAATGTTATACGAGTATACCAACTCGCAAGGCGGGTAAATGTCGGGAAATCCGCAATTTTGATTTTTTCCTCTATTCTAGTTTTTTTAAATCTTTTTTCACTACTGTTTCTTACCTCGTTCCTTGGATTATTTTTATTTTCGGGTTGACGTTGGTATCGCGACCTGAGTCAGACATTTTGAAACGTCGAATACTCTGTCGAACGATGGACCGTTAATTTTTAAAAAATTTCTTGAAATTTCTCAGACTTCATTTTCGGCCGCCAATCTGCCAGACCATACCACTGGCTACAAGTAGAAATACTGAGAATACGCATAATAAATACGCAATAATAAAAAAAAAGGAAAAAACAGAAAAAACAAATTAGCAGCAAATCGACTGATAAACTTTTCGCAAATATTAAATTCGATTCTAATGAAAATCAATAAGAGACATTGTTACGCTACCAGCTGAATCATCTTCGCTAAACTTCGCAACCAAAAGTTCTTTTTGATTAAATTCTCAAGGAAAATATTCGTTGCACTGCCGCGTTTTAATTGGTCTGGTTAATTAAGGCTCTTGTCGCGAGTGCAACTGAATTGCCAAGTGTAGGCAGCAGTGCTCCTGACGCAATAGTGAAAGATCCTAGTGGCAAGAATGTAATTTTTTTTTTTTATTATTCTTTCGCCTTGTCTCACATTTCTCTTGAGTCTAACTTCATTTTTCTCAACGTCTTCCGTTTTGTCTTTTTATTTCTTATATACTATTTCTTATATCGTATTCGCTAGCTTCGCCTCTTGCTTCTTGTCAACCAGCGGTGATAACGACGTAACCTGACTAGCTTTTCGATCTTAACTCGTTCACCAAGAAAAGTCAAGGAGAGCGAATGGGCTAATACTGTACCAAAGATAATTAAGATCAAATTAATGAAATGATATTTCTATTCTTGTTGAAGTATTTTCAGCGGAGTGCCTGATATTCTTAGAAAGGGGGAGTGGACTGTCACGGTACCAGCGTCTCCATAATGTATCTTCATCTCCAGCACCTAGATTGCCTCATCCAAAAAACTATAAAATGAAAAAAAAAGTATTGATTCAAGAACAATAAATTAATTCACAGACAATGGAGAAATAATTGCTGGTAACGTGACCGGTCGCCTCGATCTTAAATCGAATAATCTTTTGTATGGAAAAAAATGAAAATTATAGATCAATCAAGAGAGTGTATCGTGTCAATAGGTTTCTATGCGAGTACTTAACTGTTGTAAATAATATTGTATAAATATTTAATTATATAATTTCGGCCCACATTGATCGACTAGAAATAAGTGTCATCTTTCACGAAGATGCACTTTCGTGAACACCCATACCCGGGGTGTTAAGTCGATTTAGGATAATTAATTGTAAAATACTAATTGCGAAATACGCACCATTGAATACGTCGGCGAAACAGCCCTCCTTCCACACCCCTCTGTCCAACCCCTTTCGACATAGTTTTCCTGTAAACGTCCAGTTGGCATATATTCATATAACGTGTACGGACTGCTAGGATTTGTGGATGAAAGAAGAAAAAAATAGTTTAATCGAATTTTCGACTGATTCGCAATAACTCGATAATAGCGAAGCTCATTAATTGTATTTGCCACGTCAGCTCCATTGGGTGCATCGTCGTAGGCCATTTCGTGCCCCTGAATCAAAATGCGGAAAGTACCGTATTCCTGTAATACGGGGGTTAACGCTCTAGGCAATCGCCATAGTTAATGAATGATTAACGATATATCGAACGAGGGTATAATTAATTAATAAAGACATTTCCACGGATTCTGCGTCAGTTAAAGATTTCAATTGTGCGAATTCGAGCTGCCAGCACGGTCCACGCGTGTAATTATATATTAGCCATTAAAGTTTAAATACGTTTAAGATCGCTTAACATTAAACTCTGCGATCGTGACGAGTTGCAGGGCGAAAGTGCACGAGAAGAATCTCAATGAATTAAGTAAATGAAAAAAAAAGGATAAAACAGGAGAAATAAGAGAAGGAAGAAAAAGGAGCATCGATTATTCATTGGGCTGCCTGTGAAATACCTATCGTACATCTTGATACATCAAGGAAAATATCGACGAGGAACAGTAGCATTTAAGAAGCGACGTTTCCCGCAATCTCAATATTAAAGAAGAAACTAATGGAACATAAGCTGCACGAGATGTACCGTTCAATACTCATATCTCATAATACATGTTTATATAACTAGGAATAATCGATTCGACCCAATGCGAGTTAAGTAATTATCGTATTGTAAGTCTCTGTTGTTATATCATCAAAATAAATATGATCTATTGTCATAAAAAAAAAGTCTCTTCGGATCTTCGTAGCCCAGTTGTCAAACGTGTCGATTGCGATTAGAAAAAAAACATTGCGTCGACGAGGACAACGCGCGCTGTCCAATAAAAACCATTAGAACATAATCGCTCTAATATTTTATTAGCATACTTTTTCCTCTACCAGTTTATTCTTTCTTTCACAATTTCTTTCACATACTTACGATCATCCGGCACGCGTCTCCCGGATCGTTCACAAGACTCTGTATTCTTGTTCCCGGCACCAGCTGCCGATGACAGACCGGAAACGTAAGAAGCATAAAAAGAGCACAAAGCACATAAGGAGAAGCTCCTTTGTAAAGACCCAATCGAATATTCCCTGAAAAGAAGTCGCATTTAGAGCGAGGATCGATCGTCCCGCTCCGGTTTGATACTTTCGTCACGGTTCCCCTTTCGCAGGGTCATTAGGACACCATCAACCCCTGCGTTATACTACCCCTGACGCAAATGCAAATCGGGCTCACGCGCATGATAAGGTTTGTATGTTTCTCCTATACACTATGCATACATCAACCCTCTCTGTCTCTCCTATCGCTTCTTCTTCCTTTTTTCTTCTCTTTTTTCTTCATCGCCCCCTGAAACCCGCATTCATTATCTGCGACGACCCGTAGCTCTTCCACGGAAATTCCCACGTGAATTTTGCATATACCATCCCCACCTATGCAAAGTGCGTGCGTGATTTTGCAATATGAAATTACATATATATTAGTATCTCCATCTCCCTATATGTCTTACTTTTTTCTTCAACCTTATTATTTACCGTAATCACTCCTTCGGAACTTGATTTGCACAGGTTACGCACATTTTTTGTATCTGCAATTATTACCCGTATTCGGCAGATGCGTGCCTTAATGAAATTTACTGATTTAGCAAGCGATAGAACACTGAGACCATTTACAGTTCTCTTTCCCAGTGTCACCTCTTCACCCCCGCGACCCTCCCCACTCCTCCCTCCACGCCGCCAACCGTCCATGGTCTAGTTGTCATGCGCCACTGCAATTAAGACCCAGAGGAAATGTATTGTTAATCGGAAATGTCACGTTCTCCCGCAATTGCATTCAATAATTCAATTCAAAAGTCCGATTATTCAATAAGCTCGTGATTGACGTTTAATATATATCCTCGCACACAGTAAATACTATTTTTTTCAAAATACTTGTCATTCATCTCACGCGCAGTTCTAAGGATCGTATATCGATAAGGATATGCTCGATGGAATTGCGGGAAATATAAAAACTTTTTCCTTTCAATTTTTTCATCTAATCCTACACGCAGATTACCTTATCAGGTCGTCCATTAGCGTTTCCCACGTCTTTTCATGAAAATTCATAAAGATACGCCAACACCCACCCTATCCATTCCACCGATACTCTTCATTCGAATAGCTATCAAAAGTTCTTGCTCTTATCCCTTAATCGTATATTACGTTCCGCTTGCTTTTGCTTACGAAATTTCTTTCAGCGTTCTTCGCAGCGACTAGTATCGATCCCGGCTGAGTTTCGTTATCGTGACAAAGCCGGATATTCCATTTCGCACGTGGTATAACATATTACCTATCGGTTACCCCTGTCACCTATTACCCGTGTTCCGTGAAATTAAAAAAAATTTGCGTCATCGTTCCACACAAAATGACTTCGAAAGTAGCCTTGATACGGATGAACCATTGTGCGGTATGAGAAAGTGAAATGAGGGGGGTCGCGATGAGGTCAGGTCAGGTCTGGAAAGTGTGATTCTGAGGAGGACGGGTCCACCGATGGATGAGATCGTATTTGCATCGAATTACAGAGGTATAACGGTGCTCTGGGTTGTACCCTCGATCTCTCCAGCAGAGCCTGTAGGAGTTGGACATAGAGAGGGGTAGATAGCGCTTTAGGTATATATATACATATATAGATATACAATCCATACACAGAGGTACGTGTGTATATATGTATATACATCACGGGTCGATATACCACTCCGAGGCACAGCCCCACGACACTCCTGTCAACCTCATCCCAGGGGCAACTTCGAGTCCCCGTCCTTACCCAAGTACTCCTGACTATTCCTGCCTTTATTCCGATTCTTACTTTCCTCCCTTTTGCTTGCTCGCCAGATCAACGATTACGTCGATTTACCCATTGTACAGTTGTCTACTCGACCCCGGTCCAATTTCACGATTTAGAATTAACACGGAGAACAATAAATACTGTATCCGTAAGAAAACTGGTTCCGATGTAAATTTTGGCAGTTGTACAATTTGTCGCTAAAAATTTACTAAAGGAATAAAATGACGTACCGTTATACCTGACACGGGTATACAAGCGAATGGTCTCTTGTTTCTTGTCCTGTCTGTATGTTCCGACGCGCCGATTGCGAAAAAGGACTAATTTATTTTGGTCATTCGTAAGTTGAAGGTTAACTTCGCTCAAACTGCGATGACGAACGGTGAATGGCGAATGGCAATTATCAAGAGGCGAATAAGTTTTGTCAAGTGAAATAGTTGGGTAGAAATGAAATAGTGGCTAAAAATAAGTTAAGCACACCCACATCGCGATGCTTCTATCTGACGTGCGTGTTGGGGTCGGCAAGATGCGTGTCTGACCGGGTAGGTTGGAGGGTCGCGACCCGATGCTTCATTTTGTAGGTTGGTAAGAAGGTAAAAATGGGACTTTTCCCATACAGAACAAAACGAGGGAACGGTTTTTGGACTAGTCTGCAGGGGATATTGGCTGTTCGTCCGAAGCATGATTAAGAAGAAGTGCCTGGTGTCTTGTTGGGAAGCACGTGGAAGCTCGAAAGCTCGTGGGAGGTAAAAGTACAAGCGCGAAAAGTTTGCCGAGCTTAACGGAGCTTCATCGAACAAGACGTACTTGGGGATACTTGGAGGTCGCGTCCGCGATCACCTGACTCGCCGTGCTCGACTGTTGCCTGGCGAGACCCTGAAAAATTTCCGTTCGAAAGCTTCGATGAATTAGGAAATTAAGCTCTGATCCATTTTTAAGTATATATGCAAGCTCGCGAAGAGCAATGTTTTACGGAATGCGAAAATGCAGCAGTTCGTCGTGTATCGACTCAGGCTGGAATTGTCGAAAGTTTTCCTAGTTTGCTTCTGGCTTCCCATACTCGTCTTCCACGGCCACCCCTTGGTCTCCACTTTAGTTATGAGCTTTCGAGGAACCCGTCCTGGCATCCGAAAAATTTCTGAAAATCTACCTCGACGAGTCGCCGAGTCAGCGTAAACTAGTCAACTAATAATCTACAGTCGAATAGCGAGTAAATAGCAGAGTTTTGCTTCTTCAGCCAACGAAATGATTTTCGCTGCCGCATTAGAAAATTCGTACAAGCTTCGAGCTGGCACTGACGTAACTTTGAAGAATTTCGCCTGAGGCAAAAGGAATCAGTAGGAGGTTCGCGAAGGGGTTCAAGGGGAAAGGAAGGATCCTTCAGACGACTCATTTAACGAAAGTTCATGTCTCGTGTGTCTTGACGTGACAGGAGCGGGAGTGGGGGAGGGACGGCGGACGTCAGTGCCGCCTAAACAAAGGAATTGCCGAGTATACTCGAACGAATGGAGGTTGAAGAGACATTCAATGTCTTTGTACATTGCGAGCTCCCAACTGGTGACAAATTGTCTGCCCGGACGAAGTTTCTGTGCCAGTTGTGCGCCAGTTGCGCCACCGAGCATTAAACGGATCCTTGAATCTTGTTCACAGAAGAGACATAAATTGGACGAAGAATTTGTTTTTCCAAGATCCCCCTAAAGTTTCTTCCTCGAATTTAACACTTTTGCTCGGAATACGCGAGGCTTGTAAATTTCTTGAATTCTGCCCAATGGAGTTTCTCAGCTGCTTTATATGGACTCTAATGAACTCGCTTTGGAAACAGGACCGTAAAAATACAGTTTCCCGGGCTCGTAAGCTCGTTTTAGCCACCCATGGGCACCGTTCCATGTAATTAAAGAAATGACCCAGGCTGCTGACCCTGTTTCGCATTAAACACTTTCGCCATCGCGTGCGCCAGAGAAAAGCAACGTCGGTCCCTGTCATTGTGTGTGGCAGCGCCCTTTCTATAGATACAGCCATACCAGGCTATTCCATCTTACTTGTTTCTTGGCAGTCGACGCTTTGCAAAAAAAGAACTGGGAAAGCTGAAAGGTTCCTGCGTCTTTTCAATGACTCTCGACTCCCTAAGGTAGATTAAGGAGACTTTGCTCCGGGACTTGGGAACCTTATTCCTTATTGGTGTGAAAAAATAGTGGGCTGGGGGGAAGGCTGATAAAATGACGATGCTTATCTAGAGGAAACTACGTATCACGCGTAGCGTCAAAATGCTTCTGATAAATATCCATGGGGATGCAAGGAAGAAAGTTGATACCTATGTATGTAGGTGAGGTTGTAGGTGGTTGTGGGTGGTTGTAGGTGGTTGTGGATGGTTGTGGGTGGTTGTAGGTGGTTGTGGATGGTTGTGGGTGGTTGTGGGTGGCCTTAGGTGGCCCCAGGACTGTTATGGATGGTCTTAGGTGGGTTTGCTTCGTAAAATTTGCACTAGATGAAACGACTCGGATACGAGCTGCCGGAGCCATTATTCTGCTTTATCCTCCTTTTACTGTCCTCGCAGCATCCATCCTCTTACGATTATTTCTCTTATCCATTCTGCGCTCTCCCATTCACCGGCTGCCTCCTGTCAGTCGTAGACTCTTATGAAAATTCCAAGCTTTAACTGATATTCCGATCGGAGGAAGGAAATATGCCCAAGGGTCGCGCCCTCTGATTTATATGGTAGATACCGTGAATTCAGTTTATGCAAATATTATTGCAGTTGAATTGCTCTGGCACTGCGCCCACGCGTGCTTTTGAATTTTGCAACAATACCAGATTTTAGCGAGTCACTTCCTCCCCCCCTCTGCGCCGAAGACGAATTTCAAGGGACGTTAATAATTGGTTATGACGGGATAAAAAATGTGCTTGCAATTTACTGCCAATTCAATTATCCGAAATCGTGCCAAATCTTTATTTGATCATTTTGGCCGAGGCTGTAGATTTGATCTTTCGAAGTAAATCTTATAGCTTACCAGGCACATTTTTTATCGGTGATATTTACACTTTGATAATTTATAATTAGACACCGGATGTGATTGATATTTTTTTTAATTTTTACAAGTCTCAAAATTGTCAGTTTACAATGTTTACGTCAGACTAACGTAAAGTAACGAACCATGAAACTTCTGTTCTTTGAGTCGACGCCAGTGGATGATTGATACGGCAAACTTTCTTCAGGTATTCCCGATATCTTGATAGATTCAAATAAGACGATGAATGACGGCGTCCTCATAAATTTACGGCAACTTTCCGGATATCGACTCGACCATGAAAAACTGGCTTGATATTCACTTGGAAGCCAAGTGTTATTCCACTTACGGAAATTAGTCGTACCTAAAGCTAGCTGAAATTTTCTATCTCCCGTTTGATCGAAAAACGAATTAGCTAATAGTAGTAGCGAGCCAATTGTTAGAAGCCGGAAGAAAGTCCATAATAGCTCGGAAATGAAAAATATTACCTCGAACCTGGTATATGCCCTGACCAGACGTTCGTAAAGGAGAAAAAAAATGTCGGCAACATCTGCTTCGGCAAATTGAAAATGAGTCGATAGGTAATTTGTAAAAATTCCTTTGGTGAAGAAAAAAAAAAGAATTAAATTTCACGTTGGATCAGCAGCTGATCGAAGCCACGCGAAACGCGTATTTTCCATCAGAACTGGAGCACCCTAGAAAATCCAGATCGATAACCCGACTCGCCTCGACGGATATTTCGTTCGAGAGGCAGCGAACGTGACCCCTCCGCAACTTCCATAGTCACGAATCAATATTTCGTCATGGCGAGTGTTGCGCATCAATTTGAAAAAGTACGATATTTAAAATTTTCCAAAAAATCTAGTAAAGAAAGGCTACGATACCAAAAAAAATTAAATAATAAAAAATCCCAGACACCAACGTAACAGTGGCAATCTAGCAGAGTGCTCTGCAGTCATCACGTGTCCGCTGACAATAATACGGAGTAGATAACAGGGACACAGCAATAATTGTCTATAAAATGTTGCATAAAATTTTTCAGACTCGAAGGCATAACGATTTATCTGAATTGGTCTCGACCCATGAAGCTCGCATTGGGCCAGTGAAAATCAGGCGTCGCGCAATAAGAATCAGTGCAAAAGTTTTTCGAGCCAGCAACCTTATCAGGGAGTTGATAGGGAATACAAAGTATGGGAAGTCCTATGCATAAAGATACATCGGGAATGCATACAGGATGAATGGGGTTTATGCAGTGCATGGGGTGTGTGGGGTGCATGAGGGTGCATGGGGTGCATCGGGTGCATCGCATAGACAGTGCTGCTCGCCAAGGATTGATAGCGGTCAACCGCTGGGAGCCAATACGAACGATTCAGGTCAAAGTTGTTCCGACACTAGTAAACCTCCTGCTGATAGGAGTCGGACCATCAACCCTTGCACGACTGACCTGCTTGAAAATCATAATTATTACAGCTCCGCCACCCGCAGACCCCCGGAGCACCGTCCTCGCCTTACTACCTGCACTCCCAGGTACTATTTACCTTTCTTTCTCCGATTTAGGTCGACTCTAGAGCCATCGCAAGAATCTCCCACTGATGTCACAGAGGTTGACGATAAATCGATGCGACAGATAAATTTTCGTAGCATGAAGGTGTCTTGAAGGGACTCACAAAAATGGCTATAGAAACGCGAACAAGGATAGATAACAAAAGTGTCACGAAATCAGTATTAATAATGAGATAGGAGATTACGTTGATATGAAAATCGATTCCAGACCTTTGTCGCATGCACCGAGTGTCGTCGAGGACTAGTGACGATATACGCGAGCAATGGCCTATTTTCCTCTGGCAACTTCCTCTTTAGCTAGAGCCGACTCATTCGCGAGTACCGAGTAAACTCCTAGACGAAATCAAAGGAAGAGCCTGACAGTCGCCAAGCGTCGCTCCTTTGCCTTAAGTTAATTGCGAAAACTCCTAGCCAAAATATTGGCACTGGAAATTACGTATCTAACCGAACGAACGATCCTTGAGGATAACACGAGATCGAATTGGGCTCGATATCTCGAATGTGCATTATGTCAAGCCGAGTTCACACGGCTGAAGACCGAAGTGTTGGCAGCTAATCAAGTCGAATCCTCAGGTGCATTTCTGGGGTCGGAGGGTCCTGCCGATGTGAAGGACCTCCGAGTGCAGGACTGGGGGGAGCCCGAAGGATTCGCTGTTAGCTTCTGTCCGCCAGTGAACGTCGCTTCCGATCAATCCCTTCAAGGACTTCACTCCCGACTCCCGGTCAGAAGGGAGTACGAATAAAATGGGGGAGAGAGATGGAAATACTGTTACGCGAGCTACGCGAGGAAGACTGCCATGCCGGGTGAGAAAGAGGGGTTGAAGGGGGGGTCTGTGAGTGGAGGGGGCATCGGGGAGAGAAGGGTGGGTTCTATGGAGGGTTTCGAGGGGGATGACAGGGAAGGGATGAAACGAGGGGGGAGTACGCCTCCGTTTCAAGTTGGAGAACGATCTCTGAGAAGTTTTGGACCGGAGAAGAATGTGGCGAAGAGGGGGTGGCAGGAACAGGTGGGGGGCGTGGGGGGCGGGGGGGTAGACGAAGAAGAGAAAGGGGAAAGCCGGGACGAGAGGGGAGGGAGGAACAGCGACTCATTGACGGGGCTCCGCACCCAGACTTCAATGGCCCTGCAGGACACACCCTTGGAAATAAGCAAACACCCTTCTGACGCAAATTGATGGTCCTTTACGATTTAAATGAAAATGGAAATGTTTAATACTCATAATTGACGCGAGGTATCGCGCCCACCTGCCAGTGGGGAAATTTCCCACTGGCAACGGTTCTTTTGCGAAAGGTAACGAACGATCTTTTAGTGATTTTCATTGATCTTGCGCACGTGTTATTTTTGACAAAGAATATTTGGCAATGGACAGTTTTTTGATGGGTGGATTTTCAACGGTCCAGTTATGCGTGTCACGTGTCATTTTATTACGTGGGATTCCAGTTTTCTGTAAAAATTATTACTGTCTATGATTTTTTCGGGTATCGGCGTCGCGATAAATCCCGATGAACAGCTCGAGGATTTGGTCCATAAATGAAGCGTGTATGAAACGAGCTTTACCGGCTCTTTTTAGAATTTTCTTTTTTGTATGTTGCTACTGGGATTTGCATTCGTTCTCACGAAATCCTTGTGTTTTGATCTCTGTCATTGCTCTACCTCTCTCTCTCTTTCTCTCACGCTGACTGCAACCTCACGTGTCCAGACTCTCTTAACCTTCTTTCCTCTCGTGGGAAAGAGTCCTTCGTCTTTCGCTCTGAAAACTCTTGGGACTCGGTGTAAACGTAGGTAGGTCGGTTTAGCAGGCAGTAAATGTCATGTAAAAACACCATAGATCACCTTTATTGTTGCTCTGTAATTCGTTAACTGTTTACAAAATCAGGAATCTCGTATCATATCTAATTTCATTAGGTAATAATTCCTCGTTCGTATTTTCGATTTGTTCGTTTTTTTTTTCGATTTCCTCTTTTTCTTTCGCCTCTCGTCACTTCGTCTCTTTACGTCGTCTCGGTGAATACAAGTATTACGACTGGTAACAAATATATAGCGATCTAAGTAAAAACAAGGTGATTAAAATGATACACCTGTTACTCGGACGCAGCCCACTGGCAGCGACAGTCGATTCGCGTCTATGAAAACTGACGTATCGGGATTGCGGGGACACGAGAACGAGAGAATAAAAGAAATAAAAGAAAAAAGAAAAAAAAAGTGCTTGGAAGATGCGTGTCTTCCGAACGTTTACCTCGACTACCTTAAATTCACAAAACACAGAAAATACAAGTCCTTATCGATCGAGAATGACACTGTCGAAAATTTTCCCTGAATCAATAGGAAACGAATGACGTGTGCTTTTATCATCGAACGTCTTTTACGCTGGTCGCATGTAAATGCATAGGAACGCGAGAAGTCCTAAAGGCTTGAAAACAGCTACGCGTACCAGGTGATTCAGCCCAAACGCTCCACCCGAACATGGTTTTACCATAGGGTTCAAATGGGTGCGCTAACTTCAGGTGATGTGTTTCTACAGAATACCCTGTATATCATGATTTGAGTCGAGTCGTAAATTTGAAAACTTTCGGCATCCATCGAGCACCTGGAGAGATCATGTTTGTTTGCAATCGTAGCGAACGTCATTTATTTCCCATTTTTTAAATCTTTTTCACGTGTATCTCTCTCTCAGTCTCTCTCGTGCAAGCAATCACACATAATGCATACTCTCTCTCTCTCCCTCTCGAACAGTAACGATCGAATGGCCGTAACTATGATCCAATCGCAGAGCAACGAAAAGACTGTCAGAATTCACGCGTCATGGCGTATCCAAAATATTTTTGGATACCCAGCATACTTTTCGACTGCATCGCTTTGATCGTTAAAATATAAAATTTCAAACCAATAACACGTAACAACAAAAATCAGTATTCCCAGCAATCCCATTTTAGATCGATTGAACCAATTCGATCAGAGACAAGTATAACTCAGCGAGCGTGATCGCAGAGGCGTGCAGCGATTATTCGTATTACGTAATTCGAACTGCCGACAATACATAACTTTCCTTGGGATATCAACGTATTAATCAAGTAGGCAATCGTCCTGGCGCGATCCGTTCGACTAATCGCACGCGAATCCTTGTACAAGTTATAGTCCAGTCATTAGGTGCTCAAAAAGGGGATTACCTGGAAAGTTTTTTGGGATTTTTGAAAATTGGTATATTTATAGATTTCGACGCTCTTTTCGAATTTTCGCTTGTATCTTTGCCGCTCGCGCCGCCATATTGGAAAAATGACGTCCAAAAACAGTTTTTTGAGGATATCTCCTCTCCCATTCATTTTACGATGAAAATAGTTGGGCGATAAATTAAACTAGAGAAAATTTTCGATAATTTATGTACCAATTTTCGAAACTCTCGGAAAACTCTCCAGGTAAAACTACCGAACGAGTGGACTGTTATACAAACGACTCAGTCGAAATAGTAATTTATAATGTTATTATTATTATAATAATATATGTATATATGTATATTTTACATTTATATATATAACATATCATTCCACGAGTGATAAATCAACAGCACTAAGTAGAAAAAGCCCTCAGCGTTTAGACCAGCTAAATTTCAACATCGGACTCTCGACTACTTACAATTCGATATAACATCCTTGAAATCGTAGATTCCTGCGATTTTCACTTTTTAATTCGATAACTATTATTCTCCCTATGTCCATAGTAAACATCGTGTTACAGTTAACATATACTCTAAGGTGATTACGAATATACATTTTTTTCTCCTTTTCCGTTCCTTCACTTTTTTCTTCTGTATTTGGGTTATATCGTGTGGTATACTAAAATAGCATCTACACCGTTTACTTTTATCTTAGTCTCGCTTTTAAATGTCTCCCCGACAGACTCGAAGACGTCGACGCTGTCGTCAACGTCCGGACGTCCTTCGAGTTCGCTGAGGAGCTTTCTTTGATGATTTCCACCTTTTTCTTTTTAGAACGTGCTTTAGACTGGTGAGCTTGTATAAAAATCAGTAACGACCGACGCAGGTAGCGTCCATTATTAACGCCTAGATTTATCTCTAAGTATCATTTCTTTTGGTACGTTAAGCTCGTGACGTAACATCTGGTATCTGTGTGATTTTGCGTTTGTGATTAAAGATTGGTCAGAGCTTTTCAGCGTTGGAAAATTCGAAAAAGTACATTGGGCTTTAAGATTTTTCTTAAAATTTCACATTTCCATGAACGGCTTTGATTGGGTTTTGATTGACCGTGCGGTGGGTTGGAGGGGGATCTTCATATTTTTTTTGTCACATTTTGATTTGTTACAAGCCTTGGCAGTGCCCATATTAATTCGTGATCGGAGGTACCGTAACTAGAAAAATCTTATCGATCTGTTTTCAATCGTCGTGAAACGATCGTAAGACTCTTTTTAGCAAAAGTCAGCGATAGTTGAGAGAAGTAGGCGGCCTTCTATTAGTAACGAAGATAATATTTTTTTTCTCGATTTTCTCAAGAATATTCGAAACAATTGACCGAGTCGCGTTTTGGTCCTCGTGTAAACGAATCGATTAATAAATATTCGATAAATCCAATCAAGCGGGTCTGATATCCATGGATTTCACTTTGGGCCAAAGTCGTCGAGAATTTGTTGTGTTGAGGTAATACGGGTAGCTACGTTCGTCTATAGGAGTTTGGAGTTGGAATGTAACGGCGCGGGTGGTTGGGAAGCATTGTGGAAATTCACGGAGGTTAACTTTGTGAACGAATGAACAAATTGGTTGCATGCTGGTGCACTTAATTGCACCGAGCTCAGAAGTTTTTACATCCTAAGGAGGAAATTACACGCGAAGGGTAACGTGGCTCGATATCGCACGACAGAAGAAACGGATTTTGAGGATGAAAAAAAAAGCAAATGAAAAAGAGGCATAAGGGCAAAAAAGTGACAAATAGATTGACCGAAAAATTCAAGCTGAAAAGGTTCGTTGAAACGGCAATGAACTACGTATGTGACATACATGCTTGGTCCACATATGCTAAATGGGATAAACGATGAAAATTTCGTGGATGAGAATCGGGATCTTTTGAATGATTGCACCAGGTATAATTTTTTGCACATAATACCTGCCTGTCTCTGTCCTTTACTATCTTGTTGATGTTCCAATTTTTTTTTTTCATTTTTCCCTCTAGGGAATACGACGTTTCCGCGGTGGTGATTACACGATCGGATCTCCAACCAAATTGGAATGACGAATATCGTATTCCCTGTAGAATCGAAGATGAATTCTATCTTTGGCTCTTCTCCATTGAATAAAATAATCGAAGTGTATAAACGCAACGTTTGTCAGGTTTGCCAGGGTGTTGGTGGCTACTGCTGAGAATTCTCCTAAAACCGTGATTAATATATTATGTAGGTATGCGTTACGTGTAAATTTAGTATCGGGATCCAGTCCAAAGTGAAGGCCATAGGGTTAATCGAGAGAATTTTTAGTTCTTAAAAAAAGCGTGTCTACGCCTATGTCTATTCTTATTATAATACGTATTCGTATTTCCCTTATTCCACATTGTCCATAGCCAAGTAACATGAATTCTTGGATATTTCAAGAATGCGCAACGAACGCTAATAGCTAACGAGCATTAGGTATGACGAATATGAGAAGTCGTCGAGCAATTAGGCCATCGGATTAAAGCCGTGATTGAATTAATGAAAATATGGTAATTGCATGGGATGAAAAAATAAAATTTTTGCTAAAAGAAAAATTGAATATAAAAAAAAGTAAAGGTACAGCATGACCAGTGAATCACAGAGCATCCTCCGTATCTTTCAATACATTTCATTTTTGAGGGCCCTTCGACAATCAGTAGGGTGCAGAAAGCAGATCGACGAATCGTCTTCGAAATAGACAGGAGGATCGAAAAATTTCACGAAATTTTTCAATATTTGTCTCTTTTGGCGTTGACGCTTATCCTTTAAAACTTTTTATTAAAATTCGAGAACGGTGCCTAAGTATATTGTCGCGTGCACTAAGTATTACGTTTTTACAATCTGACGCCTCTCGGAAAAAAAAAAAACATGTCACACCTCGAATCAGCTTTACCCTTTAATTTTCATTGAATACCGTCGCTGCCCACGTAATAGCCGCTACTGTACTTTATGCTTTATTATACATATTAACCCTTGCCACTAGTAATTCACTTCGATCGGGTACGTCTATATATGTAACGAATTTTCAATTTTTATTCGTTATCCCTAGAACTGATCAATAATCTTAAGTCGCTAAAGTCATTCGAGATATAAAAATGTCGCTCCAGGCGTACTTGATTTTATTAGAATAAGGGACGGCGTGAAAGTAGTGTCCCTCGGGATATTTGCATACACGTTTTTCGCTATACGGTATATCGCAATAATACGACTATTAGATTTCTCACGGGACTTGACAGCGTTTAAATGAAATTGTACGTGCGTGACCGAAGCTTCCCTGGTTAGGAGAAGGAAGCCTCACAGATTTGAGGATGCGTAAATAAAATTTTGAAAATTTTACAAATTTCACTATTTTTCGATTCTACGCGCGCTTATGTAACCTAACAAAGCCCATATGCTGCAGACAATTTTTTATCGCGTTTGAAAGACCGTTAAAATTCGAAAAGCTTTGTTACTTGTGTTTCCTTAATGTCTTTCGAATTTTTTTTTTATCTACTAGGAGGGACAGAACTTTCGTATTCTTAGTTCCAACAGCTCGTGACACTCCGCTCCGTTATTGAGTATGATTATTTTTTTTCGCAAGTTTACGTTGCTCGAGAACAGAGGCCGATTTTTAGTGGTAGAAAATAAATCGGCAGATTTCAAAAGGCCTACGATTAAATTGATTTTCTTATCGATCGCTTCTCTTCTCTTGTATTAACGAGTCTTCGTTTTTAGACTGCTTAAATTTTTTTTTCACTTTTTTTATTTCACACCTCCTGAACTCTTCTCAAATTCCTACGGCATCGTCTCTTCACTCGTATTGATAACTGTCTAAATACCTATGCGCTTCCGTTCAACGGAATACCAACCCCTCGTCACGTACTCTATTATTTTGATTTATATTCTATCCTACCTATAGGTATGTTATCCTATCTAAAGAGAACTCAATTCCGTTTCGATTATAACTCTTAGCATTCTCACTCGATCCGACACGAATCCACCAAATGAAATTCGCTCGTTGGACGTTCTTGCAGAAATACGAAATACGATTGACGGTGCAGAAAAAAAAATTAAAGCCCCGCCAACTCTGAAAATTTAAAAATATCCTGTTCTGTCGGAGTGTGCAAAAATTTGAAATAAATTTTGAAAAAAAAATTACTCGAACATTACGACGGTAAAGTTCAATTTCTGTGAGATTTGATACGTTGTCTAAGTAGGAATGAAAGAACGTGATACGTCACTTCCATTTGCAATTAATTACCTAATTTGACCTTTAAGGCTTAAGATTTTCATCGCGACGTAAGATATGTGTTGATAAGAGCATGTCAAATCAGAAGAGAACAAGATTCCGATTCAATGCTCCCATATTTCATTCGTACTCCCGGATACTTCTTTCCATTCTAGTCACATCCAAATCTCAGCACCTCTCGTTTCATCCGCGATTTCATCCATTAGGTTTTATCGTGCGAAATCTCCCGTACGTTGGAGCGCAGGAACGCAGGAGCGTACCAATACTATATTAAGCCCCGGGGTCTAACGTTTTTTTTTCCTTTTATTTGTCTTATCAGTCTCGCAAGCACGAGACCCATTTCCAGACCTCGAAGCGCTCGATTCGCGGTTTGGCAAATTTCCACGAGATTCCTCGCCTTTACAGGCCTCGATATGGAGATGAATAATATGATCAAGAATTTTTCCCTCTTCGAGTCAATCCGCGACTCATAGGAGCCCCGAGAGTATCGCAGGTACCACAAAAAATACTGTAAAACCTAATATCAGAAAAAAAATATCCCATACAAATAGGCCGAGCATTAGATTTCCAAGATGACGATAAAATGACAAAAAACAGTATAAAGTAAATAAGACCCAAAAACAGTAAAGAAAAGTCAGGCATACCGTGCCACAGTGATTTCCCAATGAATAAAAATTCGCGAAGCAACAAGTCTCCTTTAACATAGTAAACGCTTTAAACCCAACAAGTCTTTTCGTGGAATTAAACATTAATAATTCCGGATACCGGGAAGATCTCGAAGAGAGAAAAATGAATAAATTTATTCGTCGCCCCAGTCGTAGCTTATCCGTCTTGTCCACGACCTAAAGTATCCAGAGAATAAATATCCTTAATGGCATCCCCGTATATCCCCCCTATACATATACATATAATATGACTATCCACCATCGACATTACGAATCATGTCAGTTAACGCAGAGCGTAATGGCCGTAACTCCACCTTACATAGTTTCTACAGTAATCGGTAATCGGTATCCTATCGCAGCCAGCATACGTGACGCGTTGCCGATAGTGTCCCACGAATTGCTTAATGGCGCTCAGCATCTGCCAGCAATGGTAGTATCGGTAGCAGCAGCATTGCTAGCAGTAGCCACAATAATAATAATACTATAACTATTAGCCCCTGATAATAATAATAATAGTACCGCAGTAATCCAGTACTTGCGTCCTCGCGGAGTAGCGATGCCGTGTATACACGGTGTCTCGGCAGCGAAAGAGGAAAAACAGGATGAAGACTAGGCGTCTGCACGTGACGCGTGTCAGGGGTCACGTGGGTATAAGGGCGAAGCGGGGAAGGGTGGACGCCGGCTGATGAGATGATGGAACGAGACGTATTTTGGAGAAGGCGTGAGAATCCTAGAGCCTAGAGGTCGGATTGAGATGTGGCCAAAGCACTCTCCGCCGTCTCCTCGCGTCGTCATAAGGGCCTGGTGACGTCACTACACTCGCAATGCGTCGGATGATGTCCTCGGCGATCCACCCGGTTGCTTATCGAGTGATCACTGAAACAATCAAGAGAGAGAGCAAGAGATTAATTAACGTTCAGGTCGTGACGATGATTTTGGAGCCGTGGCGAGAAAATGTTTGGAAATTCGTGGAATAGCGAAAAAGGAGAATTTCAAGGGTGCGGAGCAATTAAGTAAATTGACCGTAACGGAGACTAGGGCAACGGGAGGATTATTCTTGGTTCACGTTGTTTTAGGGTATGAATAATATCAGCCGGTGACATCATTCTTATCACGCTATACACGCGGCTCGAATATTTTTTTTTCAGGGGTTGTATTATTCGCAGTTTGGGGTTAATTATGCACTGGTATTATCTTTGGTGGATTTATAATTTTTTATTGTGCAAAAAAATGTTGTATGTCGACTATAGTAGTTTTAGGGAAGATCGTGATTCGATTTTGTATTTGGTAGGAATCTTGAGAAATGAGCTTGGGGTTACGAGGAAAAGAAACGGTAGTGCCAACTGTTTAATGCCTTTACCTCTCACCTCTCCCACTAACTCTACTTTGGCCATTTTTACAAGAGTTTCAAGCATTTCGATCGAGAAGAAAATTTATTGCAGTTGGAAGGATTTTTACGATTCAACACTTCTTCGGTCTGACGAGAATTCATTAAAACTTTCAAGTCTCGCGGACCTTGCGAAAGAGGAAGGGGAAGGAGGTACGAGTTTTAGCGAAAGAAAAAAAATAAGAAGAATTTGTAACGGGCCGAGAATAAAAATTCTTGAAGAGTACAAGTAAATAATTTCTAATTGAAATCTGACAAAACGTCCAATTATTATTAAAATCTGTCTCTGATGAGGTCCCGAGTAAAAGTTTCCCTCGTGCAAATAAATGGCAATTTTCCCGTCGATTATACAATTGCCAGGGTAAAATTCGAGTTTCGCAAAGACACGAAATTTTGTCCGTTCGAAAGTTCCGAAATATTTTAACCCAAATTCGAGAGAATGCCTCGTCTGATTACGAGGGCTCGGCGGCAAAGAATAGAAGACAGCCAAAGTCCCGTAACAAAAGCAACAAAAGCAGCAAAAGCACCATTGTTAGCCACTGGGTTATACGGAGCGGTAACACAGGCTGGTTTACCCGGCAGCCAACCGAGTCGCTTTACGTTCCACATGTAATATATATATATATATATGTATCGGTCTATAGACCTTAAGAATATTGCATATTCATATCTCTTAGCTTCATCGTGATAAGACCTTCGACGGCAGCCTTTGTGGAGGTTCGCGACTATAACACTAAGCTTTTAAAACGCTCGGGAAATTTCAAGCCGTCCGATAAGGAGTGGCTGTGTACCCGGCCGGTTTATTTATTCGAGGCTTTGGATTGCTCAGCAATCACGACAAAACTAACTGCGTTAAATAGCAGGTGCGTAGGTAACGATTTTCAAAATTTTTAATTTTCCAAAATTTTCAGTCCGCATTGATTACTCCTATTCATAATTTTCCCATGAGTCGCGAAAGCGTAAAAAAATTTATTTTAACATTGAGTGGCATTCTGAAAAGGTCATATTCGCAGGTAACTTTATGCCGCGTTGTGGCGTCCCGACGTCTGTCGTGACGTCCTGACCCAGAAGGGTATTCGAGTCAGTGGCTGTTCGATATATATAACGGCTAGGATGACGTAGCTGTTTACGTGGAGTAAGCTACCGATTTTTATAGGGGTAAAATAAGAAACCTAAGAGAATCAAGGTTTCGTCGGAAGGTCTTGTTACGGGTTTACGTGATTTAGGTATATTTTGCAATGCCTTTACTACGTAAGGGTAGCAGTGAAACTTTAATCAGTACTCCTATACGCTAATATCTAACCATGTCACGAACATTCGAAACAGTAATTTGGATTAGGGAAAATTTTCTATAAATTCATAGATAACCTGATAAAATGATAAAAGGCAAATGCCGAATGAATATCG
Organism: Trachelus stipa; assembly: GCA_036026315.1. Classification (NCBI taxonomy): domain Eukaryota; kingdom Metazoa; phylum Arthropoda; class Insecta; order Hymenoptera; family Cephidae; genus Trachelus; species Trachelus stipa. The sequence goes on from JAYRCB010000494.1 coordinate 1,361,681, forward strand.
ATATTATTGATTCTCAAAAATCCAAGTAAATTTCATCATAACAATAACAGTGTCCTAAACGCAAAATTAAAGAGTTGCGACCACCCTGAAGGGATGGCTAAGATTTTATCTTAAAGTTATATAATTCGGCTTGATATAGCACGTATACGTGTATCTATAGGTATATACGTTTTCTCCTATAATTGGAATACAGCTCGAGGGGTTCCGGTAAAATTCAGTATTCATGTTTTTGAATATTTATGAAGATTTTCAGAAACTGCACTCAAGTGGGTCCCGTCCCGACGCCAGGCGTCCCACGCAAGCTGAATACTGTAAGGCCTCCAGAAATTCTATCAGCCTATCATAATTCGCGATTTCTTAACCTCCCTCTCCCGTAACCCACTGCTGGAATATTTACTGTGAAATATAAAAAAAAATTATTCACTCTAATTTTTGTATTACCCTTAATCGGAATTCTACGGATAGTGTTAAAGGCGCCATTAAGGATGTGCGCTTTGAGGAGAAAGAGGGGAGCTTGACCCCGGACCGAGCAGGTCACGCAATCCAAAGCTGCACGCACGCTCTACCTTAACCCTTGTATGTATATACACCCTATATATATATATATATACACACACCTATGCAAAGCAGGCATATAGATACACAGATACACAGTAGTCCGCAAACACCAAACTAAATTCAAAGCAACACGCACCTTCGATCACTATACGAGCTGCGTGGGTTCTGACGCACTCGCGCAATAGCCTAACAGTGCGTCAGAGTTGATAAATAAAACGCATTAAAGTGAAAGTAAAACAAGAAAGGCTGTCATGTATAGTTTATCGATCTTCGATGATTTGTCCGATTTCTGATGCGAAGCAAAACAAATTGACATCAGTTGCTTCCATTGGATCGTTATATTACGTCATCAGCTCATTCTTAGGGTTACCATTACGTGTCTGTCGTTACGCTTCTCTACTTAGGAGTGTGTCTTCCGAGACGTTCCGAGGAATTGATTGAGACGTTTATCCTCTTATTAGGAACGCTTTTCAGATTTGAAAATCGTATTAGGAAGCACCGCTTCCCTTTTCGAGCATTTTATTATGACAATCATTTTTACACGTGTTAATCCAGTTATTGATTTCCCTCGAGGTGTTGGGTGAAATTTTTTTTAGTTGTGAAAAATTCAGGGAAAAATTGGTATATGGCGGATTATATTTTTCAAGGATATAAGCGGGGTGTAAAAATATTTGAAACGTACATTCGAAGCAAGAATTTTTGAATAGAGCAAGAGTAACGATACAGGTCAAACTCACTTACTCGTTAATATAAAATGGCATAAAATATAAAAACTTTGAAACTCTATCGACGTTTCCGTGAGAATGGGATTCAGATAAGTGACGCGAGGAAAGCAAAGAAAAGAAGGATCCACGTAGTTTGCATAATTTCATATCGCCTGACAAATTTATTCGGAACGGCCAGCACCGACGTTATGCAAATAGGCTCACCCGGCCAGCATAGCGAAACAAACGGGATTTTTAAATCGCGCTTCAAACCGATGCCAGAATCCCTATGTAACCTGAATGCAGTTCCGGCCGTGCTTGATTAATCGAGCATACACAGTTAAGCCGTGCTTCGTGCGAAACGATCGATCCCTATGAAACCATCACTTGCGCCTTTTTTCCCAGTGAAATCCTAAGAGTCTGGTCGTCCAGTAAAATGCTACTGACATTGAAATTTCGGCAAAGCTCAAAATGGAAATTAAATTGACTCCTCCAGGGGATCTATTTATTCCAGCGAGGATAACTGAATCTCCGAAAAACGTCAGGTCAGCTTGTTAAATTCTTTCGGACAATAAGCTACTCGAAATGAGAATTATCAGCTGGCTGCACTACGTAAGAATCTTGTACAGTCGGGATAGAAAGTCTGATAATCGGCACTCTTCCAGCAACAGCATATACCACGTTACTCCCCAGCCAGTAATAACACGTGCTCCTAGATTTTGAAAGAGACTATTATTCTCTATTTTGGAATACTTCCAAGAACCTTCAAATCTACAGTCCTTTTCTCACCGAAAGTTATCCCTGTTTCTTAAAAAAAATACACGTGCACCTCAGTCGTTTCTTTCTACATTTAAATCCAGTCCGAGATATGAAAGAAACGTTTAGTGAACCTCTATGATGTATCGAATATTTAGCTACCGAATGCCAACACGTCGCCCATACATTTGGCTGGTAAATTTTCTTTTTTAGAAAAGAATTCATACAAAAACAAATCGTATTCGGATAACGAACGTGCTTTTCTATGAAGCATGCAAAGACGTAGAGAAGAGTTTAAAGGCGTAGGATACCCATGGTAATATATTGTCCCTTGAAAAATTATTGCTGGAGCAATAAATTTGACTAGCAACAGTGTAAAAGAGTAGCTACACGATACGTGAAAGAGGACTACACATTAGTTGCTAGTTCCGCAGACTTATCGATCATAACTTTACAGCTAATTCTACACGTGAGTTCGTATACGATCCGAACTAAAAATTCACGTTGGTATAGATACATGAACGATTTATCATAATTTCCCGTGTATGTATAGACAGCGTGTACGTAGCTCCATGGTAAACAGTCTGTAGATACCAGAAGTAGCATGCGCTGCTTTTTACATGTTTCTGAACTGGTACACGTATAAAAAGACCTAGACTGTTTGCATTTCACTCAATTATGCATTTGCTCGCTATGCAAGTGCTTGAGTTTTTTCATCGAACGCGTAAAAAGATAGTTGGGTTCTTTCCGACTCCCCTCTTCCAGGCTCCAAGTGGATAAACTTTTAAAATCGCAGATTTTATTAACGATTGAAAAATTTGTGAGAATCTTCAAATTAAAAAACGACACGTGAAATTATTAAAAATTTGAAGTTTTCTTATTATTTTTTTAAAGTTGGCAATGACAGCTTTCAGTAGTCATTCGGTTAAAGTAATGAAAAATATTTTTGATGAATATTAGAAGGTCTATTGTTAATCCAGGGGTAGGCGCGTGGGTTGCCTGAGACACCCCAACTCAATGCTTTTCAAATGTGAAAGAGAATCGGGCAAGCATTCCCGGATTAAGCTTGATGAAAATTAAGCTAAAAATAATTTAGGAAAAATAAAATTTTTAATAAGATAAGATTCTTTTGTCTCGAAATACCCTTAAACTCAGTTGAACGTCATTGTGCGTTTAATTGGTTTTCTCTTTCAAACTCGTATCTAAATTTAAACATCAGTAATCTTTTTATCTGCTTTACTTGTAGTATATCTGGGTTGCATAACGAATATTGCACACGGAGTTCCGTTACTTTTTCATTACGCAAATTTCCTTTGGGAAATTTTCGAAGCTTCGTCGATTATTAGAGTCTCCAAGAATTACGGCTCGTCGTGACTTTGATGCATGAACTATTGTCACGAATACGTGTGTCTGTAAACCCAAACTTGGAAACCAGACGGCTTGAAATATTAATATCTTGTTTTTCTTTATCCCAGCTGCTCCGGCGTAGCAGGTGTTCTTGATTCTCTAACCAAGTAGTTTTCGCGTTTGATTAAAATCCCATGGGCAATATGCGATTTAGAAAAAAAAAGGGAAATTTTATTTTCTCCACATTCAACCTTCTCATCCGCCACAGTATTCACTTTCTTTGAAATTTCACGATGCCTCATTGGCGATTTAACTTCAGAGGTATTTCACTGAGCTTGCTTCTGTCCTTTTTGCTCCGCAGGATAAGAGTCCCAAGTTTTCCAGCAAACTAACCACAAAAGAATGTTATCTCCTTTTTATTACAAACCCAACCCAAACGACGAGACTTGTTTTTTCCCCGAAATTCTGTCAAAGTCAAATCTTATTATATACCTACGGAGCCCCCGACGGTCTTCCTGGAAAAGCGGATCCCTATTTTTCACTCGCGGTCATAATTTTCTAGCAAAACAATATGCTTGCCAAAAACAACCAAACCATCAAACAATTTCTTACATTGCATAGATATGGTGTAATATTACCAAACTCTTTACAGTGGAATATCCATCTCCTAATTTATTAAAAATACTAAGTGTGATTATTTAATCGGTCCCTAATGCACAGCTGCACCAGGAACTTCACAAAAATCAATATCAGTATCGACGAAGACCGAGTTTTGTAAAGCAGCCTACAGCCAGTAGCTTAACGCTCGGTTTAGCCAAACATTCGTGTCGAGAGTCAAGCAAGAGTACACCGGAGTATAATCAAGAACAGACGTCAGAAGTAATTAAACTACAATCGTCCATAATGACGGACTGCATAACTTTTAACCAGAGGCATACAGTCCGCTCGAACAGCCTCGCAACTTCGTTTGGTTATTATTCCCTCTTCCTAATATTTTTCCAAGCCAGCTGCACGCTTCTCCACGAGCACCGGGGCGCACTCTATAGTTCAACACGAAAAGCCCATGTTATGATACAATCTCTTGTTGACGAAACGTGCTGCCAGCGATAGACAAAACAAACGACGAAAGGAAATAATTTCCACCGAAAGGCACTATAGTCTTTCTGTATGTACGTCCTGGTTTGGATTTAGCCGACTACTCGAGACGAGCTTCGTAGAAACGTGGATCAACTTGAGGTTGCGTAAGAAGCTAAACCAATAGAGCCAAGGAACTTGACTACTCGAGGTCCTATCTGTACCAGAGTAAAACCAGTCTCGAGTTTCAGGAAAGTTCGTTAAGATCATGGAAAGGCCTGAAGTGGTTTTACTGGATAAGTCAGCGGCAGCAGCTAAAATTCCTCTGGTTTGAGTCTCAACGATTATTTCGGCCCGAAAGTTTCGCTAACTTCATGGGGGGTTTGAGTTGAGTCTGAATCCTATAAAAAAGTATACATGACCGAGAGAATTAATATAGCCAAGAAATTTGTAATGCGTTGGTACGGAGGATGCGGCAATTAGACATCGACAGTGCAATTCGCGTGCGCGAGTGCCATAAACAGTTTTGCCCGCACTTTGAGTCGCTAAATATTTAACTGGAACGTAAAGCTCCGCAACGAACACAACGACACATTGGAATCGATGCCAGAACAACGAGAGGGGGTGGATAAGAGAAGGGAAAAGGGATCAAAAGCTGCTACTTTGAAGGCCGAATAAGTTGCACTTGAAAGAATTGTGCTATCGGGAAATTCATTGTCACGGAATTAAAAAAGAGAGAGATATGACTGGCCCACCCCTAAGGGCTTGACTAGGATGCCAGATGCATAATTAAAAATCGCACCAACCTCGAGAGAACTTTTTTATTCGAAAGCTCGGAGACCGCGAAGGGTAAGTGCAGCATAAAATGAGAACGGGACACGTTTTTCTCGTTGCAACTTCTGCGAGTTAACGTCGCACGATCCGTGTGCAACACCTTTTCAGGGTTGGTGCAATTAAAACTTCCGGTTCTTTCAGTATTTCATTTTTATTCAGTCTCCCGGGCCTTCTGGTAGACTATAACATTATGTTAATGTGATTACGCATGTTGCTGTGGTAACGTGTCTCATTTTCATGAAAAGGATCGTGCGTATCAGTAACCTGGCCACTGCTGAAAAATTCCGACCCTACGACCACGTGCGTTGAAAAATGATCGTTGGGTAGTAACAATTTTTTTCATCAGATTGCGAGTCGTTTTCATTACACGCGAGTCAATATAGAGCGTCGTTCTCATGAAAATGCTTCAGCTCGGTAGAAATAATTCTCTGCCGATAGAGCATGTGGCTGGTAGCTGGCAGCCAGTAACAACATGATCCGTTAAAAGGTGGGAACTTCGGCTATAAAGATTCGCGAACGTGGAAGGGAACGAAAGCCATAGCTCGCGCCGTCTAATCCAGGCTTGATGTATGAGAGCACAGTTGGTATTCCTGGGCTGGTACGTCCCCAAGTCTCTTTTGCCTTCTACTCTAATGCTGCCAGTGCTGCCAACCACCGTAAAGATGATGAACGGTCGGCAGTAGAAAAATAACAACCCACCCTCGGTAGAGCCTCGAGTGGGGTAGAGGGGACTATAAAGGGGAGTTCTACTGAGCGAGACCCCTAACCGCTGGTAAAATAAAAAAAAGAACGAGCAGACATCTGGTCTTAAGTTAAAATTTTTCAAAGTCCTAGTCTTAACGAGGAGAATATTATTAGCATAACTAATGCTAAAGTAAATGTGACATTACCTGAGGTCGTTTAATCTAGGCCTTCTCATCCCTCTGGCAGAGTGTCGTGGCGGTGCAGCGCACCTGCAATCACAATGCATCACACACAGGGCGACGCTGGTCGCCAACGTCACTACGAAGGGTGCAGCGAAGAAGTGCATGATCGTCGCGATCTGCGCCTCGCGATTATAGTCCGCCATCACTATGCTGCCGTTAACGCGGCTGTAGTGGCATGGAAATTTCGCACCCTCGTAACCCAGTTCTCGTGTGAAGTTCTCACAGTCGACGACAGGAGGATATCCACAGCCTTTGATGTTTACCATGAGAACAGCCTCGATGTCGCCGGAGGAAGACACTGAAGAAGATTTCCATAGAGGACACCAATACAGTTTACGAATTGCCAGAATCCAACAATCCACCAGCATGGCATTGCATTACTGATAGCTCAGAACAGTTTCTTCTTTCGATCCTCCATATTCGACAATCGCTTTCATCCAATTCCCCGTGATTAAATTTATTATTGAAATAGTCAAAGAATTTACAGGTGACGAATTACGATTTATGATCAACGGAATGAATTTATGTAATTTCATACTAATTCCTTCCTTTCTACGAGTATTAATGCATTTTTCCTCCCACCCATGCAACTAGCTTGGTCTAGCGATATTGATTTCTACCTGTAATATCCCATCACCAATCGTTTGTCACTTGGCGACTCTTGCTACGTATGTATGTGGATTCGCGCCCCCCCCCCCACCCGCCCCCCTCCGAATTAAGCTGCGTCCTATATGATCTATACTTTCGTATATCACTAATTAGCACAATCATTTTTTTTCTAGATAAAAAAGTAACGAAATGGGAGTTCAAGTTTGCATGGCTCGCGATGAATTATATCAGAAAGTTTTTATCACGGGGAACTGGAGAAGAGGTTGAATCCAGGCTTACCCGAAACCGCTTTCGATCCTGTTGAATCTGCTGTAGTGGTAGTGCTGGAGGATGACGTAGTGAGTGAATTTCCAAAATGAGAGTCATTCCGCTTGCTGGAGTTAGTCCATGGTGTATAGGTGACGTATATATGAGTGCACCGATAGACGTCACTGGTACAACCCTCCCTACAGGAACTCCAAGTGCAATTGAACAGTCCAGCCAGTTCCTCGCGTCTCGAGGTCGTGCAAATCACTGGGTCTGGGGAAAAGTCAGCTGCTAGGGTGCTGATGGCTGGATCGACGTACAGTGGTACCAGGAAGAGGAGCGCCGCACCACCGGAAGTGGCAACTAAGGCTAGAGCGGAAGTCGCATAAAAATTGAACCGCTGACGGCAAGTACGCCGTGGCGGTCGGCGCCGCGACGCGCCGAACCCGAGTTCCAACAGTTTGCGACGTCGTAATTCTTGCTGCTGAATGTCGTATTTTTGCGTATCCTGGCTCTGACTAGCGTCCAACAGAAGTTCCGAGCTACTTCCACGCATCCCCCAGAAGGACCCTCGCAATCTTTAGGTCCACTGGATTCGGATTCGCGTAACCTTCGGTCAATGCTACCAACAGGATAGAGCTCGATGTCTTTATGTTCTTAATGTTTCCGGTGGTCAGGGTTGATTTCGTGCCCGAGGAAAAAACGTACCTTGTAGGCTTGTTCATCGAGTACAATACTTTTAGTCTAACTTCTGACTTCTCGTCGAGACTTTTATCCTCTTCTTTTCTTCAACGTATCAGACTTTTTTGTCCATGGGAAATTGGAAGTTTATTGTCTACGTGATCTTTTATTTTCGATTTTCTGCTTTATAGATTCTTCGTTGAGAGACTCCCAGGAATTTTCTTTGATGTTTATTTCTGACATCGCAAGATTCAGCGGTCTTGTTGCTTTTGACTTTTCAATTTTAACGCTGTCGATTGACAGTTATAAGAAATATTTATTTTCATGGAATGTGTTACAAGATGTTTCATTTAATCGACGTCTGTGAGGTATCAATCAAAATTTTCATTATTTGATCTCTACAGTATTTCCATGGGAGACTGTTGTTGTCGATTGACTCTGCGACGATTTTTCAGTATCGATCGATTACGTGATCGACTACGAAAACCCAAAAAGAATAGTTACTATTAATCCAAGGTAGTCGATGTTTCTCCAAATCGATCGCAGTTCACCAGACCACTGCTTGAATCGACCCTTTTTACTGTTCATTTCGATGTCGCGAAACTTGTGGTGTCACTCCTGACAGGATCGTTTTTACGAAAGATTAACCGTACACGTTACCAACATCCTTTTTCCGACGATATACAATCTCCATTTGGTAAATTGACGGGAGACCCAAAAAAACTGTCGCTGTCGATACACGGAGAACAAGAAGCACCATAAAAAAATTCAATAATAATTTGATCTATAGTTTCATCCGTGGACACTTTTTACTTAATTGGAATATAAATATCCGAAGATCCATAGACAAAATCTTTGATAAAAAGGCTTCTTCTAATTAGTATTGTCCTGCGTCCAATCATAGAACGAATCCCACAATATTTCTATCCAATGAATAATCCCTATTAACTCTGCCTTGAGAAGCTCTCATAAAATAGCTTCCTCTATCCTTTTCACGTTTCTTTTCCTTCTCCTTCTCTCCGTTCTTTCTTTCTCGCCTTTCTTGCGCTCCGCCAATCAGCATCGGTCTTCTCCTTTGCTCTTGTTTCTTGCCTTCCGTTTTTATTGTCTCTCCTCACTTTCCGCGCTTCTCTCGTACTGATCGGGCAAAGCGACACGATCCGATCGATGTCGAATGATCCCTCTATCGAATTATCCAATTCTTCTACGAGAGAATGAACACCGAGATATCGCGATCGTGATCATTACTAAATACGAAGGAACGAGAGTCTGGATTTCGATTTGCTCTCCGGTGAATCATGCTCTCGCGGAGTGCGAGCTAAAACGCGACTATCACTTCTCTCACTACCTTCTCACGTTCTCAGCTCTCGGCAGCTTTCGGTTCTCGGTTGTCCGTTCTCGAAAGCAGCCCTTGTGGCAGCCCGCGCCGCGATAGGGCGGGGTTCGCAGTGCGCATGCGCTCAGTACCCCCTCCGGGAATCCTCTTGTTTACGCTCCCGAGGTTCCCACTAACCTCTCGCACCCTTTGTATCCCCTGATCTACCTTCTTGCACTGTCGCCATCCTGTTCCGTTCTCTTCCCCATTATCATCTTTTAATTGGGCTCCGTAATTAAGCTAATTTGTATTTTTTTTATTTGGATTTACTGAGCCTGTGACCATGTCATATCCAAGATGCGACGCTACACTGGAACTTCAGCCGTTCGTCTATTTTTCTTTTCTCTTTTGATTTGCGTGATGGATTTTTGCTGGCGTGCGCCCGGGACTCGTTTCATAATCAGATTGTCAACTATAATTGTGAACTTGAATTCCTATGGTGAAGCACGACATTGCGGCGTTACTGGTACGTTGATTAATTCTTTGTTTTGTTGAATTTTTGTAATATTTTGTTCTCTCGTAACATGGCTCACGAAGTTACTACGTCGGTTGAATGTAGAATGTTTAGGCACAGAACTGACTCCCTCACTGATTTTATCGAGACTTAACGAGCGCGAACACAGCAGAATTGACAACAGCGTTACCGATCGGCCTAGATCAAAACTCTGACCTTAATTCATTGCTCCAAATATGACGTAATGTTGAGATAAATATTTTTTTTTCAATCTTCACAGATGGTTATTTTTACGACGATTTTTATCGCGTAACAATAAATCCAGTTGTCCCAAGAATATTAAAAATTTCAACGCACATTATCGATATTCCAATTAAAACATACTATAGAAACGAACTTTCTTAACGGCATCCTTCGAAATTTTTTAGTTGCTTTGTATTCCAGGAATGTAGACAATATGTTTCAATATACTTGGAAAAAGAATACTAAAAAATGCATTATCACATCATTTTAATACAGAACTATGTTCTTATTCGATTCAAATAATCAAAGTAAATCGCGCACTGGATGTGACGACAGAAAGAGAAAGGTTCGCGGTCTCTGATTGGTCGACTGACTTCAGCGCCATGAAAGTGCGGTGTTAACCAATAGAAATAAATGCCGTGCCGGCATTCACGACCGCAGCCAATAGCGTTAACCCAGAATGCAGTGCGGCAACGTAGCGTCAAGTAGAGGGGGCTAATGGCACTCCAATGGTTTCCTGCTCGGCCTGGCCGTTTCTTTCCGTTGACAGACGCCATAGTGGTAGGGTCGTTTTGAAGCAAGCGGAACGTTGAGACTGGAAATAGTAACTTGCTCGGGCAGAGTCAGTTTTTTACTGACTCTCAGGTGATTTCGTGAATTATGGCCGGTGCGGAAGCGGCGGGCGTTAAGCAGGAGGTGCAAAATAATGCGCCGCCTGAGAATGCTACTGAAAATGCACGAGAACGCGTTGGTCCTGGAGGAGGTGGTCGTGGCGGAGGTCGCGGTCGTAAAGGCGGCACGCGTTTCTCGGGTGGTCGCGGCGGTGGCGGTGGCGGAGGTGGTGGAATGCCTACAAGAAACGACGGACCGGTAAGAAAATTTGTAAGTTTACTTTTTTTATTCTTCAATATTCTAATATTAAGATTTGTTTATCCCTTTATATCACATTATTTTTGTATGATACTATTTCTTACGTTATTTTGTTAGATATTTTTCTAAGTTACTCCCATATTTGGGAATAATATAGAAAATTACACGAGGATAATGAGTTTAATTTCGTTGTAAAGACTGATACTTGTTACGCAAAAAGTATTTCGCTTAAGCTAAACGGAGAAACATTTTCATATGTTTTGCGTTGCTTTGGTTCATTTGACTATAGATCAACTAGCCATTTTCATGTACAGAGTGTGTTTGAGAAAACTTTATAGTATCGATTTTGCACGCGGCATAGCATTATACAAAATGGCGTCGTTTGTGCTTGAAATGGTGCCGCATGCGCACTCGTGACTACAATTTACTTCTGTTTTGTAAAGTAACAAGTTTCTATTAATGCGCCTTGAGTGTAACACAGTTTGTAAGCAACACAAATTAGACTGAAACTAAATTTGAATAATTTAAAAAAACAAATTTCAACGAATTGCTTTTTTCATGCCTTTTCTTGAATGATTTTTAGCAAAAAATGAATGATTCCATGGATGTTGGCATGGACAATTCTGTATCGGAAAGTGGCGGTGGTGGGCCCGGCGTCGGTGGAGGAGGCGGCGGTGGAGGTAGCGGCGGAGGCCCACCTCCTATTATTGGAGGTGGTGGCGGCGGAGGCGGTGGTGGAGGCGGCGGCGGAATGGGAATGGGAGGCGGTATGGGTATGGGTATGGGTGGCATGGGAGGTGGTATGGGTCGAGGAGGCTCCATGCGCGGCGGTCGTGGAGGTGGCGGAGGAGCGCGAGGAGGTGACAGAGGAATGGGTGGCCGCTCACAGGACGTAAGTAAATAATTTTCCGGAAAACACGAATATAGATTTAGCAGATAAAAGTATTATGGCACGTACGCTTTTTTCATATATTACAGGATCGATTGATGGAGCGTATAATGAGTATTAGTGGACCAACACACGAGTTGCCACCTCAAGACTTGACGGAAAAGAAATTCAGTGGACGAAACAGATTGTACATTGGAAATTTAACCAACGACGTCAGCGAGGAAGAAATTCGAAATATGTTTGGTCAATATGGCGAAATTTCTGAATTATTTGTTAACAAAGAAAAGAACTTCGCCTTCTTACGAATGGTAATTAACGTTAGCAATATATCCAGATTAGATATATTTTTTTACTAAACTTTTGCATACGATTATTTCGAGTTATTTAAATGATTAAAATAATTACCGTTTGATTATACCGTGATGATAATCATTATGGCTGCTTTTTTTAATGATATAATTTCATTCTAATGTTTAACTGCTTGTTGTACATGGCTTGCTTCTAAATTATTTCAAACTTATGTTCTAGGACTATCATCCTAACGCTGAAAAAGCAAAGCGTGAACTGGATGGCACGATGCGCAAAGGTCGTGCTCTTAAAGTACGTTTTGCGCCTCACTCATCGTCTATAAAAATAAAGAATTTGACGCCGTGGATTTCAAACGAGTTGCTCGAAAGATCCTTTAGTGTATTCGGTGAAATTGAACGCGCGATTGTGATAGTCGATGACAGAGGGAAAACTACCGGTGAGGGAATCGTCGAATACAGCAAAAAACCATCTGCCCAAGCAGCTCTTCGAAAATGCACAGAAGGCTGTTACTTTCTTACAGCGTAAGTCAATGATTTTTGTACTTGATACTTACTATTGAAAATTCCCCAACGCCACGCTTCTACAATCGCATATAATTGTAATGAAGTGCCAGAATATTTACGTCGGGGTAGAGAGAAGTACGTCCAGCTAGGAAACATGGTTAGAATCGTTCCATGACTATCCGTGTGCCGAAAGTTAGGACACAATTGTAAATCGGAACTTACGTATTTGAATAAGATCATTTTGCAAGAATAATATCAATCAACAATCAATAATGAGGCTATTCCAATTATTGAATTATAGCTCTCTACGACCGGTTATTGTGGAACCTTTTGAACAACAAGACGATGTCGATGGGTATCCGGATAAAAATCTACCACGCAAAAATCCTGAATTCTTCAAAGCACGAGAAGTTGGCCCTAGGTTTGCGCAGGTTGGCAGCTTTGAGCACGAATATGGTACAAGATGGAAGCAGCTGCACGAACTGTATAAACAGAAAGAAGAGGCCTTAAAACGAGAAATGGCGATGGAAGAGGAGAAACTTGAAGCTCAAATGGAATTTGCCAGATACGAACATGAGACTGAATTGCTTCGAGAACGTACGTGTATTCGTCTTCGAATTTACTCTAATTGCAGCGTATTTACGTTAGTTCAGTTTTTCATTGGTATTTAATTGAAATTCACCTGTGACTATAGAATTGCGTATGCGCGAAGCTGATCGTGAAAGACAGAAAAGGGAATGGGAGATGAAGGAGCGACAAGCCGAAGAACAGAGAACACGCGAAGAGGAATTACGAAGAAGACAACAAGAAGAGATGACAATTCGTATTAGGAGACAAGAAGAAGAATTACACAGGCGACAACAAGAAAATAATTTATTTATGCAGGTATAGGAACATCTCCTTAAACTTTCATTTTTGCATCTTCGTTTCTGTCATAGCAGATAAAATTATAAAATTAATGTATTTTTGTTTAAAGGAACAAGCCATTCGCGGAGGTGGCATTGGCGGTGGCAAAAATTACGATTCTGTCAGTAACAACGACCGCGATGGTTATGGTCAAGCAGACGGTAAGTGTTTTCAAAATGACTAACATTCTTACTTTTTACTAATTTTGAACGAAACGCTTGAGAAAAGCAATCTCGATAAAGTACAGTTTTATAAACAAAAAGCATTTGAATTACCCCTGATGCCACGCTTGTTTCTTCCTAATTTGAAGACTCGAAGTGCCAGTTATATTTTTAATCAGGGTAAAGAAAAATGAAGTCCAACTAGGAAACATCACGAGACTTTATAATGTTTCTGTGGTGTGCCGAAAGTGAGGGTACAATTAAAAATATATACTATAGAGTACGATAGCTTTCTACGTATGAGAAACCAATACTTTTTTCATAACGGTATTCTTAATATTTTGTTTCAGGCGGGAACAGTTTGCCAGTGGTAACGTATTCCTCTTGTTATTATTCTCTTTTAACAGTATTTAAATCTCGAGGTTTACTACTCTCTATCTGAATTTAGCGAAAATTTCTTTTCTCTTCTTTTTTTTTTAATTTTATTATTTCCCTTCCTGTAATTTATCTACTCTTATACTTGAAGAATACCAATATTGACGATTTATCGTCTCATAGAACATGATATTCTGTAATCTGAAAGAAATGTCGGATTTACTTTTGCATGACTGTACAGTTGCTTTAACGTGAACTCCTATTGTCAATTTCTAAGAGTTTCTTCGACGATATTCTGTGTGAGCATGCTATTAACAGAGTTCTAATGTCTGCAACACTGCCGAGTCTTCCGTTTTGCCACTGACTTAAGATTTTCCAAGGTTCTAACAGTCGTAACGTATCTTCTGAAGACAAATTTGTCGAACGGCTTCGACACGTGGAGGCGTTAAACGGGCATTGGCCATTGAATTTATCACACAATACATATTTATCAGTCTGTTCGAGCGAACTAGCCTTTGCTACGATATCTAACACAAGAAAACAGCTTTCTGCCACGATAATCAAGTAATATAAATTTATATATACGTTTGACCGTAACACAAGGAATATTCCCCCATGATACGGGGATTATATGACGTGTGTCAAAATAGGAAATCGAACACTCCGTATCTATTCCCAAATGAAATATCAAGCCCGATATATTAATAGGTTTTAAAAGTAAAAACAAACTATACTAAATAAAAAATGTATCCTATCGAATCCGCCTATATGGAATTATATTCTACGCCGTGTTCTTCTCGATAAGAGGAATGTCTCGCGAATCATTATGAAATGTCAACCTGAAAAATCTGTTGATATATCAAACTATATTCACCTAGCACACTCTTTGATAACATAATTTAATGTTATATTACGAATCCCACTGAATGTAATAATGATGAAATGCGATAATTATTTGCGACGAAAGCATTGATCTTATCATTGAGTAAGGAATTGAAAGTTTTGAAAAAGTGGCGGTTTACTCAAACGAGTAACAAAAACTTATAATCCACATTCGACGATATATTTGATACTCTGGACTTTATGTGAATTGCCTTCGTTAGGCCTCTCCACGTGTTTGCAGACAGGAGGCTCTGTTTCTTAATATTTCTAGTTGTCATAAGGCTTAGGTTGTACCGAACTATGGAACTACAGAATTCGTGCTACAATTTACTTTCCCAATTTCAATTTGCGATATTTCCTATCAATGCTTGTTCGGTTGATAATGGTGAATCCTCGATTAGGTAGTTCCATAGTGTTGAATTTTTATTTACGGACCAAGAAATGCCCAACAATGACAGACCTTATTATTATCCACAGTACAATTGACTCTGCAGTAGCTACGAACTCAGCAATATTTTTATTCTCGACCGTTCTCTGTAATCGATTTCTGTTTTTAAATTCCGCGCCTAAAAATCTCTTCGAAAGTCGTTTCAAAGGGAGAAAGACAATGTGAAGAGCTTGCTCGGAGACCCTGATCAAGTCTGCTTGCTGCTCGTATCACATTTCAACTCCCAAGCGATTTTTTTTCCAAGACCACTCGATTTCTTAGCTTTGGAAATATTTCTTTCTTTTTTACTCCAATATTCGTCCAGTACCCCAGTACTGACGTATGCTTTATGAATTTAATATGGGTGGGACATATATGTGTACATACAAAAAAAAGAACCAATTAAGGTTAACCTATCAAGGAAGAAACACTGCGACCTCTTTAACATAGAAAAATTTAAAATGCACTTTGTGCTTCTCCGCTCCACATTCGTGAAAACTCGAACAACCCAACGTGTCGTTGACATTTTCAAGAATGTCTGCATATATATTCTTGCGCGTCTTCCTCTACGACAAGCCTCATACTGTACCAATTATTTAAGTGGACAAATGACAGTGCTACGATTTTTATTTATCTATTAATTTTTTTTTTTTTGACAAACTGCTAGCTTTGGTGTACTTAATTTGTATGCCGCATGCGTACTGTACATATGATATGGCATAATCGTTTATCCTGTTAAAAAAAATGATGAACCGGTGGGAGGGAGAGGATGAGTCTGGGTTGGGCATTCGCTTGGTCCGGTCTAATTAATTAATTGATTGATTGATTACCGTGATGCGAGTGAGGTATCCCCAAATCGGAGTATACCTAACCTAAACGTATACTATACTCTTTGCTCTATACTCTGTTATAATTCTAGCGCGTGATAAGTTCACGCATTGATCTCTGATCACACGCAACTTCTAACATTGTGTTTTTTCCCCTTTCTTTTCTATGTGATTTGACGAAAATTGACGATGACCTGTGCGCTGCTGTCAAACATGGATGGTCGCCCTGAAACCGTGAAATGTATTAATGGTTCACCCAAACTCTACACATTACTGCGTCTTACGGTGCATACCGGAAATCTTCTCACAAATTCATGGGGCTTGGCCTATGTACGCTTACGTACCTATGCAAACGAAAAAAACGTGTATATGGTTCAATGCCACCACTGAAATGTCATTAATACGAACTTTACGGCGTTTACATGAAAATGTGATTGATGCGTTGACGATATGGAAAAAAAACACCAACCGTAGGATCCAAAGTCCTTTATGGATGCATATAATAACATGGATCGTAATAATCGCGGGGGTTACAACGACGACCGCGGTCAAATAATGGATCTGATGGACATGAGAGTCGATATGGGCAACATGGGCAGCATGGGAAATATGGGAAATAATCGCGGTGGAGGAGGTGGAGGTGGCGGCGGAGGAGGTGGCGGAGGTGGTGGAGGAGGTGGTGGTGGCGGTCGTTGGCAAGGTGGCAACGATCGGGGGCGTCAGGATGATTATCCGAACAAACGGAGACGATATTAGAGGAACCCGGAAGCCTTTACTCGAAATTAGCTTTACTTTTAGAAAGTAGAGAACAATAATTCAATATCGACGATATAATGCTCTCCTGCCCTTTGTGGCGCCGTGCGGCTTCTGCTCGGGAACGCGTTATTACTAATGCTACGTCTATCTACCACCGCCCGATTCCACTTATTCATTCAGCCCGTTGAAGTGCGTGAGCTTGGACGTCGCTTGAAAATATTAAAGGGACGAGAGGGAAAGGCGGTGCTTCGTATAATTATACAATAACGCGACTGCGAGTAGATCTTAAATACTTGACTGGGATCTGGTTGATGGGGAAGAGCACGGTAGGACAGCCTTGCGGTTCCGTCATGAATCAATCGTATCGCTTGTCGATCGATAATGCCTGAGGTGTCCAATGTCCACAGCCTCCGTGACTTGTCCTGCGAAAACTGTCTCATTCAGGCCGCTAAGAATTATTTCTGAAATGCGTGGAAGGGTTGTGTCGAAAATGAGAAAAATTTTAAGTTTAAAAGTGAAATGGATGAGAGAAAATTTGTCGAGAGTTGGACCTAATCTTTAAATTTGTTTCGCGTCTTGTGACGCATACAATCTTCGTCCTCTGGTAATTTCTGAGAAGAAAAAGGATATTCTTTTGTATCTGATAGATTTTTTTTTACACTACGTACGTTCGTTTAAGAATACTTATCGATGCATCTAAGAACTTTGTATAGTATATTGTTTCGAAGAAGAATATGTCCTGCGAGTCTTAATTGAAAGAATTTATTCTTTATGAAAGGATCAACGATTCTTTGAGAGGCTGTTTAATCTAACAATCGCGACCTCGTCGCCCTTTAATTACACGAACATGTCCTCTCGTGACTAAATTTATTATTCTTTGACCAATCATTCGTTAATAATCTATCAAAACTTATTGAAAGAATATCTCGGATTGAGACGAGATAACGCATCTACCTTGTGAACCATCATAATTTTTATACATTTCTGTCGGTTTACAGTGGCGATTCGAATTGTCAAGGGAAGAATTATTTCAAAGCAAGTTCGAATCGCCTATTGGGAAACTGATGGTATATTCTTTCTCACGAGGACTGAACATTCTATTTGAACCGGCTGTAAAATTGATTTGTACGTTACGTAGGATAGGAGTGGCCCTAGTTACTAAGCTGAAAGAAAAAAGAAACGTGACTGAAACGGACGTTAGTCTGTTTAAGAAATATGCGTGAAGTTCTTGAGTGATCCTCCACGGATCGTACAATGACGATAGTAGTATTAACATTAAGTTAACTTATCTTTGCGAAATTGGTTATTATGCTGAACCAAGTTGCGAAGGGCTCGATCAATGGGAGCGTTGTATGGCTTTCTCTCGTCTGCAAATGCTCGATCGAGTTATTACTTAATCCTAGAGTAAGGCCTTTATATGATAAATAAAGGGCCAGGGCCGCCCGAACTTTGTCAAGGAACTTCGTCGTCAGAGACATAATTTTATCAATAAAGTTCTAATAATAAATATATTGCTTGCGTGACTTTGGATAGAAATTGTCGAATGAAACGTAACCGAAGGGGGGCTAGTAAGAAATTTGTATGAAAACCTTGAAGTAACACTGCTTAAAACCGTGTCCACCATTTAGCCAAAATCCAGCGTGTATACTCTCTGGTACATGGTTTTCTATTGGGCAGTTATTAGGAGCAAGGTTGTATTCTTTTCTCTTCTGAAATGCCAATCTTTAGTAATTTGGTCTCTTGGTGTCGTGAAATACTCTGTAGGAGGAATATCGAAATTTGTTAAAAATTTTTATCGGTCAACGTTGGCAACTGTGATTGGTAGATGATTGTAATTGCATACGCGTAAATGATGTTTTTAGGTAAATTATTGAAGGGATTTTTTTTCTTTGATTAATCGCACAGGGATACCGTCAGATTTTATGGTGTTGAAAAAAAGCTTGTTGAATTTTTTTAATTTTCTGATTAATTTGACAACCTTTTTTCTAATAACTTTAGATCGAAAAATGTTGATAATTTCTACAATATGGCTTTACTACGTAACACGTGGAACGTGATCGTGTTTCGTTCGACGAAATCACCAATGAAAGTTGAAGCTTCATCGTCAGACATAAATCAAGCTACTCTGAAAACTTCTTCCCATTCAACCGAAAGCTCTATAGATCGCTTTAGAATTTGTAATGGCGATCATGGAATGAGAAGACGTTCGTGGGACGTTTACGTACGAGTATCGATTCTACGCAACGACCGAAGGAATGAAAATTATCGAGACGATCTTGTCGATGTAAGGAAAACTTAGCTAAGACGATGGTAGTATTTAAACGATTTCTCGATTTATTTACTTTTTTTTATTTATCATTTTACAATTTCAATACGTCTTTGCATCGAATGATTTTTTTTAATTCAAGTAAATCTTTGTATGTGTGCACCTGCGTGCACTCCCTTTATTTTATTTAATTTCTTCCTCTAGTTTTTCCTCGTGTTTCCAATAGCTGGCACAATGTCCACTGTTTTCGAATATGCTTTTAACATTGCAAACTTTTCAATGCATCAATTCTTCGTTTACCTAGAAGTGAGAAAAAATCATTATCTCGTGTTTCAACCGTGTTCAATAGCTTTTACACCGAGTTCGCTTCATATTTGTTATCGGTCATTGGATAAGATGAAAAAAATTCATTTTTCAATACGAATATTTCCCAAAATTATTGGAATCTCTAGTTTTTCTTTTCTCGTGACAGCTGTGTCGATATACCTGTGTTTACAGTTGCAACATTATTATCCGAATTGAACGTAATCAATCACGACTGAGAATGAGTCGTTTTAGCGGAGGAGAGAACTGCAATGACAAGATAGGCTTACTTACTTGAAAACCACTAGTCATTGAACCACTGTGTAACGAGGTGAGTAGACTTTGTGAAAATGTTATTAAAGGTAATTTAACTTTATGTATTCGGGACCCGGGGATACACACTCTTTGTATCTAAAGATGCATGGACGAAAAACACGAATGGATAGAATAAAAAAAAAGTGCAATTTATTTGATAATATCAATAATCAATTGCGTTCGATATGAACTTTTTTAACAGTATACCTGTATATGCTCGATAACGAAAACTTGATCCTACGAAGATTTTCGTATACAAAATTCATACGAATTACCTGAATAACTGCAATACGACAGCCCCGGTGTATATTTATCTCTGCCTATGACAACCCGACATATTTGAACACGAATTATTCTCACGAGTTGTCTAGGTGTTTCCCATTTAAAACAACCTGGGCTGTTCTACAATATATATTTTCAGCGAATAAGGAATTTTCTCGTGGGTGGGAATAGAAGGTTCTTAACAAGCGTTTTATTGCGCTGATATATTTTTTTGTCTTGAAGGAACATTATTTTATTGGCAATATTTGCAAAAAGTACAGCGTGCTACGGCTTCAACTACTGGAATAACATTCTCATATATTGTCCTACAAATAAATATTATTTTACCATGACATGCTAAAGTCAACTAGAACTCGTACTTGGCATGCTTGACAATCGCGTTGATAAAGTGTCATAAGCATTCATTTGCTCATTACAGGACTGTTTCTTCGTGAAAGTTGTTACACGACAATTAACCTGTACACTTACGGATGTCGTAATACGTCTAATCGCATTGTATGTACTCGCACATACCTTTTACGGTGACTGCTACTACGTGAAAACATGCATTTATCAACGAGCTATTTTGACGCTGAATTCAGAAATTTTCAGAAAACCCACAGAGAGCGCGTTCTTTAATCGAGGATTAGGGATTTTTTCACTCTAAGAAAAACTAATTGAAGATTTAGATATAGCGATACTCTTCTCGAAATTACCCGAAACTCTGTTCTCACGGTATTTTCTTATGATTACAGATATGCGTAGCTGTCGGATAAGGGGGACACTCTTAGAATCTCTTTTTCAGGTGAGTTATTGTGAATATCATTAAATTCCTTTGACACATTTAAAAAATATACTTTATTTTTTTTTTGAAAGCTTATGTTGTACGTGTGTCCATAAGGATGCGTAATTTTGAGAAATGTAAATATTTTTAGAGGAAAATTATTTTTTTTTGAATCACATGATGATAACATCTTTCGGGTCTGAAGAATTTGATGTCAAATATCCCAACGTTTACTGACGTAATTCTTCAATTTGCTTGTCTTATCGCTACGAATCTTGTCACCAATTCTAATCAGTTCTGCTTCTCTTTTGTTACAGAACTCGCCGTGTCATGGCTGCTGGCTGATGGACACTTGTGCTACTCGTCAAGACTTGGACTTGTAATACATTAATGGGAAATGTAAGGAGCCTTGTGCAAATATTTGTTTATAACCCTTTTGAATATTTTTTATTTGAGTGATCTTTAGTTTATTACATGATGATAACATCTTTCGGGTCTGAAGAAGTTGATGTCAAATATCCCAACGTGTACTGATGTAATTCTTGATGATTGTTTACTCGTTGCGAATAATTAGCAATTCTTATCAGATTGTTCTCTTTCATTACAGAACTCGCCGTGGGATGGCTACTGGTTGATAGACACTTGCTCAGCCCTGGGCTATCCGTCACGAACTGGATTCGAAAACATTTATTGAAAACGTAAGGAACCTCGTGTAAATATTTTTATCCCTTTTGAATATTATTCTGAAGTCCATTACATGATGATAACATCTTTCGGGTCTGAATAATTTGATGCCAATATTTCCCAACGTGTTTTACTGATTTTACCCACCTGATCTATTAATATTGTGCGGTAGTGTCTGTATATACATTAAGTGAACGATTATTCATTACAGAAATGTTGGACCAAGAGGAAGTAGGAGATCGACTTTACTCCAGGGACTTTTGCCATTTCTGATCGAGATGACCTCGTTGAGGTAATATTTCGCAAGATTAATCAGTTAGATTTGACTCAAGATTTTATGTATGGAAGAAAAAGTATAGAATGATGATAGATTGGCTAGAGTCCTGAATAACAGATGAAAAACTAACGTTCAAATGCTGATTAAGATTGTAGCTAAGAAGTATTGAAAATTCGATTAGGAATAGGTTCGAAATTTATTATTGCTTCTGTTGCAGATGCAGAAATGAGAGGAAAATCGGAAGATGAACAATAAATATATCTCTGTATGCAAATAAATATTTGTTGTAACAGGAGTATACTTGTATATCACTTAGTTGATTGTAGCTCCTGTTCAAAAAATAAATAAATTAGTACCTAGTAAGCAGTGGCTTTGTTAACAACAAGAAACTGTACCAGTCGTAGACACTTCATCAGAGATCATTTCTTCGTCTCTCTTTTACATCTTGCACACGTCCATAAGGTTGTCATCGACTGGTGCAGCATCGGCGACTGGACCCCACAGTCTTAGGATTACAGGTTATCAATGAACACACGCCTGAGTAAAGCTTTGACAACATTTTATTTTTAACCGCAGAAAAAGCCATATACACTTTCACACGAAATTGATCGTAGTTAATAATAACGTCGAAAATTTATAATAATTGAATGTTGTACATAAATATAAAGTCGACAAATGTTGCACGTGTCTTGTATGTGCCAAATGGTACAAAAATTATCTCGAACATCTTTCGCAACACTTGTTTGAACAACTTATTACTTGGTGACAGTGGCATGTTGTCTCTTTGCATTGATAAAACGCCGACAAGTCAATTGCATTTTGAGGTGCGCTTATAGTTTGAAGAGCTTCGACTTTACGTGAAATGCGATATATTAAAATTAATAATTAAATACACGGCCGGAGCGGGTGGAAGGAACGATTTTGGTGTTTGCGCCTCTATAAATCTATCTATTACTATTTTACTTGTGCCCGCGACGGGCGAGTGCCAGTTTTTCTTAATTACTCAAGCGCAATACGCACTTTTATACTTTTTTTTGCCTTTATCTTTCCTCCACTTTATTACTTCACGAAGTAGCACAGATTAACAACAGCAACTATAATTTTTTTTCGTTTTAGCCTTTGCATCCTCCGTATGGTTATTTTCTATTTTTTTTTCATTTCTTTTAGTTTCTCTTTAATAGCTAGAATTCCATTGCAAGTGACTTCGTTAACTTTTTTTGCTTCTATCCTACAGCTACCCCCTCTCTCCCTCCCTATTTAATCATATTCTCTTTGAAAGTCACAAAATCTGAAAATCCCAAGTGCAATATACTCCGATAGATTCTCTTGGTTAAATCTCGATTTTCCTTCGTTCGCTTTTAATATACATTATTAATATTTTCTTTATTTTTAATTTTACCTTTTTTTTCAAATACTTATTCAATATTCTTCTAATTATTGTAGATCACAGACAACTTGTTCTTAATTCATAAAAACAATTCAATTATTTCATCTCTCGTCGTTTCCTTAGTTCTTTTTTTTTTCACCCAACTGCTTATCAATGTCTTGTATTATGTATATGCATATTTATCTGTGTGCATGTGTATGTATGCTCCCGTGTATTTTTCACGAATCTCCATGAAATCAAAGAATTTTTCATCCCCATCGATAAACCCGAGTCGAACAATGACTTTGGTTATAATTAAAAATTAAGGTTTCCATGGCTATCTCGAATTCTTACGATATTTTATACGCAAACAATAAATTCTGAGCACTGTCAACAATTTGCACCATTTCCTACTCATAGTTTATTTAATCCGAGATCATTGTGGAGAGGGTAAAAGGGTTGCAGCCCAAAACTTTATAGGTTTTTAAAGCACTTTCTCGGTGCATCATGTACGACGATATTTCCCAGTTAAAAATTATCTATAATCAAAATATCGTTTTCATGGCTCTCTCTCTTCACCCTCTCTCCTCCTATCTCGCTTTATCTCTTTTATACGATCATTCAAGCTGACTCGTGAATCGATTCGAGCGACTCTCGTTAAAAATATAAAAATCAAAATAAACGAATGAACAGCATCTCCACTAGGGATGCCTCTTCCTACTACCCCTACGTCGTTACCTTTACGATGGATATGGAACGTGGTACTTTTTGTGTGTGAGCCAGTGTATCATGCGTGGTGTCTTGTACCTTTCCTTCTCATATGATGTTACATTAGTCGCTACGATGCACGGTGGGTGGATACGTCATGATCACACAGCAAGCAAATTACTTAGTAATATTTAAACGTTATCGGTATTTATTTAATTATTAAGTTTAAATCGATAAGTAAATGTGACGTAATATACGATAGTGTTTTGCAAGTTGAATTTTTATTCGCGTGCTTTTTTTTCTCTCTCTCCCTCTCTATCTCCCCCTCAGCCCACCAGATTCATCTCGGAGTGAACCAGAGCAGTGTGTCGTGCCACTTATAATACATTTTTTAATATTTTTTTACACAATTTTTTTCTCCCACCACTTGGCCATTAGCAGTTTTCAAAATCGCTTAAAAATTCGAGCGTAAGTCTTTGTGGTAATGACAACGTATTTTTTTAATACTGTATGTACTGTGACGTGTTTTTCGATTCACGGTCACAAGGCGACTCCGGCTACCGATACAGATAACGTTCTCGATTTCTGGTTCCCTTCGGGTCGCCACCCTGCTCAAGCTACGCTCTCGGATTGATTCGTATAGTTATGCTCTCGGAAGATTTCGTTATGGTTTAATTGAGGTCGAGGTGCTCGAATCTGCCGTGGGGAGATAGTCTCGACGTATCGAGTTGCCTGGCAGAGGAGAAGACCCGACGGAGACGTCTCCACGGACCGGCAGAAGCCCGGGTGAAATACCGGCGCCACGCTGGAGATGGGCAAAGAGCTGTAGAGCGGGCGGAATTATAGTTTTGATACGGTTAAGGGCAGGGAGGAACCTCCTGCCCGGGTTAAGGATGTGGTGCCCAGCTGTCGCCCGATGATCTGGGCAAGGGGTCGTGGAGAATCTCCAAAAGTTACATACCGATTCGCTAAGGAATGCTCTCGATTTGGTTTAAAGGGACGACTCGAGAGAGATGGAAAAGTTATCGGCTATAAGGATCTCGACCAATTAGAATTATTAGTTCTCGAATTTGTCTATTTTGTCAAAGTCAGTCTGTCTCGGGGCACCGACCGAGGTGTCACGAGTTGCCTCGCGCTGTCTGTTGATAGTTTTTCCAGCCGTGTTTCGATGCGGTATAGAAAGTTCTCGCTCGTGTAGTTCTCGCGTTGCTCTCGCGATATCCAGGAAATTCTATGGATTTCCTGTGAGTGTTCCGGAAGTGCAGTGCTG
>JAYRCB010000497.1:0-61120 GCA_036026315.1 Trachelus stipa
TTGTAACGTTGAACGAATTCGTTGACAGCATTCTGAAATTAATAGAAATTAATCATAAATACAGCCAGTTTTTGATACGATGTATTGATTCTTATACAGTAATTCAATCTGAGATAAAATAAACAGTCTTGTGTATGTGATTTGGCTTAATTATGAGTTAATTAACTTACCTGGTCGTTGTATTTATCTTTATTTTGTTCTATGCTCCAAGAATGAGCTATTTCTTCCATTTCAGGCGTAACCACATGTGGCTGATCAGGATGCGAAAGAAGATTGTAGACATTGTATTGCTTGTTTATAAATTGTTTGTCAGCCGGAAAACTATGAATGACTGCTGCCGTTGTTAATGACAGACAGGTCAGTGCCAAGATGGCTAGACCCCTGGGCGCCATTTTCCAAACTTCTGATTCTACTCGACTTCCAAAGGAAAAGCTAATCTGGTCCACACGTTGACCACTCCAGCTGCAGCCAACTGTAATGAGAATGGCACCGAGATAGCTTTTATACACCACATTACTGTAATATCCATGACCTATTGAACCTTGTACAAATGTGAGAATATCAAGGTGGCGAATTATAATCATTTTTGGAAGTTCGATTATATAATCACTACTGATTTCGGTTGGTTTCTCGTTTCGTAACGCTTTCATGACTCGATAACTATGCAGATGATTTTTTAAGCTTGAACTTTAACACGTTCGATACGAATTTCAAAACGTTATGCATTTTCAATTAATCTTATTACTTGATAATTTCTGTAATCGGTTACCATATTAATAACTTTCTGCAGCTAGAATCTCATTGTGAATTGAGTTGATACACCTCGACGTAATCATGAACGTCTTCATTGTAACTATTCTACTATTACACTGTTTTTTAACATTACTGTCGTTTTTACAAGGATTTAAAACTTTCAGCTATGTATCCTTCTCTTTTAACAACTATCTTTTATTGACATATATACTTACTGTATGAAAAATATTGTATGCAGAGCCACGTATAGTTTTCTAGAGACTTCAGTGCTTTTCAATTTACCGAAACTACGCATAAGACTCGTGGACCAATTATATATGTATCATATTACCTTGAACTTAAATAAAACTAAGCCAAGCACTATGTAGCGTGTTATGTTTTCGATCCAAAAAATGTCTATTTTCCTGATATAAAAACATTATTTAATACTTAATATTTATTTATTTGAATCAAAATTGCTGCTATCACAAGTCTACGTTTGTAATCAATTAAATTATTACAGACGGAAATTTCAAATCACTAAATAATTATTTTAGTAAATGGTCCAATGATCCAATAAATCCAATCTTCTTAAAAATATCAGATTTAATAACAATCCTTTATTTAGGCAAAATGTTCGAGTTTTCTTATTTCGGGTATTTCATATTTTTTTAATATTAATTTAATGCATACCCATTTACCGTTTATAAATTAATGATAAATCTAAAACGTAATATTTTTTTTGTATTTTATGGATATTGTGTCGTTGAAATCCTCGATGTTGTTCGTTCGTATATTCGGTGTACGAATAAAATATGTTTTGTTTTGATATGGAAAAGGTAAAACTCTTAGCAAGCGACACTTAGGTCGTATACCAAATTTATATTACAAAATGTATATAAACATTTTCTACATGGACGGACTACAGTTTGTAGTAAGTCTCCCGTCAGTATCTAAATATTTTCAGAAGCTTTTTCGTCTTTAGCGTACATCTCTACCACGTACAGGCTAATCTGGTGAAAGTCAGTTGTTATCAGATCAGCTCTTATAACATATACATATACTTGAATAAGCTTTAATTTCCATGAATATTTGGCGTATTTTCTCAAATGAATAATTGGTATGCGCTATATTCACAAAGGCACTGCCATTTCAAGAACTGTATGCAAAATTTCTCACTTAAATTCCTCGAACTCATTCGGTTCCCTTAATTTGTGTTTCAACTTCTGAACCGACAGTGCTCTTAAACTTAGAATTTATAATGCCATTAATGGCATCAGACAGTGGATATAGAAAAATGCAAATATTCTTAATTTTATTGTGTTTGTATTCATGGAAAAAGAATTATTATTTTAAAAAATTGTTATCTAGTCATTTCACAGATATCAGTATCGACCGTTGATCACGAAAAGTAGGGATCATTAAGTGCTACCATAAAGGAGCACGAGGGCACTATTTTTCACAGTCTTATGATAATCATTTAATTGTACATCACTTGTAACTTCTTCATTTTGATCTCATCTTCATATATCTTCTCTCTTACGATCTTCTGCATCATGCCTTCCTGATAGATAAATACATCCTTCAAGTACATGTTAGGGGTGATGAAGTTAAGAGGATAGCCAATTCCTTTTTCATCATGGTAAAATTTGCCCGTTAAAGGAAGCTCCACGTTTACGATTTGAGTCTTGTCCAGCTCTACCACGCGAAAGAAGAGACGATACGGCATTCCTTGAGGCTTACCTTTAGGCAGTATCAATCTGTCGGGGATTCCGTAGATCTTCCGGGTGTAAACGAAAAGTTTGCTACCTTCCATGGCCTTTTGGAGCTTCGCATAGAATGCTTCACTCGACAGTTCGTCAGGGTCCACTGTGCCGCTGCGAACGATCTTGTTCTTGCCGGTCTTGACTGAAACGATGAAATGTTATATTAATTTTTTTTCAACATATTAGACAAGTTAATTAAAAAACTCGTTTTAGACCATGTCGTTGGTACCCTGAGTACTTTGACTTACTTTGTCACTCTCAATGTCGAAGGTGTAGGAGAAAGGTTTGTGATACAGTCTGTACTGACAAGCCTTGATGCTGTAAGACATTTCATCATTACGTTCCTTGAAACTCAAAGCCTTGATAACTGGTATGTCGACCTAATCGAAATAGGTAGTCATATTTTCAACAACGACGTCGTCGATCTTCGCTCCAGGGAAGTTCAGCTGCTCGCGAGTGTAAGGCTTCGTGTTCATTATGTATCTATAACAGTAAATTAATTAGCTTAATTAAGATCCAGCCGTTACTTACTACTCCATTATTTATATGTCTTAGTTCCTGATACTGACCTAAGGTACGAGTTCACAACCCTCTTGTAGATACGATAGAAGGCAGGGTCCCTCAAGCTAGTGACGTAATGGTACAGTGCGTTGGGTACGATGTCATATTTGTGATCAACCATCCTGGTTGCGCCAAAGACCTTCCTGATGAGAGCGTCTAAATTCTTGTAATATCTACCGTTGTAGGAATCTTTGTTACCCTCGATGATGTTTGACGTTGGAACTAGCAGGTGTGTAGATGTCCATCGGTTTACCGTCAAAGCCGTAGACGTAACCAAAGTGGATAAGTTTCATAATGTGAGATTCCACTTCCCTAGCCTCCTACAAAAGAAAGCGTAAATTTTTAACAACTTCTTCTATTCTTCTTCTGTACATTCTTCCAAGATAAATGGTATAAGTCGTTAAATTCATGCATTGCTTCAATATTACTTACTTTCATATATTTGTACTTGTAGGAAGGTACGCTCTAGAAGCTCTCGCGCTGCGGAATAATTAGGCCATTCGGATGGATCATACCTTTGTAGAATCCAGGAACAAATGGCATAGTCCAATCGAAATCTTCAACATCTTCAAGATGTTGAATCTGTAGTATCTGAACATGAGCATTTTGTGTACGTATAAATAGATCTGGCCTTGGACATCCTTCGTGTAGTTCAGCTTCTCATCGGATACGAAAAACGGGAACATGGCTCTCAGGTGGTGGTAGTAAGAATTCAAGCCGATGTCTTCCATAAAGTAGTTAAGCTTAGTACATCGGAAATGTAATTAGCGGAAACCAAATAATTGTTCTCGGGTTCGGCAGTACCTGCAGGGTTGAATGTTACGCCTGTTAAGTAAAATAATTATTGCAATGGTTAACTTGGCCAAATTTTATACTACTGTGCAACGTTATTAATAATTGTACAAGAAAATGTAGGAATGATCAGTTGTAAATACAGAATTGCTTTTGACATTAAAGTCTCAACTGCGTCTTAATTTACATTAAAATCTTGTTAAACCGTAAACGTCTTTACCGTACTCCATCTTGATGTTTTTAACATCGTTGATCAATTGAAAGTCGAAGAAGTAGAATAGGTTGACTTCGTATAGAGGTGGCAGATTAATGTACTTGGTATCGGGTCTATGGAAAACTGCAATTTGGTAGGCGTAGGAGAACATCATCTCTTTAAAATGCATCTTGACCCAAATTGCAGTTTTGTAGAAAGTGTCGAAGTCTTTGGCCTCATAGAAAAGATTGTAGAGGGCAGTGACCTCGTCACTCATCTTCATGTAGTGAGTGTAATAGAGCATGGACATAAATATTGGCAGTGAGTTAAATAATAAAGCAAAGGTCTAATATAAAATAAAGAAAGTGTTCTTCACCTTGTCTTCGTAGGAGTCGATGTTCCTGCCGACATCGCAGCTCCTAGCCAATTCTAAAAGCTCATTATCGAAGGTTTTGAAATAAAAAAGGTCGTAGAGTTTCTTCTGTTTCACGAGAAAGTCCTTGTTTGCTATGTGCACACTCATTGCGTTAGTCGCGATGCCTGCGACTACCAAAAGGGCCACAAGTTCCTTTATTAATTTTAAACAAAATTTTTTTTCCTCCAGAAATGTTACTTCCCCGTCTCTAAGTCCTTCTTGACTACTTTGCTAACTTCTTTTTGACTTCTTTAACTCAGGAACCGCATCGAGAAATTTGCATGATACTGAGAGAACACCGAGAAGAATGATGTTCCGCTATTGATATTTTCACTCCTTTTATAGACTGTTCTTTTTCCAATCATTAATATTCGCTCGTGACCTGTGGTCCTACACTACAGAGCAATCATTGGCTAAAATGTGTAAATACGTAAACAATTATATGAAGCGTTAATATGTAATTATAAACGTACTTCTTTATTTTGAGAATACGGCATCTACGTTAACGTATGAGAAAATGTCATGGGTCAATCCACGTTAAGTATTTTAAATGCAAAACATCTCATTCAAGCTTCATACATTGTTCATACCAATGCATAGGTCACACATATTCTATCGGACACGGGTTTATGAATTGCAATATAACTTTGTAACGAAAAGAAATTTATTTAACTTAGAGGATTACATCAGAGTAGATTGGTGAAAAAGTAGGCCTACTTTGCAATTTTTTTTCTCGGTAACTATGCATTCTATTATAATCATTGATGATATTTTGGAAAGAGGGTTTATTGAGGTACATTTGGTGATTTTTTCAAGAAATTTAATTATTATTATTATACAATTTTATATTTATTATACAATCAAAGCTCGCGTGAATTATGTTTTTGAGGAAGGCCTTTTCGGTGTCCCTGATTTAACGTTAGCAGTTCATCGGAAACAAAAATCATGATTTTTCTCAATAAGTCATATATTACGCTCTTATTGATGAGAGGAAAAAAATTTGGGGGAAAATGGCGGCTATTTGAATTTAGACGTCAATTTTTGATCCATTTTTTATTGAAAAATGGATTCAAAAAAGTGAAATCGTCAACAAGAGAGAAACCCAAATATATTGTTACAAATTTTCATGAAAATCGTTCGATTTGTTTTCGAGATATCAGGATTACTTATCTCTTGCTACTTTTGAATCGCTATTAATATTAACTTTTCCATTCTGCTTCTTGAATTTTGATACACTGCACAACACACAGACTTCAAAGGACTAACTGACGAAATTTTACTCCATATATCTGAATCGCATGCAGATGTTCACGCCTGCTGATCCATATGGTGCCGCCGCTCCTCACTTAAGCCTATATAACTTTTACAATTTTAAAAATTTCGCAATAAATATTGCAACACAATATTTTCAACATTTTAAACTTTAAGAAAATTTGAAAAAGCAAATTTTTGAAAATTATACTCTGGTGTAAGTCCTTAAGGCAGTAAGCTAGTGTGGTATGTTATAAAGTTGACTTTACATTTCTTAACGCCTAATCGAAAGAGCTCAATCCTGTACGTCCATTGGCTGAAATATAAAATTTTTTATCATCTAGTTAAGTAAATATTAATTATTAGACAAAAATGAGGTGGTGGGGAAAAAATGATTGTATTTAGCAAGATGTCCTTGATTTTCGCAAAAGTTAGCGACTGAACCTATGTAAAAATATCAACATCATTTACTGTATAATTATTGAGAAATTACTGTTAAACAAAAGACATGCGGCAGCTGCCTTTCATCCATAAACCATAGGGAAAAAATGTCAGTGCAGATTTGCTCGTTCAGTAAGCATTATGATTTATTTATGAGAAAAATTATTATTTGTTAGTATTAAAATTCACATTTTGAATTATGTTTTTCTATTTGTTTATGGTATTTACCAATTATATATGACTATTGATTTGACTTTAGCCAAATTCTATTATATTAACTTAATTATAGTGAAATCGAAATTTCAGAGTTAAGTAATTCGATTTATAAAATAAAACGAAGAGAAAAAATCATTTTTCCTTTAATTACATACTTTAGAAGAAAATTTGTCGCGGAGAAAAAACGAAAGAATCATGGAATGGCATATGTTTCTCAAGCACATGTATAATGGGTTAGAGTTGAGATATTTTCGTGAACTTTGCCCATTCTCCAGATTCCATTACTTTTCCTTTGATTAGTTATTATATAGTGAGTTTGCAATGAAATCATTTTTTTCACTTCAAGCATTTATTGAAAATACATTGAAACATTCACTTTAAGTAATAAAATATATTTTCATATAAAAATAATCCTTAAAAGAATGTCATAACTTGACACTCGAAATTCTTATTCTACTCGTAGATGTAGAGGTATATACTTCATATATAATACATTTTTATTAATTACGATAACCCGGTCCGTAATCAGTTTTATAAACGGTTAAAAGATTGGAACAGAGTAATATTTTAACACGTAAACAATTATTAATAGTTATGACCTTTGTCTCCAGTTATCAGGCAGAATATCGGTTGCTAAGTAAATTATGAAACGAATGCATTATCGCTAAAAAGTCTCATTAAAAAACCACAATGATATCCGGAGCCATAATAGTGACAAAATATATGTGATCAGTAAATTTTTATTTTTGCAAAAATGTACTTAGAAACGACAAAGAATATAGTCTTATAACAATGAATCGGGTAAAAAATTTGGCTATTGTTTCCAGGCATGTGAAATTTCACTGGGATCGGTAAATGTTTTAAATTTCATATTTCTGATAATTTGCAGCATAAAGTTCAGGCTTTAATTAATGATGTTCGTGTGTGCACATATATGCGATTCCCAAAATATGATGATTAACGTCTGTGTACAAATAAAACAAATTAAATATATCTCTTAGAGTATCAATATGTTATTTAACTGTCGCGTTAATTACCCGAAAGTTAATTACGAAAGCATTTACATGATAGTAATGGTATTGAAAAAATATGATAATGGTAATTGCATTTTCGGAGTTACTCTTACTTTTTAAATTCCGTCGAGTTTCTTTTGTACTCGTGATACTTATTACATAAATTATGGAATTGGCAAGTTGTTTGTGCAATTCTTTAAAATTTCACATCGATACGTGGAATTGATCTTTTACGCGGCGTGTACCAATCGCATCGCAATGGTGGTTGTGGAACACTCAAATAATTGCTGGAGAACATGAATGTCAGGAACCAGGAAATCTGTGAGATTAAAAAGATATAATTATTCGTAATTGATCAAATCAATCAAAGATATCAATACCGTATCGATATACATACGCGTGCTGAATTTTCAAGTTTATTCAATTGATTAGGAAATTCTTGGGTACACATCATTTTCTGTTGCAGTTCTGAACTATTTATCGCTCGTGAATCTGCATTTTTCTTCCTTTTCATTAATCTCTTGCGTTTTTCAAATTTCAGCTCATCCTCGTCACACTGGGGATTTTTCAAAATTATATCCAATTCCGAAAACAAATCTAACATGGCATTGGCTTCTTCTTGTAAGCAATTAAACCTCGCTTTAGACTTCATCATAGTCTCGGCAAATGTCGAAAGCTCGTAACATAAAGAATTTTCCGTACGATTCATGTTTTTAATTTTTGTCAGCAGTAATATCCACGGTTAATAACCTAATTATTTATAATGATTTGTTACTTTTCATATGTCGAAGACATACATTCAATTCATAATGACATCATGATGAATTCTAATAAAAATATTGACCGTACTGTTTCAATTGTCATTTGTGACAAATGGAAAAAATAAAAGAGTTTTCTTAACTCGGTCTGCAAAATTCGATTTCTCATGCCCGTTGGCAGTGTACGAAGTTCCCGACTCACTCATTTTGAGGCGCAGTGTGCGAAGTAATTCATTTCGCACACTGATTGTGAGTTCAGCTCGCTGTTTATGATAAACAAAACGGTATCGAGAAACAAACAGCTGCTTACGATAAACAAACGATATCGTAGCGATATAGTTAAAACCCACATCAAACAGTCAGTTAAAAAAACAGACACGAGAAATCGAATTTCGCGCACTGATTGTGAGTTCAGGTCGTTGTTTATGATAAGCAAAACGATATCGAGAAACAAACAGCTGCTTATGATAAACAAACGGTATCATAGCGATATAGTTATAACCCACATCGCACACCAGTTTAAAAAACAGAATCAAAACTAGAAAAATCACGTCTTTCATGCACTTTTATCATAGTTTACTATTGAAGAATTGTTTTAAGTTTTTTATTTTCAATAACTTGTTCATTGTAAATATTTGAACATTTAAAAAATTTATTTTTTTTATGATATGATAATTTTATTATTACATTTATCTTGAAAATTCTAGAATCTTTGCAGGCGTAAAGCAGCTCTAAGCGAGTTAATCATTAAGAAATCATTTTTCAACTGATTTGTCATTTCAGTTTCGGATGATTTAAAATTCTTTAATTCAGCCTTTTTAATTAAATTATATAATAGTAAATTTCCCATGGCTTGCTGTCTGGCTTCATTATCCTTCATATTAACAGCATTTTTTAAAAGTCGAAGTAAAATTTGATATCGTTGCGAATCCAAATTTGATTTTTCAAACACCTAAGAAATAGAATTTCACTGAATATAACAATATATAATATTATTATAGTTGATATTATATAATCATACCCTTAGGTCAGACTTTGAGCTTTCAATATCAAAGTAACGTTTAATGGTACGATCTTTCAAAAAACCAAGAACATTCTTTTTAACTCCAGTTTGAAAACGCAGAGCATCGTAGCTCGTTAAAATGATTGAAAGTATAAGATATCGAAGAATTATTAATGCAAGTGCAATTATTCCACTAATTATCGGCATCGTTAAATGCAATGATGTCCATGTGTTCCAAGCAGGTAAATATGTCAAATCCATAGAATTTGGCATAATCTTGAAAAGAGACGTAGTTGCCCAATAAAAGTTATGATAAGTCCATGCATAGGTGCCAAATATGAGAAATGTCAATGATCCAAAGCTCATCAGTGTTATCAACATAATTAAAGTCGCTGCCATTATTAATCCTAAAGATCTAGTGATTGTTTTCCAAAATAAAAATATTCTCCATCTAAAAATAAATGAATAATAGTATTATCAAAGAAAACTACATGTCTAAATAATTTTTCATTGTCAGCCCTTTCAAAATTAAGATCCAAAATTTGGTACTTACTTCGTAGTAATGATTTCACCAAATTTTATAATTGTAACAATTAAAGAAATGCTGATGATAGTTAGGAATACACTTTCGGCCCATACAATATCATCAAATGATACGTAACTGTTGGTATGAGAATTTTTTAGTTTCTCTATTGATTTAATTACCTAAATCATGGAGTTTTAATCAATATGAATTAATCGACTGTTACAATTATAATTGTAATTTTAATCATAGCAAAAATAATTTCGATAACTGACTTTACTCATACGAAAAATGTATGTTAAGATGACGACAACGCCAGTAATAATAAATAATATCCACAATAAATTGCATATATGGGAAGTGTATCTCCATGATGATTGAGCGTACTCCGCTTGTTTTTTTTGTACATAAAGGAACATTGATAGAAAAAGTATGATCATCATTAAAATCAGGATCACCTCCTTCTCATCGTTGATTGATCTCACCTAAATAAGATTAATCAGAATAGTTGTATCGTAAATTCATTTAAATTCTTTCTTTGCGTGATTTTAAGTGTGTTTATAATGTACTTCCCTAAACTCGCACCTTTGCAAAATAAATATTTTGTTTAGCTACAAAACCACCATTATAGCACTTTTCACCCAGAATCTTAATGGTACTTGCTACTTTGGTGTTTGGGTTAAAAAGGGAAGTCTCAAAGATAACTGCTCTGGTGAACTTATCGATCCAATTTGATTCTTTGAGATAATTAAATTCGGCTAAAGCTGTACTTTTATCGCGTCCCAATAACACCATATAACCACCTCTTGGATAGCTGGATTCATTTCCTATTTGATAATAATTATTCAATTGAGGACAATGCGAATTAATTTTATGGTTTTGTAATAACTCATTTTTACCTATCACAAAATATTCATCACTCATTATATCCTGATAAGACCAAATTTGTTCACGTGCCGAGGGTCCAGGTTTACTGATCTCGTCTTTCCATGATTCAGAAAAGTTCCTTTTATCCATATCATAGTGAATATTCGCATATTTGCAATCCGCATGCAAATCTTTAAGCGAATCTTTTAAACACGATTCTGGATGTATTCTAATCTGTCAGAAAATAGATGTTACGAATCAATAACAAAAATTATTTGTCAAAACTAATCCAGATGTATATACCTGTCTGATTCTGGAGCTACCAACGAGATGATTAACGTCATCATTAGTAATAACAATTCCACCGGAAGCGCCATTTTCCTGATAAATACTTTGTAAGGCAGTCGTTTCTAGGTAAGAAATGAAATCTTCCATATAATTTACTTTAACCAATGATATTTGATTATGACTGGAATGACCATTTATGAGTAAGTCAAGATTCCTATAATGATAATAACTCCTACGATTATAAACATTTGCTTGGATGATAATCAGACATATTAAAAATACTATGGTAGCTATTACTTCAGTCTGGAAAACCTAAAATATACAAAATTTACAAATATATCTTAAACACTCTGAATCATGAATTGCACCATACTTTTGCAATGAAACTTTTAATAAATCCACGTTTCAGATCATCGACTCTCTCTCGAGGTATTGGCTTATAAATTGACGATGATCTAATTACAGAAAGGTATTTTTGCCTATTTTGCATCATCGTGATTAATTCGCGTGTTACGTAAATCACTATGTGGCTTTTGTCCTCGAGCACATATAGATGATTGTTTCTTGATATTTGCCATAATGCAAGTATCCTGACCTATTGATTATTATTTATTTCAATCGTTAATAAATAATTTTTAGTAATTTTACCTTCAGTGACTCCAAAATTAGAAAACTAAATAGAAGTGCTATCCAACATGAGATAAGATATTGCCGTGCTGTGTTCCATGAATACCATGATCCCCGAGTCAGTGTGAAATATAAGGAGATTATTGAAATCATTAAATATAAGGCGCATACTGGATAGAGAAATGTATGAGGGAATACGTAAGCCAATCGCAATCTTTGAATTCCATGTATAGGTCGCGTCTTTGAGATCATCTGATGCAGATAGTAAGAATTATTAGCTGATAGTTTGCTGTCAAACTAATTTTTTTTTTTTTGAGGTGAATTCAATGGTTAAAGATACATCTACAAAAATCATTAGAAAATTAATCACGTACCTTTTCGTATATTTCTTTGGATTCGGTATCATCCACATGATTCAAGGGTACAACGTGATTTTGAATTACAGGATTATCGATACTCATATACATTCTATTCACCAGTAATTGTTGCTTGCTACTGAACTGACCAATTAGATCATTCCTCTCCAGATCATCTAATTTGATTGGCTTTGGTATTACTATTTCTTGTACGTATCTATGAACGTTATGAAGAATTTATTCCCGAATTTTTTATAAGTAACTTCTGTTGTAATTATCGATTACCTAGACGAAAAAGTACTGGCGTAGGATTGTGCGGGTGCTATATTTCGAAAAATCCAAAATATGGCACAGCCTATCGGAAATGAAATTAATGAGGCTAGAATACTGATGATAATTTCAACGCTCTCCAATTTTAATTCGCTCGCAGAATCCATTTCATTGTTGTTATTTTTGCGTTTTGGATAAAACTCAGTTATGCACGCCGTAATGATTAAACAATATGTTAAAGTCGATATCACTCGTTTTCGTCGTGAATTACATCGAACGGTATGCCTAATGAATTATTAAAATGTCAATTAATTAATTGTATCACTTAATACTAATTAAATTGATGTTATTTTTTTCCATTGAATTTTCTGGATTTTTCAATCACCTCGTAAACATTCCGAACAGCATATGATGACCTGCACACGTAATTCCATGCATGGCATTTGAGTAACGCATACGCCAAGGAAAATTTTCAAAATTCATCAGTCTGTAACAGGTAAATCCTATAGACCCTGCATAATTAAAAATCATGAGTTACTCGACATTGATGATTTATAGTTAATATCACTGCATGAAGTAATAAACAAAAATTATTTATACCGTCGCCATGAAGTGGAGACAGCCATGATTTTATTAAAAAATAACTAACGACGTGGGTTTGTGCATCATGGATAATGATTTTATCGACATACCTGAAACATGAAAAAGTCATTGTTGATAATTTAAAAAATTTTATTTCGTCTAAATAATAATCACCATATAGGTCTGGGACCCCTATGATTATGCCATATATTCAAACGATAAACGTCGCCTAATGACGATTTTGTTTTTATAATAAAATGATCCCTGCCACCACACGTCGTCACTGGTCTTGCTAATGATTCCAGCACATGGACATTGCTATTACCAAGTGAACCTTCCAGCATAACTGCAACCTGATATGATCAAAATGAGAAGAAGAAAAAAGGACATTGATGATTCTTAATCATAAAGTACTAATGTACTTTCGAGCTCGTAGCGGCATCTTCATTCTTTCCAGTATATAATTTTAATATATATGAGTATGTATGAGACGCGTCATTATCCGGCAGCATGATAACTTTTCTCTCATTCTTATCCCATTGATCCCATTTACTAGCCCAAAGGTACAATACAAAAAAGCACAATAGCAAATAAACTATGAACCTGAAAATCATTAAAAAAAGTAACCCACTTTTCTAACTACTTGACATTATCTTAATATTCGAACATTGTGCGTAATGTACCATGCGATGACTTCATTCTCGACGAGTTGTACAAACATAGAAATTTCATTACGCGAATAAGTCGTGTTAATGACTTGTCTATAAGACGCTGTGATTGTACTCAATCCTTGACACTGACAGGTCATTGAACTGTCAGTAACGTCATCCATGATTCTGCAGTGTGGTAACCATTTTCTCATCGATTCGTTCCAGCGCAAACAATGTACCGTGAATACACGAAAAACGTATGAAATGTTTCTACGATAACATTGTACTTTTGATAATTTTTCCTCAAGAAAATCATCAGGAATCAATGGATCTAAATTGGGCATGAGTGACCTCACTGTGACCTGCGCATAGTGAACATAATTCAAACGTTTTCACTTTCCTAGGAGCAACATTATTGTCCATTCGATTACTTGATGAGGTAAAACTGCAATGTAAAAGAATACTGATGCATTCCTATTATTGTCAGCATCCTCTTCTTCGTCATTGTTGTCATCATCACCGATATCTCTGTATATAGTCCACTTTTTCATTGTCGTCAAATTCAGTTCCCGATATCTGGGTATGGTCTCAGATTCAAAAAAATCGTTCATGACAGGTGCATACGATTTTTTGACAATAACGCGAAGTGTCACATTATCATTTTGATCATCAAATATTATCACTAATCCGCCGCTTGGTCGTACTTCTAATCTCGTTAGTGATATATCATCATCAGTGTAATCCCACGATGGCTTCACACGCACGGAACCTATTTGCCAAAATGATCAAAATAAAAATAGTCATTTTTATAAATAGTGGCTACGGTTTTTAGTAACCGTAGTTATAGTGGTAGAAGATGTTACGTTTTATCGTTTGATGATTCTTTGACTTCAGGGAAAATTGAAAGCTAGCATTGGCAATTGCACCTTTGGCCAAAATCCTATTGTCTTTGATGGATGTGTAAGTATTAATGATTACCTAGTAAATACATTTAATTTTGTAGCACACGGTACATGAGTTTCTTGTATAAACGTCAAGCCTACCACTGGGAGTTTAGTTTCTTCTAATTTGCCTAGTGTCCGTCGAGAAGGATCAGCAATAAAGATTATTGCCTCCAGATCCAAAAATTCATTTAGCCATTGGAATCTATCAGAAACCGAGACGTTTGCAATGATTTGATGATTTCCTCCGGTCCACCACATGTCTGGAGAACTTCTACGCAATAGGAGCGATAGATTCTCATCAAAATTTGTCACCTCGATACTTTCATGAGGTACGATTGAATGACTTAGTAAATTTGAATATTTTTGTAGAATATCTATACACGATTGATGACTCCAGAGTGACTCCTCAGCAAGTGATTTCTCGATCAGTGAATGGGATGTGCTAAGAATACTGACACCAATATTGATCAAATCGGTTCTGGATACGTTATGAAGTAGTGGATCATTCAAAATCTCATTAAGAATCGATTGAACTTTATCATTATTTCGCTGATAATTGTGCATTTCTTGTATTTCGATCAATAATTTCAGTGCCGATATTGCATACTTCATCGAAATTGAATTGAAGTATTTACAACGAGAAAGATATTCCACCTGTTATAAACACAAACAACATATAATTATTTTCAAAAAAAGACAACTGTAAAAGTATGTTTTATACGGACGAATCTACAAATGCAAGATAAACGTACCAAAACGTATTTGTGATGATTAATAAAGATTTCATCAACATCGTTCAACGGTCTTTGGACCATCGTGCTGATGGCTCGTAGAATCGTCCATGCATTCTATTGAGAGTCATAATTAATGACAAAGTAATGAAGGACTCAAAATGATGTTATACGAAAAAGATATAATATTTACGCTTATCACAGCATGAACATCTGCCTCGACGATATGCCTAGCCGTCATAGAAGTCATAGAGGTTATCAAAGTTTTAATGAGTTTTATCTCACTAATTACTCCAAAACAAGCTGCTGTAGGATATACAGTTACATTAATTACATACGATTCCATTAAACCAGTGCTATCAGTAGCATAAATAACAACTCTAGTAATGTATTCCATTTCTGGCAAACCAGTTGCTAAGGTAATATTCGAAAATTCTGGAAAAACCTTAAAAAAACATTATTGACATAATTATAAAGTTATCATCGTGATCATTAGTATTTCTTAACATCTTACATTAAAACTAATCAACAATGGTTCCTGGCTTGGTAACATGTATTGAAAAGCTTCATAGATAATTGGTGCATTTTTTGATAAAAAATAGTTACACGTTATAGAAAACTGTGTAAAAAGAGCGAATCCCTGTTCTGGAAAGATTGCACAAGTTCCAGCTACGAATTTCGAAACTGTTACAAAACTCAAAGTGGCAATTCCATCCTTTTTGGTGTCATTTGTATGCTTCGCAGTGACCGTGATCTGGAATAGAATTATTTCTCTAGTAGAATCTTTGAAACTATTGAAATTTGATATTTTTACTTTATAACGATGACTTTCCCGGAAGACTCTAGCCTTTACGATGAACATGTCATCATCCACTACGAAATCTTCAGTTCTTAAAATTGATAAATTGGGATGATCGTCCCGTATGCAATCCCATTTCAGTTCAACATTCTTAGATTTTATTTTAGGCAATGCTTGCAAAATTAATGGACGACTAATTGCCACCATGTTTCCCTTACAGTTTTGAATGCAATTTATGCGGATTAGTTCAACATCTTGTGGGACCACCTGTAATTTTGGGTTCACAATAATTTTCTTAACACTGAACACGAACGTGATTAACCGGTCACTAAATTCCTTACTTGAATCTTTACATTCTGCATTGAACTTTCAGCGGTATCCGATTCCACTTTAACCATGAAATCATAAATGTCCCCAAGTTTAAGTAGATGATCCTGAACATGTAAAACCGGTTTCGTTGATATCATCTTAAAGTCATTTATCGCACAAAAATCTGTTGCAATATGTACGGCCTTTGTTACTGAACAAAACCAAGAAAAATTCAATTGGGTCTCTCTAGGTAAATCAGGATGATAGGATTCGAAAGCGCTGATCTCAAAAGGTTCGGTTTCATGAACATTCCAGAAACTACCTAAGAGTACAAGAAAGATCATCATAATAGGTAAACGCCCTCATAGATTACATAATCATTACCTCCTGATATGTGGGCAACTATTTTGTCCTTAACAATTTGAAACCAGGTAGTAGCATTAAT
Source organism: Trachelus stipa (assembly GCA_036026315.1). NCBI lineage: Eukaryota > Metazoa > Arthropoda > Insecta > Hymenoptera > Cephidae > Trachelus > Trachelus stipa. The sequence continues at coordinate 16,533 of JAYRCB010000497.1, forward strand.
TAATCCTCCACTTATAGGTTGTACCATGTTTACTGTCAAAACGAGGACATAGTTTCCTTGAGTTAACGTATATGGCGGCACATGATATTCTGCATTGTGAACACTAATATTCTGTGGAGTCCTAGATGGCAATTGGATTAACCAATTGGTTAAAATAATTTTTTAAACTATTGCTTCCATGTATATACCTTTTGAATTCCGTTGCAGGTGCTGAGAAAATACTTGGAACAGAAAATAATTCCCAATGATAATTAAGACTAGTTTCAGGACAAGATACTCTGGTCGAAGCATAAATATCGATAGTGTCCCTACGATGATAACGTATAGCTTTGTCAGGAGTCTGAACAGAGTTTTTCAAATTTAATTGAAAGGTGCAATTTGCTGGATCGGATACACGAATTGGAAATACTGATTTGAAGATGAGTAAATTATTATTCCAGGCCCTGAATGACATATTATAAATTCCTTCATTACTATAGGTATGAGTGAAATTGATTGCATATGCCACTAGGTCATTGTTTTCAATTGGTTGAAATTTTAGATTTATTAAATGATCATTGATGTTCTCAATCCTGTAAAAATTCTCTCGAGTCATTTCTATTACTTGTCCTACATATTAAAAGTAATATTGTCTTATTAATGTCCTTCATTAATTGTAGAAAATTTAATGATTCCAGAAAATTATCACTTACTGTCCGAAAAATCAATGGAAATTTTTGGCAAAAATCCAGGATTGCGAACCAAATACAAGAAAGTTGATGGAACTAAAATATACTGTTCAGAATTATGGAACAGTCGAACGTCTTTCATAATAGATATAATTCGCCTTTTAATGATTTTGCAATCAATTCCTGTACGATGATCGGGACAAGTACACACGTAACCACCCGGAAATGAGTGGCAAGTACTTCCGTCCGAACAAGAATTGTTTTTACAGTGATCGATCAATTCACAATGAGGACCTGATGATTGTAATGATTTCTTGCATGACAAATATTTACTATAATAGCTAACAGTACATACCCATGAAACTTTCTAAACAGACACAAATACCGCTGTCATTCAAGCGACCACCATTTTGACATTGCGGAATCCATAGATCATTTAACATCTCTGACATCGTTAATGACTTCAACTGACCTGGAGGCAGACATCTGTACCCTCTTCTCAGACCAATTAAATTATCTAAACATGTCCAACCAGGAGGACATCTATTTTCATTTTCGAAATTGCACCAACGTTCTCGATCATTTTTATAATAACAGGCAAAACCATTTCCTTGAATTGGTACACATTCATCAAAATCCTTGTTGTACTTCAGACAGGTTGTGTTCTCTTCTTTGCAAATATGACTCCTCAATTGACAGTTAGCACCCTCGTATCCTGGCTCACAAACACATTTGTAGCGATTTGCAATATTATTGTACAACAGCTTTCCCAAATTTTTGCAAGAGTTATCATTAATTTTTCTTCTCGCAGCTGATTCCCAAATGCCTTGATCATGCATGTTTTGCTCCAAGTTTTTATAACGAAGTAAATTTGAAGAAGCTGTTTGCGATATAAACTGACGTTTATCTAACGATAAAACACCAGTGGAGTAAATAATGATCCAACAGACATAAATGACTTGGAAATAAATCATTTTATCGATCATGCTACTACACTTTGACTGATCCAATGAGGTGGTTAGTCTTTTATTTTTAATTTATAATCGATAAATTCGATTTATGCCTACTTTCGCTTGTACATTTTTACTTTTTCTTTGTTCTTCTGTTATTATTAATTTCATTATGCATCATACAATCTTATTTGTATATCTAAAACATGTGCGATATTTTAATCATTATATCTGAAGCAGAATAGCAACCCCAGCTAAGGTCCACTTGGTAGGCTTGTCTCTGCTCTTAAGATTAAATGTCCAAACATAAGTCGGTCCACGACCCCTCGTTTTATAAACGGGACATTCATATACATTTTTCAGTTCCTGTTTATCCTGTGTAATAGCCTTAATATAAATGACCGGCATTTGCGGGAATAATTCCTTCAGTTTGGATTCAGCAATTGCTCCCAGTGCCATATCCCACCTGGCTCCTTCCATATAAAGACTATTGACATACGCACCTTCTCTTGGAGGCGCTCTAAAACACATGAGGTTATGCATGGTATGATGACATAAATTAAAAGTTAATGAACCAGAATCGATCGAAAATCTTACGTAAATTCTTCCTTTTGTTTCTTAGTAACGTCACAATGTAAACACATCTTATCTAAGGGCCACTCGTTTTTCCTTGCTGTCTGTTGCATTATGGCAGTTAGGAATGACTGAGGATTAAAAAATCCTGCTAGCCAGACTGATGATGGTAACTGTAAAATCCAATTAGTATACATCATTAAAAATCAATAATATCATCTTGATAAGAGATTAGATATCAAATGCCATACATTAAAGTCAGCTGTCCAGTTGGATAACTCAGCCACCCTGTTCATCATATCAGCAAACCAATTTGTTAATCCAAGACTTGATGGGTATGCCCTTTTTGTCCAAGATGGTGGCACTGAGTCCATGTATAAAAAATTTTGCAAGTCTTCCATGTCAGCATTAATTGTCAATTCACCCTAAATATTGTAAAATATTAAGCAGATTAATTTGTTAAAATGTATACATGTTACAAAATACGAAATAACTATTTTTCTAACTTTTAAACCAAGTTCTAATTCGCGAAGCGACCTCTTGAGCTCACCGCAGAGTATATTCATTCTTTCGCACTCTTGAAAGGCTACAATTATAAATGGCGTTCTGTCCTCTACCTAGAAGAATATCAATATGAAACATAATATCAATGTTACTCCATATAATTACTTTGCTCATGAGTTCAGCAATATTGAACTCTTCAGGAAGTTTGTCTAGCAGATCCTCAATCAAACCCCGAACTTTTTCTTCGCGGGACATGCCAGCTCCAGTTGATTCGCCAGTATCCCTTGGTTGCATTTCCAAAACAGTTTTAAATAGATTCTCAGAAGTGACAGTTAGGAAACCTGAAATTTATGAATATTCATGTTCTTCGTAAACATATATGTTCATGACAATATTGATTAGATCTGCGACATCTGTACCCACCTATTTCAGCGTTTGAATGAAGTCCATAGAGAATTGGACTTTCGGGTGGTAAAAAATCATCCAGGTATTGATGATAACTTGGATAGTCACTGTTCGGCGGTGCTAAAAATCCAGGAGCTAAGAACAAATCTCCATCTACTAGTTCAGGCTGAAGATACTCCAATAGATAAGTCCTGCATAATCTTCTGTCCCAATCGTCAGTAATATGTCCACCATACATAATCTCGCCAAACAAATATCGCAAATCTTCCCAGGGTACTTTAGTATTATTTTCTAAATAATTAAGTAGCACCGACACGCTGATGGTCAAATCCCCCACATTGAAGGGATACGACTTTAAAATAAAAGGGAAAGAAAGAAGAAATTTAATTTTAGTCTCTTTAACTCAAGTAACCAGTCCATTACCCTATTCCATCCTTGAGGACCAAATTTCCTGCGTTCAGCGACAACTGCATGATAATAACAAAGCGCAAAAAGTATTGCCTTAAACTCTGACTCTTTTGTACAAGAGTCCAAAGTTTCTTGGTTAAAATTATCTAAAGCTTTGTGAATATTAGCATGCATTCCTGTCGGTGGTTCGTTTGTGATTTTGATCGCAGATTCCAATATACCCTAGAACAATTTTTGATCCTTTATTTACTGAAACGTCTATTGAAAATGATTACTTACATTTTATGCAGAATATTTAGTATTTTGAACTCACTTGAGGTACTATAGATTCATGAGGATCTGCATTAGGTTCGGCACTGATGTATAGACGATAATTTGGATGAGGATCATCTGACAGTTGCTCCATTTTCTTTTCTAAATTTGGTAACCAATTTTTTACCAAATGCACGTTCTGAAGTATCACCCAATGACCATTGGCAGCTGCCAAATCCATAGCTTCTTCAGCAACTGGTTCCTGACCTTGACCAAGCGACACATTGTGAAAGTTTCGACCGTCGAACGTGAAACCTAAACGTTTACCCAGCTTTTCAACATCCTAAATACGGAGGAACTATTATTAATAATTCAAACATTATTTAAATTCAAATATTGTTTTGATGTCTACCTTAAGAGGATCTACTCCAGGTGATAATATAAAAAAAACAGGTGTTATTGCACTGGTCTCTTCGTAAGATTTTTCAAATGGGGGTGATCTAGATTCGATGAATTTTGGACCCAGCTTTTCTTCCACGAAACATCTAATATTAATTATAGATTATAAACGAATTGTTTGCTAGAAAACGGCTTTTGTGGATCGATAATATTTTCATTGATTTACCGCACTGCATAAGTCATTCGATCCAATCGTAGGCAACGCATCATGCAGAGTCTTTGAAGTGCAGTTTTATTTTTCCATTCCTGCGGAAATTTCTCGCGTTCTGGTGTTTCCGATTCAACAAATTTCTTCCATCTTTTAGCAGCGCCCTCTATATCACGATCAAGATTCCTAAAGTCTTCCATGCCACTGAGAAACTTGATACCACCCCAGCTAGTATTATTAAGAAACTCCACAGGACTTGTCAGATTTGGTGTGTACGGAAATCTCAACAAGAAATCCAGTTCAGGTTCAGATATTTCTTTAGTTTGAAGCAATATCTAATAAGTTAATTGTCATTTAATATACCATGAAATATATGAAATATTGTCATTCCTTTTTAACCCACCTGTACTATCATTTGGCAAAGAAATATCAGCTTATCACTTTCAAAGAGACCCCTACTAGTGTACAGGAAGACCATATAAGTTATACTGTCTATTAAGAGTAATACGCGTTTAGATAAGTTATCTGAATATTCGGCAAACTTTATGGCATTTTGAAAAACCACACTGAATGCCTTCAATGAAAATTGGTACAACATATTTATCTTGTTGAGGTCATTCAAGATGAAATACAAGATACTGGCTCTGGATGCTGCTGGCCTATACCATTCTCTGGCCTCGTCTATCTTAACTGATGTTACTTTAGCTTCAGCTACTTTTATCTCAATTTCAGCTGCTGTTTTCTTGGTTGTTTCTAAGTTCACCACCAAAGCCACGTCGCTTAAAATATTTGGGCCAGCAGAGGACAACCTTAATGTATGGAAAATATTCGCATATGTTCATATCCTTCAAATTGTTTTTTTTATTATTGCCTGTTCTTCATTATTAATACCTGTGAAGTAGATCGTCCTCAAGTGTCTTCAACGTTATCTTAAAAGTATTTTGTTGCTTAGTCAATTCTGCTTTAGTGGATTCCAAGTCGGGACGCTCAGCTTTTACTACTTCGCCGAGTAGCTGCTCTTCTAAACCATCTTTAGTAACGGTGAAGTTGATCAGTGTAGTCTGAGCCTGCATTTCTGGTTTGTAATGAGGATTTGCTAATTTTGTTTGTAAGATCAACCGGAACTGGGGATTATAATCAATTTCCTTGTCTCCAATTTTGATGGCCCTGGATCGATAATGCTTTTAATCAGAGTATGAGATATATGAATATTTGGAGTATTTTCAGATTTAACTTGCCTGCCTTTCTTTACTAAAACTCTTCCAAGAATGGGATCCAAAACAGCATCCACCGATTCCATAATATTTTCTAATAATACTACTTGGCCATTTGATATGGCGAATTCAATCATATCCAAGTAATTTCTTTGGGTGAGTCTGAGAATTTTTAATTCGTCACCGTATTTGTTTTTTAACCATTTTAGACCCTGAAGCTGAGGATCAATCATAAGTGGCCATCTTGCAGAATTAGTTAGAATCGTGGCATTCTCGGATGACATTCTATCGGTTGGTAGTCCTAATTATTCGTTAAACAATTAAAAATAACTCAATCGTCAAATAAATCTGAACATTATTAATATATTGCCTTCGTTGTTCCATTGAGCAATCTGTGCATCGTCAGTCAACAACGACAGTGGATCCAAATTAGGGGTTTGCGGTATGGGAACTTGCAAACTTGCCAAAAATGGTAACCAATGTACATTAATCAAATCCATTCTGTATTTTCTCGTAAAGCATCCCACATATGATATAAAGGCAGTTACAAGAAGTACATCACCCGGTATAGTAACCCCTGAATTCTGCAAACTGCTCGCCCGGAATAACAAATTTATGAATAACCTTACATCATCTGTATTAAATTAAATTTCAGAGATCCTATCAATTCTACCTACACTTGCACAGTTTCTGCCCAACGTATTTTCTCTGAAGCAAGACCATTCACCAACCTATTAGCCAAGTCAATTATCATGGCAGTATTATCAGCCTCGTCCTGGCATTTTTGTTTCTCTGCTAAAGCCACATTCATTTTCTCACCCAAGATGTCAAGCATTTTTTGCAGTTCCTACGAAATCAAATAAGACTAACTAAGGATACTTTTTCTTTACATGACTCAAAAAGATCATTGATATCCTATATGATCAGGAAATATTAATAGAATGAATATTCTTACAGCCAAACGAGCTCGCAGTGCATTCAATTTATCCATTGCGGCTTTGAGTTCAGCATTGGCTTGTGCTAAAGCAGCTCTTAGAGGCTTTACATTCTCATTTATATAATGAAAGACCATGATATTTTTTACCCAGCTGCATAGACCAGCTGCAGCTTGTGACTTGGAATAGATGAAATCAGGTTCAAAATCTGTTGTAAAGGTAAAAATAGAATTTTAAACCTTGGCCGTTGATGAACATGCAGCATTCAAGAGCACAAACCTTTGTCAGTAATATAAGGTTGAATGGCCTTGACAACGTCAGGGTGGATATTCTCTTTGTCGTAATTTCGCAATTGTGATAGAAACGTATCTACGGCTCCCATCATTACTTTACAAGCTTTCCAACTACGATCGCGTGGTACTTTTCCTTTCGGTGAAAATAATACCAAAACTGCCTGGGCTACGTTCGCTACTGCATCAGGTGGCGTACCAAATGACTTCAATTCAGTTAGATTGTTCTAAAAAATAATTAAAAAGATAAATTCAAGTCATAACGAAAACAATATTCCTTATTGCTCATTAATCATTCCTAATGATGTAAGTTACTTTATTTAACGTATCCAAAGCTGCTTCTGCTTGTCTAACAGCTGGTTCTGCTCTCGCCAAGTCTTCATCGCACCTTTTTTGCCTCTCCGAGACCCGCTCTTTAATTTCAGCCACTTTAGCTTCCTCCTCGGATGCTAAATGATTAAATTTTTCTCATTACACTATATAAATGTTTAAAAAGTGAATTAGCCTTGTATTTTTTTAATTACGCACCTATGGACTTCTCTACTTCGGCTTTCGTATTCTCAGCTCGGACTTCAGCTAGGATCTTATCAGCGATTTCATTCTTTCGTTTGAGGTCTACTTCCTGAACAGCTAGAACGGCTTTCAGTTCGTCCACCTAAATGAACATGAACAGTGAACATAGTTGGAAACTTTGATTCAGGTTTATATCTGGTACCTGCCCAGCACAACTGGCTAGTTTAGTCAGACCATTTGCTAATCTAATAATCATTGCTTTCAAATCATATGTCTTTTCGGCCAAAAGCTTAGAATACAAGGCAATTTGTTCCAAAAATGACTTAGGTGTAGTGTAATTATATCTTTTTTCATTTTGCAAATAGATTTTCGAAGCTTCGTTCACGCTCATGTGCACAAAAGACATGAAGAGGGAAACGGATGTTCGAAGCTCAGTCGGTAGTTCCTCAAGCTCCTAGAAAGTTATAAATACATTATGCAATTAATGAAATTTTCGTATTCAATTTGGTACCCACTTCGAGAAATCTAGTTGACACTGATTCCAGTGCTTTTTGCGGCCAATCTTGAAACCAATTAATTGAAGTGCAGTTTACCAAAGCTGGAAATTGTCTAGCTCTTTTTCTTAAGGTTGCACCAACTGGCGAGAAACACAATATGCATTTCAGTTGCTTCCTCACGCGATCAATGAAGAATTTCCAACAATTCTCTTTCGTATCAATAACTCCAGCTTGTTTAACCTGTCAATAAGATTCCACTAGCATGAGACAATTATAAGACTAATAAAATAATCAAGACACATATATACACCATCACGCTTTTATACTTAGATAGTCACGTCTAACTAATAAGAAGTACAATTCAAGACCACGACAAAATTTGTCTCGTATTTTGATGATTGAACATGATGATTCTTATTAACTTATTGTTAGCTGCGAATAGCTTTGAAAAGAAGATGTGAATACAAGTGAATCCAGCTGACCTCATTTCTAATCCCATTAATGACGTTGTCCATCTCGTCGTCAGTAAACAATTCAGAAATCTCACCAGATGCTAACATATCATTAACTACAACCAGGAACTTTTCCTGTGCAACTTGAGAATCTGTCATTAGGAAAGTGATTCCAATACTTTTGAGTCCGGCTTTAAGGTACAGTTGAGCGAGGTCTGCCCTAAGATCATTAAGTGCATAACCTTTTTTGAGTTGAACCTGGAAAACCTTTTCAAAGCATCGTACCCAGTCATTAGCACACTTTGTAATTGTTATTGATCATAATATTTTTAGAACTAATTATGTTACTTCTAATGATGATATAAATGATGCTAAACGAGACAACGATTGTTTTCCACTTCCACCAACGCCTACGAGAAGTGCATTTCCTCTCGGTGCTTCTAAAATTCTGTTTATCCGACACACGTCGTACATGGCATCATCAAACATAACAAGATTCATGGCGGAAACCTAATTAGAAAAGACGAATTTTTATCACTAAAAAAAAATTAAATTTTATCAATAATCTAACCAATTCGTTATAATTGGTCAATGCATCGTCCAATAATTTTGTCAATTGGGGCCATTCTCTAATTGGCATATATTTTGGTTCTCCAATTCCCTCTGCAAAATGACAGTAAATGAGAGGCTCCGCAAAGACTATTGATTCATCCAATTCCTATGTACAATATAAATGATTGTTTACGTGTAATTAAATAAGATATATCAATAATATCAAAATTATGATCGTTACCGGTATGTTCTTTCTGAGTGCCTCTCGAAGTAATTGATCGAACATTTTTTTGTCTTCGAAATTTACTAATTTATCGCAATAAACTCGTGTTGCCTCGTGAGCGTATAATCGGATTGCTGACATTGGCAATGGTATAGTCTCGCCATTGGCAAATAGACAACCCTGGAATTGTAAAGAATTCAATTACCGTATATCAAAAATATAATATCTACAACATAATAAATTAATTTTAACATACTTGAAATATATTGGACAAGTCGCGCAGATTAAATGTATAATGGAATTTGATAGCAGTTGGTAGAAAACTGGCGTTAACTTTTTCATGAAGATATAAGGCCCCTGCTATAATGTATTCTGTAATCTTTTGAACTACTATTCCAATCTTTTGTTGTGGATTTGCAAAATGTTGCGACAACATTTGACTGTAAATTGTTTGTAGAGCATCCTGACTAGGGAAGCTGGAAATTATTAATGGATTTAATTAACGATTAATGTATTTAACGAGTTCTTAAAACAATTGATTATTACAACTGGATAAGTAAAAATCTATTAATCTTAATGAAGTAGTCGCACCTTACTGCAAAAACTGCAAAGTGTCTTTGTAAACGTGGATCTATAGTAAAACTGCCAGCAGTAGGATTCATAGAGGACACATACTGCGTGTTATGAATGTCCTTCAGGGTAAGTTTAGCTCTATCGTACCTAATATAAAATAGCACCAATTTTTCAAAAAATCGTTGTTATTAATAATACTGAAAAATTCCTTATTATTATTACCAATGACCGTAATCCATATGTTGTCTAATAAGTGTATGCGGCTGGACAGTGCCGTACGTATCTACTTCAGGCATATTCATATCATCGATGAAGTACACAAGAAGTTTCGTACCGGGTGGTCCAAAGTTACGACCAGCCTTTTTCTCCAAATGCTTCTCTAGTATTCTCTGTAGCATTTCTATTCGATAAAAAGCAAATAAGCAAAATCCAAAATGTTCGAGGGTCCCTTACACTGTTTTTATACCTGAAGTCGTGTAGAAATTAAACGGCACGTTTGCTATGTTATAATTGTCTGACAAAGATGATAGCTTCTCAGCAACAATGACACTCTTTCCGGAACCTGCACTACCAACCAACATTACTGGTACCTTACGTTGCATCAGTAGATCCATGAAGAAACGAAGTCGTGCAGTTTCACCAGTTGGTACCAAAGTCGACTAAATAATGATATTAATTAAAATCGATCTCACTTTGTTTTTCAACTAAATAATTGATAATCTTTTATTTCACACCTGCAGGGGTATGTCCATGTCCAATTCGAATTTGCCAACTTTCTCGCTCCAAGGTACAAGTTTTTTCGTTTCGTTCTCTATATAGTAACTAAAGATGGTTCCACCCGCTGGAAATTTAATGGCCTTGAATTCGTTCACCCACCACTTACTGAACTCATTGCGCCAATCAATCAACTGGTCTTGAAATGTAGCAGAACCGAAGGCCCAGATGCATGCAAATGCAAAGTATATTTCCACCCTTGGTCAAACAATATACAAATAGTCGCTAAAACAGTATGTCTAACAACTGTGATTTAATTATTAAGCAGTTCAAGCGTTACCATTCTTTAGGACAGTCAGGTGGCACGTTTTCTTTTGTTAAAAAGCAGTCTAACAAATTGCACAACATTTCCAGATGGCATATTTCAGGTAGCGGTGTTATTTTTTTGAATTTAGTCTTACTCGATTCCAACAAGGGCGGTATATACTTGTCGAAAAGAATAACTAAGTTGGCTCTTTCTGAGTTGTCTCTCGTTTCTATCCAACTGGTCACAAACCTAAGCATGAAAAATTGAACGTGATTTAAAAAGTTTTCCAGAAGGAAAATCGCTAAGAAATATTTATTTCAAAGGAAATTACGGATTCCAACCCAGATCCTGCGGGTTGATGTAGAGGATACCTGCTCTAGATACAGTGGCAGGAGTGGCTGTTCTGAAATAATAATTTCGAAATAGAATTAAGCGAAAATGGGTAATAATCGAAAATAAAAAATGAATTCATGGTAAAACCTCAAATTGGAAATTTCGAACAAGAGTCTCATATGCTTCGTCAGTGCTATTCTTTCGTTACTAGCCAATGTCAATACTTTGTTGTCATCCATAACAGTGTTTAATGATTCTATCCACATTGGATCTATGTCGCCATCAAATACTATCCATTTGGGGCCATCGCCACTCATGTTAGCCTGATCCCTCATTAGGACGGAAAACAACCTAAGTACCGTTTTTTCAATACGATTAATAACTAATAACATTATATGAGACTCTCTCTTTTACCCATCCTTCCATTCTCTGGTAGCTGGATTAATTATACCAAAGAGTTCATCGTTCGTTACAGCTTTAGGATTCAAATCGTTGTATATAGGTTTACGTTTTTGATTAAAATATGTTCTGTTCAGTGTTTTCCAAACTTGGGTCTTTCCGGTTCCTGCAAGTCCCACGATGAACACTGAGTGTCTGACATTAAAAAGCTCTTCCAGTTGAACGACCTAACCGGAAGGCCAACTAGTTATAAGCTATTATTGACAGGTTAATGATCAATTTACCATACCTTTAGAACAAAACCATCTTCAGGTTGCATCTTCAAGTCTAATGCAGCACCTCTGACCATCTTTTCAAAATCTAAGTCTCTCTTTCTTGGCACATCCAGGGCAGGAAATAAGTCTCCTATTTAATGTAATTTTTTATTGATCAGTGACTTTCAGAAATTATAAGGAAGTCCATCACGTACCAATGAGGCCCATGAACACTGGTATATCGTCAGTCACTATTTTCGGTGTATTGAAATCGCGAAGAGCTCTCATCAATACTTGATCTTCGGGTCTATGCCGGTCACCACGTTTTAACTTTCCAGCCACTACCAGAACTGATTTGATGGCTCTCAAGCCCCAATCATAGTGATCTTGCTTAGATAAAAGTTCACGACAAAGTGTATATAATGTAATAAACTTTCTGGCAAGCAAACGAGCTTCTTGAAATCCTTCAGCGACCAACATGATTTCACAAATCAATTCAAAGTCAGGAACAACCATAGCACAAGGTCTGAATATGAAGAATAGCATTATTTTTAAGTAAATGGTTTGAAGTGCCTGCTTTATAATTCTAAAATAGTGACCTAAATAGTGTTTTCAAATTTTCAGGAAGTTCAGTTCTACCGGCATAACCAGGATTCATCGTTATAAACATTCCTACAGTATCGACAATATTCAATTCTTCTCCAAAGAACAAAAATTTCTTCTTTCTGTTCTTGACGCCGTCTAAGACAGACTTTACTTGAACAGCAACAACAGAAAGAACTTCAACGGAGATCCGATTGAACTCATCAAAGCATCCCCAGGCACCAGTCTGTGCCAGACCCTTGTAGATGTTTCCGCATGACTAATTAGTTAATTAAAAACTGTAGTAACCAAAAATGAACAAATTTATGTTTAGACAATGTAAATCTGTACCTTGTAGTCCATCTGTTCAGAACAATTGAACACGTAAACCATCTGACCAAGCGCTCTACCAAGATCTTTAGTAGTTTCGGTCTTACCAGTACCAGCTGGACCAGCTGGTGCACCACCCATGATCAAGTGAAGTGATTGAGTCAATGTTATATAACATCTGTCAGTCAGTGGTGTGATTACTAAACGCGGTACATTTCCTAAATACTCATAACCGTAGCTGAAGCTAGCGTCACAAATATTGGCAAAGCAATCGCTTAACTTGTCATCCCATCTACAATGTAATGAGGCCTTGTTATATTTCAATTCAATGAACATTTTGTTTGTAAACCAGTGTGTCGTCTAAGTCAACCTGTGCCTAAGTTGAGATTGCCACTGAAAGCTGGACGAACTTTCAGCTTTGGTAGATATGAGTTTTCCAACAACATCCCTAGCATGAACATCAATTGTGCAAATGGTCATGATCTTCTGACGATCGCTTTCGTCAAGATCGCCACAAAGTATCATGATCAGTGCATTCAGCTGATTAATTTGCTTTTTTTGATAATCCTTAAGTGCGTTTTCAAAACCTTCTTCTAATCTGGCGAAAGCCATATTTACTTCAGTTGTCCACCAAATCTGAGTACCGCACAATGCCGGTTGTGCTTGATAATCAAATATCCAAAGTTCACGTGGTTTTTCATCATAAGATGCTACAGCCTGTCCAAAATGAAAACGAACAGTTCTTCTCATTGCATCTGTCACTCGATTCAGCCATATCTCCACCTTGACAATGAAAATGTTTGAAGAGATCAGTCCTGAAGTTATTTGTAATGAGTACAAGTTATGTTTCTGACCTTGCCATTACAGTCACATGTCCCGTGCATAGCCATACATTCGCCGTCTTTGGCGATCATGGCATTCGCAATTTTCGTCGGCTTCCCACCTTCCATTTTCCAGACTAGTTTTGCAACGGAGTCGTATAACTTGGCCAAGTGTCTGCAAACCAGTTCAGGATTGTTACCTTCAAATAAAAAAGTCAAATCATTTGGAATATTATCAAATGCACGTGAAACATGAATGTTAGATAAATTTGAGCTCTCGTACCGTTGCTGAGAATATCGAGAAGGTCAGCGGGGGACACGAAGTAGAATCTTGGATAAGCCAGTCTTTTTGTTTCCAAATAATTCGATAATGCTTTTTCACAAAGATTTAATTGCTTTTGCAATTCCTCAAGGCGCTCTTGTAGTTTTGGTTTATTTGTAGCCTTTACTATGTTCATCGTGGACAAAACTTCTTTTAGTAGTTCCTAAAAAAAAAGTTTCATACAATCGACTCGAAATTATGCAATAGCATGTTTCGAACATTGTGGCACCTTGAAGTCTCTGTCTATTTTTTCAAAACGCTTTGAGTCTTCAGGTAACTGATTTCTAATATCCTCAGAACCGATAAAGATGCTTTCCAAATGCATCCAAGCTCTCTGTACTTCAAACCATACGTTGATAACTGCATCGGCGTTACTCAATTTTTGTTGCCAATCCGTGACCTCGTCGAGAAAGTAACCAATATATTTGGAACCAAGCATATTTTGTAATTGAACCTGAAACAGATGTAAATAATTTGACGAATTTCAACAACTAATTAAATAACTTTGTATTTACCTGATTGTCTTCTAGTATCTCAATAATCTCTTCACTTATCTTAAGTACATTCAACTTCGTTCTCTCGTGCACCTCCTTATCAAATTCGAGATTAGCCCAAGTGTTATGTAACTCCTTAAGCGTCTTCTCCATTCCCATTTCCTTAACTGCCTTATCGACAGTATTCTTCACTTCCTCCTCATATTTGTGCAATTGTAATTTGAGCAAGTCTTCCAGAGTCGTTTTATCATCCATAGTAAATCTGACCTAAACGCATAAATTGAGAAAAAGAAATGAAGCCAATAAAATTCATTAGCTCGCCAACAAACGTTAAAAAAGCATGGTATGCAAATTGTCATGCAAATCTAAAATGAAAAGCAGTTGAAAGATAACGACAGGAAGTGGAAGGTATCAGTAAAAGTTTACGACGTATTTGTACCTCCAGACAGAAAGTATTGTCGTTGCACTGTTCAGCATTGAAAGGGTCAATCAAAAATTTAATAGCTAGATAGATACCTGAGTTTCAGCCATAAGTTGCTGCCAGTGTCTGTCCCTGATTGCAGGATTTTGAAGCTCTGATACAGCCCGTAATGAGGACATCATGTTTCTGACTTGGGACTCTGTGTGATTGTACAACGCCCAAGATCTGACCTCCTTATCCAGTTCTATCTCATAATATGAAATACAATAATAATGGTTATTTACAAAATCATGTCAAAAGTGCAGTTCAACTAATGACATTCACTCACGTCTCAATTCTCTAGTCAATTTTTTACACTCCTGATCCATAGCTTCCACGTCTATTTTTTTCCAAACTGTCGTTTTCCATTCGTCCAAGTTGGTTTGAATGACGTTAACGTAATCCCAAAGATGCTTCAACAGTTTGAGTTCCCTTCGTGCTTGTTTTATCTGCTTGAAGTCCTGAATTTGCTGCTCATAGATATTCGCAGTTTCTGTTAGTGTTTTTAATTCATCTTCTAACTTCTCTATTTCAACATTCAGCTTATCAAGCTTATTGTACACATCTGAACAATAACTGCAAGAATAGCATTTAAAAATATTTTACCTCTTAATTCATCAACTGTGCATTAAATGTGGAATGATGGAATCGTACTTGAACGCCTCACTGGCATGAAAGACTGTCAAGAACTTTTGCTGTCTGAAGTCGAAGAAGTTTGTTCGTTTGCGCAATAATTCTATCTGGTGTGCCAGCAACGGGGCTACTACTTGTTTCACTTGGGCTGCCAATTTTTGAACATTTGTCCACTGTTCTGGTAATTCTATTAACCAAGTAAATGTTTCTTCGCCGAACTCTACTTGATATTGTTGCAACAAATTGATAATTTCCTGAATTTAAATTATATCATGGATACCGGGTTTTTCTCATAAGTATAACTTTGTTGGTACCTTAATGGGATCAAAAGTGTCATCAATTTCATATTGTCTGTCTCTAACTTCTTTGAGATAATATATAGTTTGAAGTAAGCCATCATAGTCATTTTCCAAAACAGGCTGAACGAACCGGTTATGTGCTGCGCTCAAGAATTCCGCAAGCTTTTGCAAACTAAAAAAAATTATTCAGCAAAAAATCTTAATTGAGCCTACTTGTAATTATAAAATGTATACCTCGTGTTGACGTGATTCACTAAATGGTTTTTAAGTAAATTAGACCATTTGCAAATAGTATTGAGTAACGCCTGCTTAAATGGTTTGACGTCAATACGAAACCATCGAAATAGAATTTTTTCATTCTCGATATGATCGCATTTTGAGTAAAGATCAACGAAAAAATCGATTTGCTTTTTGAAATCGGCCAGTTCTGGTTTCTTTTCTTTTATAAAGTCCGACAAATTTTCTGGAGCTTGAGCCACCAACTCCTTTTCTTCCGCCGTGAGCATTCTAGCATACTTTATAAATAGGTCCAAATACTGTTGTCTATCCTCTAACCAGAGCCAGGAATAGGATTCATAAACCTTGAATAATAATTAACAATTTTTAATTAATTTATAAACAATTGATAAACGAGAATCTTACTAATGCATATTCCTGCGCCTGTACAAGAGCAAGTTTCACACGATTGCAAGTTTCCTCCAACATAAAAACAATGTGTTCATCCTCGGCAAGATCGATCTTCAAAATTATATATAATTAGGCAGATAATATTTTTATAGTTTTACAGTAGTATTTTCTACAGTTTAATGATTACCCCATAATGATCTCTCTCGACAGCTAGATCAGGATCTACACGGGGTATCCAAATACCCATTTTCATCATATCAAATAGCAGTCCCTCGAAAAAAGTATAAAAATTATCCGGAATGCTCAATTCGACTGGCGGACGGTAGACAATATCCGGAATTTCCAAGCACAACTGAACTTCGAACAACGGCGATATTGACTTCATATGATCAGTTTCATCGAGGATGTAACAGATACTGATAGAAAGCAATTAAATAATTAATTTTTTAATTAACAGATCATGAGCGTTTACTACAGCACCTGGTAGAGGCTGCCTGAATTAATCCTTTTGATATGAGACCATCCACGTATACGAGATATGGCTTCCACTTTATACGACGCTGTGCTTCTAATTCAGCTTCTTTGGCAGCTTCCTCCTCTTTTTGACATTTCATTTAAGTTCAAAGATTCAAAAATGCAATATACTATTTCAGTCTTACCTTTTCTTAAGATTTCCGATGGCGTCAGTTCTACTTCCGGTTCTTTATCATCCGACTCTTTGGCTTCTTTACTCGTGACCTCATCGTCTTTAGCAGATGCATCCTGTGTTTTCTCATCTACGTCATCAAATTCACCTGCATTTTCACCATCTTCTCCTTCGACTTCAGAAATCCTCTCCTTTGCTTCATCCTCTATTATATGAAGAACATCATATGAGTATATCTCATTAGAAGTAATAGGGACAACAACATTGGATACCTTGAGCAGCATCGTGCTCGTCCTTAATAAACTCTTCTTCAGGTAGTAAGTCAAAAAAAAGTTTGTAATTCTCATCCAACACTCTCTCAATTTCTTGAGCAGTTTCGGATATTTCACGATATCTCTTTTCGAATCTTTCCTCCCGCTCTCCAAGGGCTAAAAGATGTTCGTCCTTAAGATCCTTACGATCCAAAACAGGAACCATGGCCCACGAATACAACATCTTCATCACACGTTCAATATTCTCCTGAGCTCTGAACACTCTGGCATGGAGTTTTTTAATAATTTTCATCAAATTATCGATATATTCCGCTGCTTCTGCAAATCGAAATAAAAATATTATTTCAAATAAAACGATCGCACAAAAATGATTAACACACCTGGTGAATTCCAATCATAATCCCTTTGACCCTGATCAATTAGTTCATCGATAATTTCAATCTCTTCCCGAATCAATTCAAACTCTACTGGAGAACTAAATTTTCGAAGTCTGTTATACCTACAAAAATAAGAATAAAGACTAAAAACTATTCTCGAGCTTATGTTTAAAAGTGGGAAGCATACTCAACTAACCAATTGATAGTTAGATTGAGCTTGAAGGTACTCTCAAAAAAGAATTGCGTTCTATTGAATAGTTCCATAGCTTCCGTCGGTAAATCAGTTCTCTGCATAATAATCATGTACCGGGTTTCCCTTAGAATAGCTACCAGCTCAGAACTGAAGTTTTGTTCTAGAAGGTGATCTTCAATAATGTTATATAGACTTTTACTAAGATTGACTGTACAGAGTTCAGGAACCTTCGTAGCCCATTCAGCAAATATTTCTTTGTCCGTTTCATTCAACAAGACCTTCACGGTTAATAAATAATATCAGTGAAGAACTTTGGGTCAATTAATTGTTATTAAATTTACCTGCAGCTCATCATGTTTGGCTTGAATTTCACGTGCCGACTGACTGGCCAATAACGGATGATCAATTAATTGCATACATTCCAAAGGACGATCGATACGGTTCATTAATTTCATTATGCAACACAGTGCACCAGCCACTGGTGGAAAATACTGATCGACCACCATATGACCCGTTCTTTTACGAGTTTCGAAATTTTCATCGAACAGGACCTAGGTATATAATAAAGATGACAATGGATTAAAAGGTTATACATTATGGATGAAACGGAATTAAAATTAATAGGTAAATCTAATTGGAGATCTATAGTAGCATACCTTAACAGTGTCTAAATGCGTTTGGATCATACTTAGTAATTTTTCATAATTAGGCCAAAGCTGTGTTAGTATGATTGGTCTAAGGGCGATCGCTCCCATTATCCAAATTAATTCGAATAACATATCGGTGTTGTGACATTCCGAAAATGCATTATCAAAGATAGATGCCAATCTCCTGTCGTACTCTTCTACCTATTGTATACTCAGATAATGAATTTTTTGTGTCGATAATTATTTTTTATTTTAATACCTGTTTTAGAAAATTTGACAAATCTTGAGTGAAGCCATCCTCTTCTGGTAATAATATTTCGTACTGGACGCCAGAAAACTCGGAATACAATTTACTGAATTCCTCGTAAATATTATATGCCATTGAGCACAAAACTTTTCCCTTCGAAACAGTAACTTTGTAATAAATATTTGTTTAAGAATTTAAATAACGTGTGAAATTACTTTCAGTCCTGATATTTCTATTCTCTCCAACTTGAGGTACTCTTGTGCAATTTCAAAGAGAGTCTATCGAACACGTGGTATGATTAAGAAAAATCGGAATTATATTAAAAAATGCTTAAATACCTTTATCTCCTTCAGTCGCTTTTCAAAGTTACGTAATCGAGAAAATATTAATTTCTCATGAAACGTCCATAAAACGGGCTCAGCTGGCGGCCGGAAGTAACTTTCAATTTTTTCACGAAAATTCACAAAACACTCTTGAAAATATTCTATTATCTCTATTGTCTCCGTAACTCTCTTTGCATTATCATCGATATCGCCTTGAAAAAGCGATCCGGGATCGAGTGTCTTGCTAGCCTAAATAGGAAAAAAATTGAAATTAATTTTTGTACTAATAATTGTCACAAAATTTTGTACGCATTTTGAAAAAAATCATTACCACATGTATGATCAGATTGGCCACTTCGGATAAGAGTGTTATTATCCTAGTGGTGGTGCAATAATACCTAGAATTAGCCCAAGTCAGACAAATAGAGTGCATCAGCGATTTAATTTTTTCACGAACTTCTGTGAACTCTGAACTCTCTATTTGATCAAAGTACGGCT
Organism: Trachelus stipa; assembly: GCA_036026315.1. NCBI lineage: Eukaryota > Metazoa > Arthropoda > Insecta > Hymenoptera > Cephidae > Trachelus > Trachelus stipa. Next base: position 35,927 of record JAYRCB010000497.1, read on the forward strand.
GAAGAGGTTTCAAATATAGACAGACATCGCGTGCCTCTATAACGGCTAATAGGAAAATTGCTTTCAATTGTTGTTTTAAAATTCGAGAATTATACACAAAAAAATCTATATTAATACTTACCGGCTACAACATTTTTAAAAAGCGTCTTGAAACACGGTAAGTAAGGACTATCGGTAAGTTCAAGCAAGGATGCCATTTTCTTTACACGTGGATCCTTCATCTGGTCGTAAATGGTTTCCAAATTTTTGAGCCTCTGACGCCAAAATTCAATCTCTATAATTAATCATTATTTCATTGATTGGCCAATTTTTATCAAGATTAATCGACCGTATTTTAGTAGCAATATCATTTTGAATTAAAAACGAAATACCTGAACTGGGTAACGGATGATCATGTTCATCAATAATTCCACTGCTATCTTCGTTCAAAATGTCATTAATCTGGATAGCCCATTTAATGATTATCCCTTCAATATCACTTTTTAGTGTGATGTCAACTTCTTGACCGGCAGTTTTTTGAACATTCCACTCGGCCTCGAAAATTCTTTCAGCTCCCATTGGCATCGGCAGTAAAGTTTGGCCTGTCATTTTACCCCGAACCTGCAAATAGTCATTGGCTTACTTGTTGTGAAAATTGAATTAAGATAATAAATATTTATAAATTGACACCTGACATATCATGCTGCGTAAATCATATACATGTTTCTTCACATCTTCACCCACGGTGGCAGGCCAACCGGTATGATTTTTTGGATTTGATAAAATAGGAACGTAAACCTGTTTGAAAAATTCAAGAAAATTATGAAACTGTAATCTTGGTGCGATGTAGAGCGTAGTTGTTCGCACCTCTTCGACGAGGACTGCAAGTTCATCAATTGGCCTTGGCGCCATGTCACCAGGAATTAAAATTTCAGAAAAATTCTCTTGGGTTACTTTGCTCGGTTGTCTTTTTAAAAAGTATGATGACTTGATCTTACTTCCAGACTGAATGGCGAGATAAGGCAAAAGAACGCCAGCTGATGATATTTGCATCACCAATATCATTTCAGATGCGGTATTGAAAAACTTTAAAATGATATCCTATCGATATTATGTAAATGTTGCAGAAAATTAATTCGAAATAACACTATTTTGTACTCAAAAAATTTAATTTTGTTAAAGTTTTAACACTATACCTTTAAATCATCATTGGACATCATTTTATTCCATTTATCCGTTTTGAGCTTACTAGAACGAATTAAATATTGTAATATAAACTCAAACCGCGAATCTTCTTCTTTCTTATCTTCGTTCTTTTTGCTTGCCATTTTAAGACAAACTAATTAGACTATTTTGAAAAAAGTCTTTATATCCCGCTCTTAGAATATATTGATCAAGATTTTGAGAGGAAAGAAAAAGACAAAGGAAAAACGTGAAATGATAATACAGTGGAACTTCGATAACTCGAATATCTCGGGGGAAACGAAATATGCTTCGAGTTATCGTAGTTTCAGCCTATTGGGATTTTCAAATTTATATTTCATTAGAAAATTCGAAGATTCATAATCTTATAGAGGTTTACTGACTTACAGAAACTCGAGTTATCAAAGATTCACAGTATTTTTACACATTGAAGTACGCTCCATGATATGGTGAAACACATTAAAGTAAATGGTAATAAGGAGAACAAGATAGAACACTAAAATTATACAGTTGACTCCCCGTAAGAGAACACAATTAGAACCGGAATCGATACTACTGAAAAGCGTGCTGATACGGAGAATCGACTGCAAATTGATTTTAAAAAATTCAATAGTCTTTATTATTATACGGAAATAGTAAAATCGCAATTTAGGAATGGTTTTGCATTTTTGAAAATGCATCAATATAGTTCTCACTATTTCTTCTTCAATATATTCCATACACTCTGGAATTATTAATTCTCTCTTAACTAAACCTAAAGTCATATATTAAGAAAATTTCAAAAATGGTTTTATTAAAAGTTTTCATGGTATTTGCCGAATTTCAACAAGTCATCGACGTCTCTCTTTCATTATATTTTGTCTGTGTGTCTTGAAAGTGGACCGCGTAGTCTTCTTCGATGAAAATGCATGACTCGAATCCCGTTTACCAACATGTCTCACATCTTTTGAATGCATCCAAGAATCTTCCCACCCCTCATCATGATTATCGTTAATGATTTCAGGCTCATCTTCATATTTTCTGGCGTCCTTCCGAGATCCGGCCCTATCGAAATACCAGTCTGAAGCTCTTTCACGATCACGTAATATTTCACGCGCTTTAGATCTGTAGACATATCATTATTATCATCTTATTAACATTTTCTGTATTAATCAATTTTAATATAAAATTTTTAAAAAGAGACTATATACTGCTATACTATACTACATAAATCCTAATATTGGTATGAATTTCAAATTAATTTTATTCATTCACCGTTGAAGTTGCCACTCTCCGTCATACATGTCCCGGTTTACATTGTCTGGCGGGTTTTCAGATTCATTTTCAGTCAGGTGTTTGTCCATTTTTAGAACCCTTTTGCGTTTAACCAATTTCTGTTTCGAATTTTTATTTGAGGTTTTAGAATCTTTCAAATCCATATTATCACCAGTTTGTTTACTGCTTATTTTCTGTTTCAAACATGTTTTACCGGTACTACTACATTCTTCCTGATTCGAACGTGATTCATGAATCTCGCGCCCTCCATAACCCATCTTATTCTTCGAATTTACAACTTTTGACGCATATGTATCTTTCGAATGATCTTGAAAATTTTCGCTAGAATCGGATATTTTTGAATCTCGACGTTCGTCGATGTGCTTTTTGGGTATTTTTGAATCACGAATCTTTTTATTCCACATATTCTTTGAACTCTTAACGTGTGCCGTGTTGGATCCTTTGGACATTTTATCGGACTGCTTTACATTGATTTTTTTCGCGTTGTCACCGATTTTAGAAGTACAAATGTCCTCCGTACCTGATTTTTGATCAAATTTAATGTCATTTTTCGAATTTGTTGTGAACCAGGGAAACTGAGGCGAGGAACAAGTATCCTCTTCGTGTCGATAATAAAATTCAGTGTTTAAAAATTCTGTTTTTGGTTTTTTACTTGTAGACCTTTTCTTGTTTTTCCACATCTTTTGCCTTTTATTGTATTCAGAGTTATCTGAACTTTTTAACGCTCCCTTCGTAATACCATCTACGTTTGTAGATTTTTCTGAATTACGAGTAACGCTTAACGTTTTATTGCAGTTTGCAAAAAAATTATTACTGCTTGGCAATTTTTTTAAAAACTCGCTATTATCTTCTTTCTGCAACGTACAAAGCTTTTTTTTCATTTGCAAACTAACTTTTTCCAATTTATGATTAATTTTCGTAGCTATTCCATGTACAGTATTCGATAGATCTAACAGTAACGATCGACAAACATTATTGATCTTTTTTTCAGCATTTTGCAAAACCCTGTAAAAAAGAAATCAAATAATTAAACAGAGAGAGTTACAAACAATGACCAATTATCGTTTTAAAAATATTTTATAACTAATTATTTGTTACCTTATTTCTGAAGTTTCCTCTGTAGAGTCGCGCAACACTTCAGTTATAATTTTTTCAAAAATCATCAAGTCCTTGACCACATGTTGGCTTTCACATAGCTGCTTAGTGAAGGGTCTCGATTTGTCAATTACAATATCATCAATGACAGAGCAGAGATTTTCTAGTGAATTTTTTAAACGTTCTACAATCTTTGAATCCGCATTCATTTTCTGCTTTCTGTCACTCTTTGATGACTTATCGAAATTTTTCGAATTCACGTTTCCGTTCGTTACATCGTCAGAAAAAGAGTCGGAATGTCCCCGATCTCCCGAAGTCACTTTAGGAATACTGGATTTTATCTCATCCAAGACATCTTTCACTGTAAATCATTAAACGGTCAAAAATCTAAGTGTTATAATAAGATTTTAAAATACCAAACACGTACCTCCGTTTAATTCCTTCAATTGATTAATTAAAATGTCATTTTTCATCTTAACACTAGCAAAATCAACGTCATTCGAAATAGTACATTCATCGATGCTTAAAATTCGTCCAGCGCCCAAACCAATGACTGCCGCCAGAGAACAAGCAATGATGATATTGAAAATAGTACCGACCTATTAATTAATCAATTAATAATTATTAATATGAATTTCAATTTATATTGAAAGAAGGTTTTACCTGCGATACTGTTTTATCGTCTGCTTGGTTCAATTTCTGAATATCTGTACACGAATAACTGTCCTCATTAATCTCATTAATATTACTAATTTCTTTGCCAATGACTAGTTGCTCATTATCACTTTCTGTGCTTTCTGTAATAATGGATATTTCGTCGGAGTCATCGATAAGTTTCTCCGCGGCATCATCGGAATCGCTTTTACCTGCATCATGTTTCTAAAAAAACAATTGCCGCATTATTTCAATAGAGTGAGACGCAGTTCCATATGGACAACATGTAGTCGGAATAACTCTACACGAAATACTACTCCAAAAACGTAGTATTCGGACAACTGTGAACGAAATATTTCATAAAAAGAATTGTGTACGGTAAACTGTACACCACTTATATTTTACCGACCTGAAGACTATGCACGAACACTTGTAATAATTTGATGATGATATTTTAATAACGAAAACACCATCGGGCTCATTAATAATGTAAATAAATATCTGTCATTCCATTTATTTAAGCAATTACGACTTTACGAAAACTCCACAGCAGTTTTAAAGAAAAAATAAGCATTAAATTTAAACGTTTTGGAAAACTCCGAAAATCTGACTCCCCAATGGTTACAATTTTTCCTCGTGAAACATTCATCCAATGAGGAATTTCACCGAAAAATTTAAACATGGCTGTGTAGTTTTCCGTATAAAAATAACTTTGTAGAGTTCATCCTTGTAGAACCAGGGTGCTCCCGTTTCCTCCGACGTTAATCGAAATTTAACCTCTTGTTAACCTATCTTAAAATTATATTTAAACAATTCAACCGAGTTTAAAGCACGTCGGAGCAAACGGGCAGCCCCTTTCTTTAATACGATTTTCAAAACTCCTATTATCTTCAAAATGCAAGTATCTGATTGGCCAATAGCATAATTAAACCGATTTTAAATATTAAACGATGTCGCTGGAATCAGGAATTAGAATGGTTACTCGATCGGTAATTCAGGAACTCGAAGCAACACAATTACAAATATTTATTACCTCGTAAGTTATGTCGGTATTATTTGGCTTATTTCCGGCATCGTCTTCATTATCCTTATAATCACAAGTTTCCAAACGTGTAATCTCATTAGTTTTGCTATTATCCTCTGTCTCATCGATAATCATCCACTCTTCCGATAACAAACTATCATCACTCTCCTGTCTCTTGGAATCCTCTACAAGCTGTCGATTATCCGCCATGTTAAATCTTGTTAAAAAATAAGTCGCAGTATCCAGATGGAGCTAAATAACAGTGTAAATAAATCATTAACAAATTTTATAATTATCATTCACGTTATCATTAACTTATTTTCAGTAATGAATAAATTGTCAAAAAGTCAATCGTAAGACACAGCTTAGAATAATATTCCAAAAAACATCACGTGCTTATTCGTGACTAAATGTCTGTGTATTAATTTTAATTTAGAATTTACCTGAACTGAAAAAATGTTATCAGCTTCTTTCAAAATGGTACGAAAAAATCCAAAATATTCACTAAAAAATCTCCACTTTCTCTTTCTGTCCAGACGTTTCCTCCACCTGTCAATTTCTTTGTACTCCTTCTGTCGTTCCCGATGGCGATGATGCTCGACTATTCATCCTCCACTTTTGTTTGACGTTATTCACCAGTAATCCGTGACGATCTGACAGTCCCAAAATATACTCCGAGTTTCTCTTTGTTTGACAATGAATAAATACGGAACAGCTGATCGCCATTTGCGGAACCTTTACACCTCCATGCTTTACACACTGATTATACACAGTTCAGAGTTACGTGTGCCTAGCCGCGCAGCTTTTCGGTATTAAAATGGCGGGAGGTTCGAACGCGGGAAATATTCCATTTCAAATTCGAATATATATATAACAGTTCCGCCTTATGCAAAGAGAAAAAAGAATTTCTGATGAAAATCAATAAAAGAGGGAATGACAATTAGTATAAAAAAACTGAAACATCCGTTATAACCTTTATTCAATATCTCTACACGCATTATTTATCTCTGAATTAGAATTATAGACTTAGAAGACCGTCATCCTCTTCCGGCTAATATGTGCAAAAATAGATGCTACTCTATTTTTGTTAAATTTTCGCTAATAGGAATGTATAATTACGACCATATGACCTATACACTATAGAATTACGGTATAGAACGTGATGTAAAACTTTTTCTCATGTTTCATGTAAATATTTCATCTGATAGGAACCTCCGTATCTATAAAGCGACGCTATTCGCTAAACAGATTACCCTCACCTTCGGGCAAGGTGTGCTTGATATGGTATTATAAATGCGTCAGGCGACTGATCCACACGAAAATTTTCTATTCGAATAGTTCAGTCGGTTCTCTGTCAATAACAGACTATAACATCTTATCAATGCCTCAAATTACAGTCATTCAAGTTGTGTTAATTTCACCTTAAACCAGAGGGTGGAGGTAATTTGATTAGAGAATAGGGCGCCTAATACATACGAGGACTCCTCCCAGATTCGAAGTTTAGGATTACTCACCCTATATATATATATATTTCTCATTTCAACCATTTTTCATAAGCACTCGCCGTTCAGTGACAAATATCAATTTTTCTATTATAATATGCAATATAGTATGTATATATGTATACATGTATGCGTCGTATATTTATTTACAAATTGGTGTACATTTCACAAATCGGGTATTAGACATGAGGCGAGAGAAATGAAAAATTCTTTTAATATAACAGACAAATAATGATCCTCCTCAATCGTAAAACAACGAATTGTAAAATAACGAAAATCTTAAGTATGCATATTTGCGATTCGATGATTAATACAGTCTCAATCCGTAAAAATACACTTTCACCATATATTCTGGCATTCTTTTCATGATTTCACTTTTCGCTTTTTTCTTATGCTTTTCCTTATCCTTATAATTTTTCTTTTACATCTCCCTTTACTTCAAAATCGCGTGTTATATCCTCTTAAACACGTCACGGTATAATACGATATTACAAATCAATACAAAGCAATGAGACAGTTGTAGTCGTACATTATTTTCAGATTTGCAAAACGTTAATTGTATTTCTTTTCTCATGTACTATTATATATAACTATATACGCGAACGACAAACATTTATAACGCATTTGCATTCGCTAAGGTATTCTTGCTTGTCTCTTTTCAATCTCGCTCGCTCATTGACTTACCAACTACATTAACATACATTAAAAATTTATGTAAATCGATATATTTACACGAAGATATACAAGTCGGTTTAACCGTGGTTAAAAGAAAAAATTAGAATCTCCTATGACAGCAACTTCATATAATAAACACTTCGTGTAGATATATGTGCATACATCCTTATATATCTCTGTATACTCCTCTTCTTTAATCAACTCTGCGCATACTAAATATGGATATAAATTATACACGAATAAAATTCATAATTGTATTTAAAATTGCATTGATAATAACAAGACGATGACAGCTCGTTCGTTGTTATTATTACCGTTTCCGAGTGATACTTAATATACGAGTAATATGTACAAAATTTTTTCCTCATTCACTCTTATTATAAAACTGTCAGAGATCAGCCATTAAAAATTCCCAATTCGGAATAAAAAACCGAATCTAGTCGGCTGGGAACTAAAATTTCAAGCAAAATTCACTCCAGCACACACAAGTAAAACGTTCAATTCCGCCACCCTAGACAAAAATATCGAATTTAACTTTCGATAAGAAACTCACTGTTCGCTATTTGGAACTTTAAGCAGAACCGTCCTGGTCCCGTCAGCATCCGAAATATTGATCTTGAGTTCATTCGTGAGGGCTTCTAGCTTATCCATCGTTTTTGGCCCATTTTTGCCAATTGTCGGCGGTTCTGGCGGTGGCGGTGGAGGCCATACATCGTCCAACGGCGGTTCTATATATTTCCGTTCAGTTTTGAGGCCAAGAAGCGTCCCACCCACGTGATCTGAGCTCGGGTTATACTTCGGTCCCGGTTCAACTTCATAGCGTGCACGTTTGTGAGCCGGCACTTGCACAATTGGACTGTAGTCGTGATCCAATAAACCCTCAACTTCCTGTAGCAACTCCTCGCCGTACTGTTGAAGTTCTTCATCCATCAGCTGCTTGGTGAACAGCAAGCTTCGGGAACGACCTTGAAGATGGTGCAAGTTCAGAAAATCAGTCTATATATAATACCATAACTGTATATAAAATGGGTTAGACTCGTTATACAGAATTGCATGTAACCACGAGAGTGTCTTACGATGATTTTCAGTGACCTGGATATAACTGTACTCGAGAATTATTGGAATTCGATTTTGGATATTACTGAGAATGAGTAATTGCATAATGACACGGATCAAGTAATTGCATCACTGCAAGCTTCTTTCTTAATTGCAAGCCTCGTAATTGCATCACTACCATATTACTTGGACGCTACTTCATATCCACATAGACTTCATCCTGACTTTTGTTCACGACAATGGCGCAACAGGTTGTAGGGTTTAGCTGTCCCTACAGGGCGGGTTCCTTTCTAAAGGTCATTGACATAGAGTTCCAGCGATACCTGAACGCAACGAATGATTACCAAAACCGGCCACGGTTACTGTACACGCACGGAACACGTTCCACGTTTATTTTTCAGTCATATCCTCGTGTGAATGCTAATAACGGACACGAATCAGCTCTTGTAAGCGCTGACGACTTTAAACTCCACCATTAGTTTGGCCAGCGACAATTCCTCAAAATATTCCAAACTCGTGGGAAAAAGTTGAAACTTAACGTACAGGTCGTTATTAGTAGTTTGAGTGGCACGCGGCGTGATGGCGCTGCTCACGTTCTATGTCAAATAGTTTGGTATTTTTCGATATGAAACGAAGGAAGTGCGTTCGTGCCGTTTGGCACTTTTTCATCGGATTTCTACAGCGACTCGAGGCACTCAAATGATTAAATACTGTTATCACTGATCATATCGAAGCACATAGCTTTTTGGCCCTGACAGTAGAACGTAAAATTATTACTAGTTATCTGTGTAGCATAGGAGATCCTTCTCTAGTGAGCATTGAGGTCAAAGTATCAGAGATAAAGAAAGCCACCGGGAGGACTGTTCTCTATCGTGAGATTGTGATTCGGCCATCTTGTAGAAAGTAGTGGAACCAGTTTTTATGCTCTTACGTTGGTGGTTTTGGACGTTGATCCAGATTCATTGCGTTCCATAGTAAGATCAGGCAGTGGATGTCAAAAATTTCAGATTATGAACGTTTTCATGGGAAGTGTGAGCAAGCACGCGCATCTAGCTGGTATTTAAGTTAGTCAATTCAGTACCGTTAGAATTTGTCTGCTTTGAAATACATGCTAGTCAGATACGTCAGGAAATAAGAATGTCGCATCTTAATGCTAGTGCTTTACGTATTTACTTGATAAAATATTATTATGTTCGAATTGCTTTGAAATTTCGAATATATTTTCAGCGGTTGTTTTCAATTTTTAAGTGATTGATATCTTATCGTAGGTCGATGATAAGAAAGTGAAGAATCAGCGTCTCTAGCATCTTATGTTGTTTTTTTAAACAAATACAAAACCTTGATAGATTATTCTGGAATTTCTGAAAAATTGAAATATTTTACATGAACTCGATTCCTCTAATATTTTCTAGCTACCCGCAATGATAAATATAACTGCGAATCGAATTACTTGATTCCACTTGTTGCGTCACGCAATTTCAAAGGCACGTACAAGTTGAAAAAATGCGCGACCGTCACGTGCAGTTGCATGGCAAGCAAAAATAGCCGAACTTGCACTAAAGAAAGAATTTGCCGCGTAGTTAGTCCTTGTGGAGAAATAACGAAATACGCTTATAAGTCAATTTCAAAAATATGTACTTCTGATCTATCGTTGTGTTCGGCTGACAAATAGTTTCTTCTAGTCATATATAGAATTGTCGTTTCAGAAAATGGTGAAACTTCAAGTTTTGACTTTGACTTTTCGATTTCTCCAAAACCACTTTACTCGTATTTCCAAATAATTATCTAATCATTTTCCTTGTTAAAATTATACAAATATTTGTCTTTCCAAATTCCTATATTTCTTGTGCCACACGTGTGTACATACGTACGCTACGAGGTATCTAAGGACCTTGATGATAACGGAAATCGGCGCACGGCTTTAGCTTCCAAAACTGTACAAATTAATCACTGAATTTTCCTTCCATTTATCAGTTGGAAAGGTGAAATCTAACATTTTTTTTCCTTTTCTTCATTCTCTTTCACTGATCAAGACTTTCAAGTTGATCGGTTGACTGAACCGAACGGCCGATCTTCCCGCAACGAAGTATGAAGAACCGCAACAAGAAATTCAATGAAAAAAGAATAATAATGATATGGAGAAGAATGGATGGATGGTACCGAGTTCGGTTGTGTTATAGTCAGAGCATTAAAACTCAGTGCAACGAGAGATGGTATTATAAAAAGTGTGAAGCCTTTCACAAACTAACGGGTTCAATGTCCGAGACCGACCTGGACTGGTTCCGTATGTTCGGACTCTAAATCTTATTATGCAGTCGCTTATCAGAATGTGTCTGTGCAGTTTAATCTTATTTTCAAATTTTGGCCTTGGGCCGCTTAGATAAATTGGTGCCGCACAAAGTAAATACTACACTTAGTTCAAATGAGGTCTACGTGCAACGAGAAATTATGCGTCATTGAACTCGCTGAATATTATAAAAGTGAAAGGGGGCCAAATAACTGATGATCAACTAATGTTCTGCTGAAGTCGAAAGTTTTCGAATTTAAATTATTTCGTATAAAGGAGTAGTAAACTTCGAAATTTAAATCAACAGCTTAAAAACTATTTAGATTCTTCCATTTATATAGTTAGGAAGAATTTCCAAAATTTTTTGAACTCCAATAAGGTCTTATTATTAATAAACCAAAATTTGTGCTAATTCAAGAAAGTAAACCATAAAAATCAACTGACCTGCTAACGGAGGCATCTTCTCAGGCTGTTCCTGATCCTGTGCGAGCTCATTACTGTTGGATCCAGAATGAGGTCGAAGGTTAGGCACAGCGACGAGTGCGAGTGACAGTAAAAGAACCATTAGACAGGTGGCAGGCTGAGCACTTTTATTCCCTTTTTGTATGAGAGCCTGAAGTCGTTTGAGTTGACCGGCAAGACTCTGATTTTGTGTCTGAAGTGCCTTGATCCTCTTTAATAACGTCATATTTTCCTCTGTGCACTGTTTGACCCTATCCTCAAGGCCATCAACGTATTCCTTTTTCCGTTTACGCGAATCTTGAGCAGAAATCTTGTTGCGGATCTTACGTCTGATCCTCTTGAGTTCACGTTCTTCATGTTTTGTCAGTGGATAGTGACTGGGCAATGTGATACCCTCCTTCTGGAGTAACCTCTTCTCTTCAGAATTCAATTTCAGTCTAGGATAAGGCGAATCAGTTTCAGACACCTCATCGCTGGAATTGCCACTCTTCTCGCTCCCAGAATCATCCTGCTGTTTAATACCGATCTGTTCAGAGACGATGTCGAATGATTGCAGTGAACTACGACAGCGTATCGTGCCCGGCACATCAGCAGCGATATTAGTTTGCTGCTGCGGATGACTCGCAGGAAGTGACTTCCCGATTACGCTACCATGGTTGATCTTAAAACCTTTAAGATTTCGTGCCTGCGACGCGTTGATGATCTTTATCGTTCTAACCTCCTTCATGTCCTTCAAGCTTACAGGCAGCAAGATTGATCTCGGATTGCCTGAGCCGACTGGAGTCACACGAATCAGTTGTCTGATATTTCGTTTTCCGTTGCATGTCAGATTACGTAGATTCACAGTGGCTTCCTGTGCCGATGGTATTTGTACTTGTGCTGGCTTTGGGGTAACATCTGAATTCATAAGGAATAAACATGCGTTAAACTCATCATCACCTACTTCAACACATGTAACTATGAGGATAATTGCATCTTGTATAATATATGACGCGAATAACATGTGGTTTTAATAAGAAATATTTATCAGTTCGGAGAAACAATTCACACATTCCAATACGCAAAACTAATGAGACATTTAGGAAAAAAAAGACTAAAATATGTGAATAATTGGCGTATAAAGAATTTCCTGTCTTTGCAAATAAACTATTGATAAATTTCAATAAACCCGTTAACGGTATTCAATTTTCTTCAATTTTTATTTTATTGAATATTATTGAACAACTTTTGAGCTTCTACTTGAACGACAGCCAGGCATAGAATACATTTTTGCGGGTTTAAACAAGTAGCAAGCTCTATTTATATCTATTCAAGCACTCCCTGAACCCTAACGTGAACACAGGCCATATTTTAAGAACCAAGAGTTCATGTTCCATTTTCTGATGTCTAAACCAATCGTGATGTCATTGAGACAATTACACTTATATATTCCTAAACCAGAGTATAGATATTCAAGAGCAACCTCTCTAGGCTACAAGCCATCTGATCCATGTGTTGGACACTTACTGAACTTAATGTGCTGTTGTGATTCCTGATTAACCAAAGGCTCATTGGTGTTAACTAAGCCAACAATAGTCGGCTGAAACTCCATCTCTTCGATATTATCCTCAACATTTGGCGAACCCACATTGCTGCTTAAAACAGATCTGACAGGGCTGTCCATACTTGTTAAAGATTGATTCGGACTGCCAAGACTGTCGAAGTCAACAAAGTTTTGGGGACTGCTAATCTCTGATTCTGCAAACTCCATCTGGTCCTCTTCTATTGTAAGTAAAGGACTCAGTTGTTGTTCGCATGACAAACTTAGAGCGCTGGATAGTCCACTGTCAGAGGATGAAGATGGTATAGCTTCGAGTTCATTGTTGTCAATGAGGCTGAATTGATTATCCAGCTTAAAAATGGAGTCCAGGAAGTCATCAGGATTCGTGGGCCATTCTTCTGTCTGCAATTGGCAACCAAGTAGTATTAATTGTTGTAGGTTAATTATATGTGAATTTTAATACACAATTATCTCCAAGCAATATAGCTTTTATGAACATTTATACATTTAGATCGGTATTGGCGTTGTTGTTCTTTTATGAACATTACTAACTCATTCGTGCAATAATTATATTCCATAACTAAATATCATGAATTTTAAGATATTCAATAATTTATTCATAAATGTTGAATATACAAGATTTAGCAAAACTTGTATATATTTCCATATACATTCAATATCTAAAATTTTTTAAACTCATATTCCCATAGAGCTAACCATAATTAAAAGTACGCGTATATCAATCTAACTTTATCCTAATTCCAGTACTTAATTATTATAATAGGTCTCACTTTGAGGCTAACGATCTATGCAAACATAATAGATTCACAATACTCCACAATATATGTAGGTATACAACCATTAAGGGTCTAGGACTACCTTTTAACGATTAGACTGAAATTAGTTATGTGGATTGTAAAATAAAACTATAATGGATATCTAATTAAAGACTAAAAGTAATTAGGGAGCATAATGATCATTAAGAACCTCAATTACAGTAGTCGTCGATGGAATACAATAGACGGAAGAAAAATCTGGCATTTCCAGATTTAAGCTACAGTTCTTTTCCCCGCTCCTTGGTTGCATTAAGCCCTCACTAGAGGGCCAAGTGCCAAAAGCTATTTATTCGATAGAAGTTTTAAAACCTATGTTCTTTCCTAAAACTGTAAAATTCGTATCGATCAACACGACGGATTGCTCTGGCGACATAAATAAAACGCAAAAGAAAATTCAGTTTGGCGTTCCGCTCGGCAATGGTCCCGCAATATAACGGTATTTGCCATTCTCCAAGAATCGTGCGTCAGACTACTGTAAACGTTCCGTACTTGGGTTCGTAAAACCGAGAGAGTCCGGACGCATCAGATTATCGTGTTCCCCTTGAAAATACTTTAATTTCTTTTTTAACAGGGAATTCCCTGATATATCTTAGATCGATAAAAATTTTGCATTAAGATTACTTAGTCTTATGCAAATATTTATCAGAAAAACAAGGGGATGTACCGTCACACGTTAATAATATTTTAGTATTTTTAACTTGGGTAAAACTGCAGAATACCACTCCTTGATGGATTGCATGTAAAAAAAACTAAACAAACCACAGCTAACTTTAAGGAGTCGTATTCTGAAGAGTAGCCGTAAAATTAATGAAAGACATATATAACCCGAATGAATACCTTATTGTTAGCGAATTGCTATTTCTAAAAAAAAATTATGTAGTTTCTAGTCTTATTTTTTCATCGCATTATATTTGTTTATGCTTCGAAATAATTATATTAAAATTGCGCGGTTTAATAAATAGACTTTAAAGTTGTATGCTGAATGAATCATTCGGTAGAGATTTGGATAAATGCGCGGCCGTGTGGTATACGGGCACGTGCGCCATGCTTCCCGTATGTCCGCAAATAACTAAGATTTTCATATACTTGAAATTACAAGTTTAAGCTGTGAAAGAAGTTACAAGTTTAAGGAAAAATTAATATCGTTTAACATTATGGTCCACTACGCTAACTGTGAGGTATTTTTTTAAAAATGTTTCGACATATCAGAAAATATTTAATAATTCTTATGCATAAATTGACAAGTATTGGTCCATTTTTGGTTTATTATGTATTGTTAAGTTCATGTGATTTGCAATTGTCTTAAAAAATCTATGTAAATTATGGACCAAAATGGCGCTGCGTCGGCATGTTCACCACGCGGTATGCAACACCATATGTTAATGAAATCTTTCGATTTCAATAATAGAAAGTACTAAAAGTAATTTTGACTAGTATCAGTAATCATTAAAGATTGTTCAATAGCAATTATATTACTTTTGCGAATATTAATTACTTTTGAAAATGTCATAGTATACGCCTTTCAAAGTTACCTAAACAAACTATTCAATGCCGGTTGCGATACCGAAGACAGAAAATAGTTTCGACGTTTCGCAAATTACCCTCGTCTTCTTATTTTAAACAGTATGCAGCGTATTCTAGTGTTACGATATTTCGAGGTATCCTAGGTATTCCAACGTCCCAGATTTACCCCATTATCCGATTAAGTTCGCGCATCGCTTCGAGCGGCGCGCCAATAAATTAATGCGATGCCAGATAAGCAATATTTCCGCGAGAAATTGTGTCGCATGAAAGGCTTGATGCTCGGACGGCTTATCATGCTATTCTGTTTGTAGTAGAGCCTTGTAGCATCAAATGAATGATGGATGAGAATCGGTGAGCAATACTTACAACGATAGCGTCATCTCGACAGCTTTCCTCCATCAGAGCCTCCTCCTTAATGGAATCCTTCAATAGAGGATCTTCTCTATCGAACAAAAGTTCCATCAAACTCATGTCCGAAGACACAGACATTTTTCTCGGATTTATTCCGACGCACTGACACAATTTATCAAACTGCCGCACATTCACTTATTGGTATAATACCAAACAACCAACACCGACCGGCGTTTAGACCGAACTGAAGGCTCGGCACTCCGATTTATGTTCGCTCGGGATTGTTCGGTAGTTTTCGGCAACCTAAGTACCCCTCGGTACGGGTTCGCCAACCTTCGGCTACCTTCGGCCTGCTTCGTTAAGTGTCAGCACTCTTCGGTTATACTCGACATGCCGCACCACGTTAGGCATAGAAAATGCCTTGGATCGTCTACGCCCTAATCCGGCAGAAAAACCTGCCGCTTTATGCGTTTCACTAGCATCATCGGTAATGTTAAAGGGAAGAAAGTTCTGATCGACTTTTTACACACTGTAATAATGCCTAATATTACGTATATAATCAATAATAGCACTACACGAACACGTCGTAATACTTTCAATGTTTTAACCAGGCAGACTTCACGAACATTAACAGTTCGGAAATGGTTCCGCACTACATGACTGCCAGCGTGGCATTAATTACGTCACTACCGTGTGGCTACATGGACAACGCTCATTGGTTGATCTTACGGCACTCAATAGACGTTAGTGCAGTGTCGGACGCACATGCGCTTGTAGATATGAGTTATTCAAATAATGGGCCATGCACACCAAAGACAGCAGATATCGAGCAGCAAAGCAACGACCAATAGGCAAAGAGCATCGAGCTATTGATGACATAACTTAAACTCAAGGGATCTTGCTCATTGGTCACTGTCTGCTGCTCGCTGTGGGTTCGACCAAGTTGCAAATTGAGACAATGTCTGAGGATTCGCAAGAAAACGTAAATTGTCTCCTAGAGGTTTAAATTGAATTAAACATTAAATTAAAAGGTCTGTTTCTGGTAGCAGCTGGGGTACAATTAAAGCCTGAAGGACCTGACACTAGTAAGGCAGTTAAAACGTGGATTAAACAAAATCTTGAAACTAAAATTTTTATAGGTTTAAATGTAAGTGGTAATGTTACAAAGAAAATTGTAAATTACTTGTCAGCATGTCAGAGAATAAATTAGGAACATTGTATGGTAAAAAGACTGATCTCACAGTTGAAGGTTTACAAGACAGTTCTTTACTTTCACGTGTGATACTAATAATTTAGTTGAAAGTTAAATGATAAATCAATAATGTGCTGAAGATTTAGCTATTGCAGGTAAAGAGGTAAAAGAGAACTGAGTTATGACCAGAATTTAAGGATTGTTGCCACTTACACTTTATCATTTTTGTATTGCCTCGGACAACAATAATGTTACTGACAAAATCTGAGTACACTATTTGAATGTCTGCAATTAGAAGAAAATTGACAGAGAGTAAGCAGTCAAATGATTCTATTTCTGAAAATGTTCTCATATTAAAACGAGGCACAAAATTTGGAAAAGCACAATCAAAAAGAGATTCATCTGGTAATTTATCTGTTGAATGTTTTAAAAATTTTAAGAAATAACCATTTGCCGTGTACAAGATTATCTAAAAAAATATTGTATTGAAAAGAAGAACTAGATAAGTGACAAGTTAGAAAATAATGATTCTAAAAAAGTCAAATCATTGCATGTTTATTACTTTTGGTCTATCGACTGCAAATATAAATTACATAAATTCAAAGGATAATTGCAATGATTTGTGGTATCGAAACTGTGATACCACATAGCAATATGAATTCTAATGAGAAATGGCTAATATATTTTGTTAAATTTTAAGAGCCTATGATGGTTAAGATTCGTGATGCTACTATATTAAAAGGAATTTAAATAAGCGATATAAAACTAAAAGCTGTCAATTGTAAAGTGTGGTATCAAATTGTTTTAAAAGATAATGTTTAACGTATTTTACTGTATAGAGGTTATATACAGATTGCAAATCCAAATGAATCAATTTTTAAAACTTTCAATGAAGGTGAAGTTATCATAATCGCTAACCGAGACGGAAATGTATAAGGAATGATATTTCTTCAAGAAAACTCTGAAAAACTTCTATTAACTGCTTCTATTAAAACTTGGTACAAAAGATTTGCTCATGAGAATGTTAAGTTTGGCAGAGATATGTTAAACAAAAGTGACATCAAGCTTGTCATTGACTGGAAAGATTACGGTTGTTCAGGATGCGTTTATGGAAAGCAGCATCGTATTTCTCATCCCAAAAAACCGAAAGTTGCCGAAAATCCTTTAGATTTAATTGACGTCGATTTCTGTGAAATGAACATAAGAGCCCGTATCCAGAACTCGCTTTTAGTACTAATAGCGCGCTTTTAAATTTTTTCTTAGTGACTTTTAACTGCAAGCGACTCTGTTAGTGACTTTAAGAGCGCGTTGTGAATACGGGCTTAAGTCTCTAGAAGGAGCCACATATTTTTTCATATTTAAAGATGATTTCTTATATTTCCAAAAAGTTTATTTCTTGAAAACGAAAGATGAAACAGCCTCTAAACTCGATGTCTTTATGAAGATGGTACAAAAATCAATTTAACAGCAAAAAAGTATCTAAGGTCAGATAATGGTACTGAGATCAAAAAGCTTTTACAGAACTTGGATTCTTTTATACCAGATCAAACGTTTTTACACCTCAACAGAACAGAAGAATTGAAAGGGAAATGCGTACAATTGTTGAATCAGTCCGATTTGCTATACATATGCAAGACTTGAATGAAAACTTGTGGGCTGCAGCTGTTGCAATTAGCAACTATGCAGTTTTCACCACAAATCAGACTGGAACAAGTTCACTGAAAGGTAAAAGTCCCGCTGAATTATGTTTGGAATGTGAATACTATGTCCGAATTCAAGATCATAAACCAACTAAAACTGAAAAGAAATCGAACAAGATATATCGCAGTAAATCCATTAAATACCACAACAGAGTTGTATCTCATCGATGCTGTCATTCGAAACGTTTTTCGAAAACTACGGTCTGATACGCAGGTCCAGAAAGTGCCTCGTTCATTTTTTAGGAGTAGATAATCTTAGCGAGGAACGGTAGAGTTTACTGGAGCTACCGCTTTGAGCGCTACGATCCAACAGTGTTATCTGCATTAAGGATATACACTCCATAGGATCCCCTAATACTACTAATTTCTAAATAAACAAGGAACCGAATCATGTATTCCTTATCGTGACAATTGACATAAACGAAATCGCGTAAAGTTTCTATATTATTTGCTATGATGAATAGTTATTTGCTAGCGTGCACCGTCTTAAGGAAATACGACTATCGAAACAAATTCAACTAACCGATCTGAAATTTGGTTATATTCTTAGCAATTATATAATCTTTGTGCGTCCAAAGATTCTAAAGGGCATTCTACAATGCAACGGAATACGTATTGCGGAACGTATAAGCGGAACGATATTCAACTTTATATTTCCCTAATTCCATTGGATTCTCCAATCAAGAAGGAGAAAATTGTTTTTAAAACCGAGCAGGGCAATTGTTTTTTTCACGTAAACCGTTACAGATTACGGAACGGGGCATGCTCGATGCTGCTCATCACGTTCCGTACTCTGTAGTTCATTACGTGTTCACGTAAAAAAACAATTGCTCCACCAATATTTTAATGTGTGAAATGTCATTACCTGTCACCTGTCATTATCTTTCAATATATAAATATTTAAAAAAATGTGTATGCGTTTATTCATATGGATAAATACATCATTACTTCATTTTTAATGTCACGTTGACTTTTATCGTAGAGAAATTTCATTTCTCTAACGATATTGATAATGACCTTGTCTATAGAGTTTATAATGACAGATGACAGGTAATGACATTTCACGCATTAAAATATTGGCGGGGCAATTGTTTTTTTACGTGAATACGTAATGAGCTACGGAGTACGGAACGCGATGAGAAGCATCGAGCCTGCCCCGTTCCGTAATCTTTAACGGCTTACGTGAGAAAAACAATTGCCCTGCTCGGTTTTAAAAACGATTTTTTCTGTCTTGATTGGAGGATCCAATGGAATTAGGGATATATAAAGTTGAATATCGCTCCGCTTATACGTTCCGCGATACGAATGGCCTTCAGAAATAATACAGCATGTAACGATATTGTTCATTGAAATTTTACTGACAACTGGTTCAGTTGGCATTAAATTTGATAACAACAGAGATCTTTCTCTCCCAAATTTGTTCGTATACTGATTAAAACAATATATATAATCCAAATATTTTAATGCAACGTACAACATAAAACATAGAATTTAGCAGAAATTTCGAAAACGAATATTAATTTTAAAAGCTATTTTAATTATACTAAACTTGCATTATACATTACTTTGCACTATTGTACAACCAAGTTAATCATGAATTTGAAATATAATGTGCATAACTCAAGACTAGGAATTTCTTCATTCTTTTTTAAATATAGTATTAGTATTACTATAACGTGGGTATAAGTCTCCCTATGCAAGTGTCAAATTTTGAGATTCATTAAGGCGATTCGATTCTGGATCCTAAAGAATGTCCTTCAGAATATATTGTAGAATCAATTAGATAGATTCAGTTAGATTTATTCAGATTACAATCAGAAGCAAATAAAGTTAATTATAGTGCTCTCCAGTAGCACTTGCATTATTATTTCTCAAACCTTTCATTATAATTTAGTAACGAATATTATATCTTAATCGTAGAAGAAACAAATTTCAAACCGGAAGATTGAACACCGTTGAATTGCTCGTCAGAGCTTCGGTGGCTAACGAACCCACCTCGCCAGATTGACGTAGTAGGATCTGCCGCGAAAACGACAGTTGGGTCGATCAGAACGACACGTAAAGAAAATTTTTGTGACAGCGGTGGTATAGCTGCCCCTTCGATGTTCAATCATCCACAAGGTCATCCAAACATCACAGGGAGTATCCAAACGTGTCTGAGCCCAGTGATAAGTTCTTAGTCTTTACGTAAATCCTTTCTCGACACTTACTGAAAACTTTTTTAATCCTTCGTAACAGCCATTCACCAATCTTCGGTTCGTCAAAATCTCGCATTTATTTAAAAAGGTTGCTGCTTCGGACTCCTTGGAGTTAGATAGAAAAATTTAGTTTGATAGAATAATTAATATACCGATGCCGATAAAGTCACATGGATAATAAATGAATTATCGAGCAAAAAAATATATATTCTTTAAATTAATAATCGCATTGCAAAGTCATATTCTATCGTGCTCGAGAGTTAGCGTGTTGATAGAATCGTAACAAGGGAATAATCAATTCGTATCTGAAAAGTCGGATAGTGCAAAAATAATCGGGCGAATCGCCAATCGCCAAAAACGAACATGGAGTGTCAAAGAGCAGACTGGACCTGAAGACATACGTGATATACACAAGGACAATTGAGAAGATTCATCTGATGCGTTCAGATAAAACTTTTGTCATATTCAAATAACCCAAAAGTTTAATAGCCAACACTTCTGGTAGTACTCGATACTGAGAAGTTGCTTGAATATAAAATTCCAGTATACTATAACTCAACGTAATTCTATTGTGTCGAATAAATTTCACAGACCTTTTACTTATTCTTTTGTAAATCTATAGACAAGATCATTATCAATATCGTTAGAGAAATCAAATTTCTCTACGATAACAGTCATCGTGACTTTAAAAATGAAGTAATGATTTACTTATCTATATGAATAAACGCATGCACTTTTTTTAATTTTTATATATTGACAGATAATTACAGGTGACAGGTAATGAAATTTCACGCATGAAAATATTGGCGGGGCAATTGTTTTTTTCACGTAAGCAGTTACGCTGTACGAAACAGGGCATGCTCGATGTTACTCATCACGTTCTGTGCTCCGTGAAATACGTAACGACCCTAGCAACCGTTTCCGTATCGTTGCTATGTCCGAGACGTAGCCAAAATCGTAGAGATTTAGTAAACGCTCGGTTTTAAAAACGATTTTCTTCTTCTTAATTCGAGAATCCAATAGAAATTTGCACGTCGCTTATGTGCTCCGTGTTGCGTGTCCGTTGCATTGTAGAATGGACTTACATAAGCATACCTATATTTCAAATGGCATTAAGGCAGTTTCGTCATGGTAATCATGTTCATGACCTTTTGTCGATTGGTCAAGCCTAAGTGCATACTGCTCATATAGGTTTTATTTTTCGTGGAGGAAAATGCAACTAATCTATGTTTTCTTCCTTACCGACGCGGTTCCATGAGTTTCCGATTCAGTCGTAAGATGTCGCGTAGTTTCGTATCTTCGGATCGGAACATTCTCTAAGTGTTATCGGCATTTCGATGCAAAAATTAAAAAAAATAAAAATATAGTAGGTACATCTTAATCTTTGAGAATTCCGTTAAAGCTCATCTTCTAAGGCTTCACGCATTTTAAAGCCGTATAAAACATAAGAACGCTTGTGAAAATGTGAAAGAAAATACTTTGATTCGAGTACAATTATTTGACCCAGTCTATGTGCAAGATGTAGACATGGTACCAATCCTCGAGTTAGTATTATTTTAATTTTATCCGTTCTCGACTAGGTAAATATTCCTTGCCAAAATTGCGTAACGTCTAAGTATAAGCATATGACATTAAGATTTATTTTATTTTCCTACTCAATGTCAAATTGTTTACTGTTGCAGATATGCATTCTCAAATCAAAACATAATGTACCGTGTGAATTAACAAACACATAGTAAGACGTGAGACTATAACCGCACAGCAGACCCAAAGAGACAGATAACAGATGCTGTTTTGGTAAGTCTAATTATTTATTATTATATCAGTAAGTGAACAATTAATTTACAAAATTGGTTGACTGGCATCGAGAAGTACAGTAAGGCCTCTAGAGTTTAATATCTTTCTCAACAATGGTAACAAACCAATTAAAATAAGTTCATAATTGGACCGTAATTTAAATTTATTGAATTATAAGTTCCGTGTACAAAATTAATAGTTGCATTGATTCAATTATCTCGACTAAGTATTAATTACCCAACTTGGCTCAATATTCAAATCATAACTCGTGAGATATGTGTACCAATGCAGAGTCTACTCAGCAATGTTTCTAGCTTGGACCGAATTTACCCATCTGCTTGACACGGTGTAAATCAGTTTGGCACTATGAGCTGAACACGCTATCTGCCTTCATGTTCAACCTTAGAAGATTCGCCTCACCCCCCGTGATTTAGAATTGCCATGCACGCAATAGAAAAATTTATAGTTCAAATCAATTTCTGATATGAGTCGTGAGTTAACTGTTTTCTCAAGACTAAAAAAAAAAACAATTTTACGAGTTAAAATTAATCAACTGAATGATTTTAAACGAGTAAATTCGCAAGATATATATTGACATTAACATTTTTTATTACGAACTCAGCCAATAATGCCGCACGTAACGTGCACGTTAGTCAGTTGTTATTTCTTCGTTATTTGCATAACGTGAACGTAACAGCGCTGTTATACGTTATATATACAGATGGGAAATTACAACTGACATACACGTCACCTGGCACTTGACTCTCTAGAGCACAAAGCCAATAAGGAACAAGAAGAAGAAGAAGAATAACATACACGTGACAGGTAAGGTTCGTGTCCGCTAGGTAAATTTGTAACATGCTATTCTTCTCATCAATTTCAAAGGTTGCCAAACGTCGGTGATCTGTAATATAATATATTGTACGTCTGGGTGATGGAGACGATCCATCAATTTTTCATAACTTACGCAACCGATACTGACATCATGAAAATTGATTATTTGGAAATGCCTATATTGGCCTTATCGAGTAACTTTTTCAATAGGTTGCGCGTGGATTACCTATATCTTTGGACGTCCCCTCTTTTTATAGTTTTGCTGTGAATCTACCGTCAATATAATACTGATTAATACAGTCAGTACCGAAAGCGTCGATTAGTTTAATTTTTAGTCTCTCCTCCGTGCTCGAATTGTTAATAATAAAAATTTCTATTAAATTGACACCTTCTGTCCTTTGAAATTTTTAAATAAAATCATTCGACACTCTCTATCATATTCTTCCCGTGAAAAATGATTTAACAAGGACATTGCGAACCAACCTAATGTAATATACAGAAGCAAACAGGTTTGCCGTGAGCCATGATCATTTGTCATCACTACCATGTCCTATGGCATGCTTACCGTCGGAAAAAGAAATCAATTTCAGATATACGTCACTTCAATGGCGTTTCGTCTGGAACAGATGATAACGTTAGTATATGATTTACATACGAAACTCGAATTCTCGTGTATAATTTTGATTCGTTTGGTTCAGCGTGTTTTGTTTGGAATCATGGAAACATACATTTATGACCACGCGCGAATTCAACGTTCATGCGCACACAGCGCGTGCACCCTTTTTCGATTGCATAAAACAATTTCACTTGTAAAAACAATAAATCCGATTCTGTGTCAAAGTATTCAGTTCATTACTTCCATTTTCAATGTAGATTAGTACACTGGAATATATTTCTCGTGTAACTTATATATACTGCATTCAGTTACTTGTAATAAAAATTGTGCAAATTCAAGATGGCAAAGGCTCAATTGAATTTCGAAAATACGCCTTCTACGTTGTTCTATGGTGGAACAAAGGCGAGAACGTACAAGTAGAAAAAAGTGAGTCACAAAGGTCTTAGGAAAGAGGCAGGAAGTCGGAGAGGGGATTTTACATACCTTTCCTCCGTTATGTAATTAACATTGTATACCGAATAATCACGTAGCACTGACGTAATCTAGTCCACGTGAAGACAATTTGTAAGAACGAACAACCTTGTAGATGTCAGTGTACAGGCCCTTGAATTTATAAGGATCGCTTTCTGTCAGGTGATTAGGGGATATGTTAAAACATGACTTTTCTGCTAGCGAAATGCCAACAGCACAATGAAGCACGGATTATTCGTTTCGATAATGGGCAAGACGACGTGTCTCATGCAAGGCTCCTGCTCGACAATACATGTCTAAAAGCATTATTGTTCGGACACGAACAATGTCGCGGCCCACTACGACTCTGGCAGTCGCCCTGTTACGACGAACATACATTGTCTAAGGTTGTCAGAACGGGGAGGCAGCGAAATACACGCACGCACATGAAAGACGATCTCTGGACGTTTCACGAAATATAAATGTACAGTGCTGGAACACACCATTTAATATGTATATACGTTTATGTATTATCACTGTTCTGAAAAGTTAAAATAATTTACTGGCTATGATATACGCACATCAACGTTCTTTTTCAATCCAACACACAGCATAGGTATCCATAAGGAAAATGTAGAATGTATAAATAATAGGGTGATATTTGCATAAAAATATTTATCTACAAATAAACCCGTCCAATTTGCAAGTGCTTAATAGTCGTCGGCCGGATGAGCTGCACAATTTGATTATTATACGAGGATAAATATTCATGTATTACAAAGCAGGACTCCTGCTACGTTATAACCGTAATCCTGTGTGAAATTCAAAAACGTTGTATTCCAAATTAAAATGATCGACACGAGGAAACAAAACAGCGATAGCAGTGCTGTAACGAATTTCAAAACTTTATTTTCAATGGCATGGAAATTCTTGTTCTCGCATCG
>JAYRCB010000497.1:61220-102026 GCA_036026315.1 Trachelus stipa
CAAAACAGCGATAGCAGTGCTGTAACGAATTTCAAAACTTTATTTTCAATGGCATGGAAATTCTTGTTCTCGCATCGAGCTTCAGCGAACGACTGACTTGGAGGGGAACTTCCATGGACACTCGACATTTTTTGTGCGCTTCCCCTTACTTCGGGAGCTCCACGGCCTCGGTCGGATAGACTAAACATTTTTGACTGTGTATAGTCTTACTGTAGTAAGCTTAACGGTAGTATAGTGTCTGTAATGCAGCAGCTCGTCGTTCGAGAAAGATAGTGAAGGCAGTGGAACTCTCAGTTGTCTCAACGTTAAAGGTTAGAATTTAGGGCTGTCTGATACACCCACCTCTCCCCATCGCACCCCTATGGATGACAATTAATTCCGCCACGTTGACGTATGGTTCTCATGGGGTGAAGCAGATTCAAATTACCATAGAGAATCTATGTGCGAAAGCACGAAGCCTGTCTCAACCAAACAAGCCGTTTAATTGACTGACCCGAACAACCCAGAGCAATTGTTTATCATTTAAACTCTCTCCGTTTTGGCTGCAATATCTTGCTGGAGCTTTTACGATTTGCCACGTAGCATTTTTAATCAACGATGTCGAGCAGTCCGTTAAATAAAGTATGAACTTGCTTGTTGTATCGGTGTTGAGGTGTTATCACTTTGTTATTGCTGGTCCAGAGTGCACAGGTCTGTTGAGTCAAATTAGCATATACGTACGTGAAGTAGCATATGGGTGGTATGTTGCCTGTCCAGGTCAGACAAGATGGTTAATTGACTAGTTCAACTTGAGTGGGTTGGCTAGAATTGAGACTCTGCTGCGTATTGTGAATAATATGTGCGAGTAATTAAAAATGTGTAGGATACCGTGGATAATTGAAATTATATAAGCAATAAATATTGGACTATTTAGCCAAGATGTTTAATTCTCTAGTTAGACTCTGGTGGTTACTACTATTTATTCTGTAGTCCATATTCAGCGGCATGCTCCTCCTTCCATCTTCTTTACTCATAATTCACTGGGTATGTTTATCCAGGCCGTTAATCGTCTCAGCCGTCTTGAGGAATAAGACAAACAGTTTTGCTTCTGGTGAAGATAAAACCGACGATTCCGGCAAGAATGGCCACATCCCATTTCGGATAACTCCTGTCTCGCAACCCTGGTACAATTGCACCCTATTCCTATGGGAAAATGGCAGGTGTGTGGCATACGTCATTTTTCCAATAAATCCTGTCACACGTAACTATCGTAGTACTTTATCCGTCAGCTGCTGTACCTTGACTGTTTTGGAAACTTTCAGCGTCGTCTATATTCTTCTCTTATAAAAAAATGCTATTTTATTTTTAATAATTTCTTCAAAACGTTAGAGATTTCATTCATTACGAAATGTACACTTACAATTAGTACGCAACCACTCCCTTGAGTTGTACCTTTGAGACGTCAGCTTAACCGTTGTCGCAAAATGTATAGAAGGCCACAAGGGAGTAGCAGGAGGGGGGCGGTCAGCATTCGAGATGAAATATGGTTCTAGTCAACCAGTCTGTCTCAGCTGACAAGGAAGATGGGTCAGTTATATAATTTAAAGAAAATCGCGGTAGAATGAAAAAGCTATGATGATAGATTAGAAATTGCAGGATTTTTGGCGAAACATTACTCTCGAAGGGAATACGGGTTGTTAATTAGTGTTACACTTGTAATAAAAATGGTGCACGGTGACGTTACACCAGTAGCGAGAGCTTTAAATAAGAAAAATGGCAAAACTCCTCGTGTATCCAGTGTACCTGGGTAGAAGGTATCAGAAAAAATTTCTTCTTGTTTTAATTTCACACTTAATTTTGCGCCTCAAAGCGCATTTCTCTTAATAAAATACGGTAATTATAACAACATGCATATTAATTTTGGTCACATGTTACAGGCACGACCAGTAAACTTAACTACACAGGGTTTTCCAAATGGCAGTGTGGTGAACGTTGGTGAAAATAAATGTTTTTTTTAATTGGGCAACAATTTGCTGGGAGACTTTTAATTTCTAATTTCGTTACTCGACTTCGCGTAAGTATACTTCGTTATATTTCATGGCAATTTAGCAAAAGGTTTCACTGACTTTAACACTCTGAAAAAAAAGAACATCACACCTTGCCGCTCCCGTCGGCCTCGCACTGTACCTCTCCCTTATAATACGAGTAATTTCACTAGATCGATTAATCTTTAATTTTTTATATTTTTCAATCCTGTTCCTTTCGATCGACATAGGCAATGATTAGTTGTATAATTTTCGTACGCGTATTCAAATCGCGTAAGCTACCGACCATACAATTACATGCGTATGCTGATTACTGATACGATCGGCGATCAGAATTTCTTGTCACAAGCATAAAAGTGATAGATATATCAGGTACTTCCCAACAGAGTCATTTGATTACGCCGGAGCATTGTTCTAGTTCGATTAATGTACAAATCCAATCCCTGCATTAGGTACGATACTCGCACGAAAGTTGTTTGAAAATTGAAGTCTTCGTGTAATCGAGGACATGGGACGTTGCTGATTTTTAACATTTGCAGACACGTGGACGTTACGAGACCTGATTAATTACTAAATTAATAAAACTGAAATTAAATATTATAATTAATGATTAACCTTAAACGATTACTAAGCATTTGATTACTGTTGAATTTGACACAGAGTATCGTTAAGGTTACTACCGGCGACCACAAACGCCTACTATAGCGTGTATAGCTCTGCACGAGGATCGAATGACCATAAGATCAAAGATAGCTGACAGCTTCATGTTAAACAGGAAGCGAGAACCTCTGGCGAAAATTTTCGAAATCATTCTAAGGTATTAGTTGATGTTGAATTTTAAAAGATTTTACATTAAAACAATATGTTTATTAGAGCATTTTGTCGAAATTTATTAAACGTGTTCTACTATTAAATTTTACGAGTCCAAATTTTCGTTTTATACATGTTTCAAAAACGGGAGACCGATATGGGTTCTAGCGAAGTCGCTTTTACATGGATGTTCCGATACTTAATTGTAGAATGAAAATAATCAGATTCCGAAATGCTTTCAAGTCCGTTGAAATAATATTTTAATAATTTAATAATTTTTTATACAAGTTTCTTTTTTATACAACAGCTGTAGAATTTTCTTTGATCTTGCTAAAAACTAAAACAAGCGTTTAACTAGGTTCAGTGTGGCAACGATCGATCGAATAGTACATTGTACAAACTTGATCTTTCACGTAACGAATCGTCGGGAAGACATTCCTTGAAACAAAAAGAAAAGTCAACAACCGAAACTAAAGATACACAGAGATAGAGCCTCGATATTCCAATCACGAATTCGTGGCTGCTTCGGGAATCGCTTCGATTTGATTCCGAGAGTTGCTTTCCTGAATTTCAAAAACTTTCAGGGTTTCCAAGAACTCTGCTTTGGTCTCCTCGCGACGCTTCTGTTTCAGTCGCGCGAACCGTTCGACACGCAAATTTCATTGATTCTTCTCGTTTGATTCTCTGCTGTTTTGTCTTACGGCGAGAACTGACGCCTCGAGTCTCTTTTCGCGTTACTTTTCCCTTTGGTACCAAATAAATTTTGCGTCGATACGTCAACCTTCAGGACAGTCTGAAGTATTTTGCAAGTGTCAAAAAGAAAAAAAAACACTCAACATAGCCCAAAAGCAAAAGCCAACGGAGTATTGTCACCTCGTTCAAACAAACTTGACTTATTTATAATCACCTGCATATTCTAGTTACGTTAGAATCTCGTACCACAATAACGTATCATACTGTACTATACCCAATAATCAATGAGATTTTGCAATTTCCAATTACCTATCTTCTCTTATTATACATAGCCTCTGAACGTTAATTCCACAATGATATTTGTGAAATTATATAAATCCACAGTGATATTCCACATTTCGTGTATCACGTAGTAAGCATACTTATGTCTTAAAACTATATCGTTTGAAATTCCAAAATTAATTAGCGAATCCAAATCCGGATTTCATGATCCTTGGAAATGCGTTTTGTAACGTTTCGCCCAAACTTTACGTTATCCAAATAGAATTCCCAAATTGATTTCTGAAAACAGAGGGTTTTGGCGTCGACGAGATCACGTTCTGAGAGGTTTGTTATTGAGAGTATACAGTAGAGTCTGATTCCAGTACTGTTTTACATACAATATGCATCAAGGATTACATGGATGGCAATACAGGCTTTAAAGGTGTCAGTACTTTGCTTCCGGTACACACGCAAAATCAATTTCCGGTCTGCAAATAGAACCTGGACACTTGCATCTAGTCCCCTTACTCACGTGCCGGTTACTTTGGTTTGCTTATGTCCTTCGAGGAAATTGCTTTTACTTTGAAACTGCAACTACACGCTAGATACATGCGTATTAGTACCGATTGCTATTGCCAATTCGGTTAGCAATTTTTTTTTATTTGCTTTTAAATTTTCTTCAATCGCTTCCTCCAGTGATGCCTGCTTTTACGCTTTTATTACGTGACTTCATTCAGACCTATTTAGGCCTATGATTATTTCGTCGCTGCTGATTAATCTCAATAGGTTTTCTATGATGTGGATTAGTCTCCTTCCTTTTGACAAAGAAACTTGGCCCTTGTGTAGCTCCTTTTGTAGCCCGCTCTATAATCTAGTCTATAGTTTAGTCCAGATCTGTGATTCTATGTAATTCAGTAAGGGATGGTCGGATTTCGGTCTGGTCTAATCTAGCCTAGTCGAGTCCTATGTAGTCTCGACTAGACTAATGAAATTTGCTCTGGCGCGCTTCAGTCTTTGTTCTTGTCTCCTCCGCCCTAATATGATGCACTATGGGCTGTCTTAGAATTAATCTGATGTTGTAGGTCCTAAGACAACGTTCTCCAGTTGGTCTTCGCGTTAGAACTAGCATGATCTAACTTGGGGTTTATATCTGTTCGACATTGCACAGTGGAAACTTGAAGTTGATAATATAAATAACAGAGAATCGAATCGTTCTTGATTCGATTGTTCATGATATTAGATAGCAACAAAATTTGACATGTTAACCTGCTTTAATTTAAAACGATAAAAAAATTTCTTTATATACTTCCCTCACTTTATAATTTAATCCGTTCGATGGGAATTTGCGCGAAACATTTTGGACGCACGTCGAATTCATTTTTTTACTGGCGGGGATGGAATCTCATGACGTTTTTGGGTATCGTAATAGTCATGACTTT
This sequence comes from Trachelus stipa, assembly GCA_036026315.1. NCBI lineage: Eukaryota > Metazoa > Arthropoda > Insecta > Hymenoptera > Cephidae > Trachelus > Trachelus stipa. The sequence continues at coordinate 66,448 of JAYRCB010000497.1, forward strand.
GTTCTACATGAAATTTTTAAATAAAACGGTAACTACGACGAAATATTATTTAAGAAAATTTTCAGTGAATTTTCTAATTGCTTTTTGTCGTTAAGCTTGTGTACCATCGGTGTAAAAACTTTAATAGGCATTTTGTTCTACCTCTGATACATGTCAAAGGCTCTTTCGACGTGTTTGAATATTTTATATTTTTTTGCCCAGGCGTAACCTCCAAGATGAAAAGAGAAAAATTACGATGAAAACTTACTTATCTCCAGTCTGCTCTACCGAGTCTCTGCGACGGTTAAAAAGTGCAACGATATTCTTGAGCGTGGAGACGTTTGTTTCGTGCTAATTGCAAACTCAAACTTTTTGCGAGTTTACGAAATTTTATTACCCGTTACGTCTTCACGAATGTACGCGTTTACCCGCTTTCGCAAGAAATAAATATCAATCTCTGCCACGAAGCACACTCAAATAATTTCAGCGCGTTATGAATTATCCGTTCCGGTCGCGAATACAGGAAAACCCATGTTTATTACGTATTTTATAAAATTTCTTAGACCTATAAATTAATACGAGGCACAGGATAACTCGTTATTTTTTTAAGAGAAATACGAAATTAAAATGATTTTTTTTAATACAAAAAATGAAATTTCAGACGCGAAATCCAAAAGCTATCTGCGCAGTCGTTTTTTCGAACGTGCTTTACTTGCGAATCGCTTTCGCCTTTTTTTAGCTGCTGTATCTCTTGGGACAGGATATTGAGGAAATACGAGGTCTACCTTAGAAGAATTCCTAAAAGACATTTATTTAGTATCGGACTTTATCGTATACATATTTTGTAGGCTTATCCCAAAGCATTATGGATACAGTATTTTAAAGCACTACAATAGCGAAATAACTAACCGACTTCAATAATTGATCGAAACAAATTAATTTTAAAAATTCTTTTTTTCTTTTATTTTAGAAACTTAATTTTTTAACAAACTTTTCTAATGTAAATATGTATGTCAAACTGTAATAATAATTTGGTAAAATTGAAGAAACGTCAATAAACGTCAATGAAATATTGTTTTATATAGTATAATTACGCTCACCCACTCAATCTAACTTACCACTCCAGGTCTAATTGCTTACAACACCAGTGATGGTAATTGGCTATGAACTAATTACTAAGTAAACGTTATGGATTGGTCTCTCTGGCAACCTGAGTGACCCATATATATGTGTGTATATATATATACACATTCGTGCGATACACAAGCGTGAATACGCACATCTTTATACTTATCTACAAATAAGTCCATGACATTGTTACCTCAAAAAAATAACAGAACAAATTAATGAGAAAGTTATCGTGACTTTCCGAAGCATCAAATGACTTTTAACACACAATGTACACATATACGTGTTTTGATAAATATTTGCAAAATATTTTCACTGTCGGTCGACTCGTACGATTTGCCCATCGTAAAATAAAAATATTTACTCCGAGATCAAGTACCTAAAGTAAAATTCATAGATAAAAGAGAAAAGCCATATAGTTATATGCTCGGCTGACGGCTATCTTGTAGACTGCTGCTAGTATTAATACTGGTAGCTGCTATACTCTCTAGTATCCGCACTTTATAATATTAGACATAGCTCTGCGGACATGTATGCAATACGTACCGCATGAGAAAGTGCCGCGAAGGACTGTATGCAGAAGTAATAAAATTCCATAAGGTACCTCTTGGCAGCGGAAACTTACGGAAATATAACGTCGACAAGAAACCCGGGGTAACTTTTGTCCAACGGAGTGAAAAATGCCTGCGAGAATTTTCGTTCGTCCTACTCCCCATAAGTTACATGTGCTTGTTGCATTATATCTATATTTGTCATCGAGACTGAGAATTTTTCTACGGTTCGAGAATTTCCAAAAACAAGTGACGATCCAACCAGTCGTAAACGCGAAAATGCATACCATTGATTTTTTTTTCGTAATTTTTACCAACCATATTTTTATTCTCTAAATGTATTTGCCTCAAGAGTTTTCAGTAACTAGGTAAACCCTTATGTACATACGTGAGTGCCAAGCGTGTATGTATTCTTGGAAATATAGATACGTTTCGTAAGATCTTTGACGCGGAGTCTACTTAGCTATAAACGCATTAATATCGCCAGCCTCGAGGTTAAAGTCAATTTAACCAAAGTTCCTTTGCGAATGAGTAATGCAAGGGCGATAAATCCGGTGTCTTCTTTAACGGAGTTCAAAGTTCGTTAAAATGCTCGTCGGCCTTGAGCTGATGAACTCCGTCGGAAAATTAATTTGACTAAGATGCCACCTTGGCGACGAAACCCGTCAGCTTCAATAAGGCTAGGTGTCATCAAACATAATTTCTAATTGAAAAGGAAAACATTTAAGGAATATTCATCAAGCTAAGTCTGCCGCGACAAGAACACACCGACCTCCCTTATGCATAAGTGTATTCAGTTGGGACCTATAATGAAAATCGTTAGGGTAGTTTATGTATTAGGGGGCGGAGGGTGACTCCGGAGGATCTTGCCCAGTTCATTAAACCGTGAATATTCATAATTGTTTTTTATTACAATAAATTAGCAATGTTGTAGTCGGATAATAACATTTTATTACCAGGACATTGTAAAATGATTTTGATTGAAAAATTCTTTCGTAATTTATCGTTTGGTGTTTTTTTTTGTTTCGAGCGTCCAAGTCCTTGGGACTGACGGCAAAGACGAAGCAGGGAAGTTTGAGAGTGGCAGAAAGAGGTTGCAGTGTCAACCCCTTTAATTCCTCACAAGGCTAGTTCTTCTTGTTTACATTTGTCGAGGTCAATAGGTCGTTCCGAATGGCACGAGTCGTGGGAAACGTTCGGAGCGTGTCCTTCATTTGCATGGGTGACCCCATCGCAACTCCCTCAATTGCCTCAAACCCAACTCCAAAGCCTTCTCACTCTAGCCTGTTTCCTGGGGCCTTTTCAAGGATACCGACAGGCAGTCGAGCCACCCCTATACTCGTGCCAGGCGAAACACCCTCAAGTTATTCAGATACCAGTGAAAACGAAGGTTCAAAAGGTCGGTGCAAATTACCCGACTAGGTACAAACCCTTTAGGACCTTCTGCATTTAGTATCTGCAGGAAACCCTCTGAAACGCCGGCACCCTACAGAATTCATCGAGGCGACCTTAATCGAGCGAGCAAAAAGATCTGAGCTTTTTTCTCTCTAGACAACCTTTCGAGGGTAGAAAAAGAGAAAAGTTTTTTTTTGAAAAAATAATTTTAGAATCGTATTTGTATAACTTTTTATGGGATCTGATAACGAAGCTTCCATTCAGATTATCTATGTCCAGGTACTGCACCTTCAGTAGGTATCATCAACGAAATTTTTGTTGACCAGCTTCAGGATGTGACAGTAAATTCGCAGCACAGTTGCACGTGGCTTCAGTCAAGTCCTTTTATATTATTAGAGAGAACAAATGATGAAATTTACGACCCACGGTTACCACGTGTCAATGTTAATAATGTAAAAAGAATCGATAGGACGGAAGCGATTCATTTTTCAATATTTAAAAATTTTTTTTTTCTAAAATGTTTTCTGCCAGAAGTCTCGCTGCCGACTCATGGATGATTCTCTCACGCTCGATTACCTCAGTATCCTTAACGCGCGGCATGGTATCCTCTTCACGTTAGACGTTAGGTTACCTAGCCATTTAGGTTAGAACACGTTGGGTTGGGTTTCGTTAAGTTAGGTCGGGTACACCGAAGAACGGGCTAGGTCTTATCTTTCTGGTAGACCTGATCCACTTCGTTTGAAATTCTCGATGTTCCCTTATCGTTATTGTTACCGCCTTGTACTTCGCGTGTGAGAGTTACACTATTGGCGTATCATCTTGATCATCCTTCATTATATTGCCCTTGGAAATCCTCCCAAAAAATTACTTTTTAAATTTACAGTTATAGTTTAAGAAAGATTTCAACTGTGAAACAAAAGGACGTAAACGTAGTCGTACGAATATGTACGAATTTATTGAAATTTGTTTTTGCCAAATATCAGCTAAAAGAATTGATTTACCAATAAAAAAAAAGACTAAAGAGAAGAATTCTGGTGGTTCGTCCTTTTATTCTATTCTGAATGGCAATACCCGTAAGTTATTGACTGTCTGGATGCACGAAATTGGAAAAAAAAGAAAAATAAATTTATCGTTAATCTCTCTTTTTCCAGACGGAAATAATTTGACCGCAAAGTCGAACGACTTGACTGCCCTAACCCAAAGGAATCTCGTGGTGGCTTTGGCATGAATGGTCGCCGCTAGCAAGAAAGCATCGCAGTCAAAAGGGTTCTTTTCAGCTGACTAAGCACGTATAAATAAGTGAGGGAGTCGACCCTTGACCCTACAGTTCGCAGTCGGCACAGCGACGCCGTTCTCGGTCTCTTGCAACCCTTTCTATACGTACCCCCATTAACCCTTTCTCTTCATCCCCTCAGGATACACCCATCCGGGTTACAGTACAGAAACGAACTGGTTGCGCGTCCCGGTAATTGTTTGCCAGTTCATTTCCACGTTGACAAAAATGCGTCGTTGTTGTTCTTCGTCTCTTTTCCGTCTCATTGCGAAACGACGGGTAAACCGAGAAAGCGATATTTTTCATGAAAATCCCTTTGATACGGAAATTATTAAAACGTCCGTAACAAGCATCGTCCATTAAATTGCTGTGCTTTTTTAATTGTCTAACCTAACCTGACCTGAGACCAAATCAAACTGTCTTTCGCATACGTATTTTCAATCGCGATAAATCCTTCGAAATTGCAATATCAAAATAATGATTTTTCTAAAAAAATATCAATTATCAAAAAACTCCAAATTCGTCTTCGTAGGTTTGCGTCACTGCAAGCACGTCGCTTTTAAGTTGAAGGTTAGGTGGCTCGACTGTAAGTGCGTGGCTTGCGAGTCTCAAAGTTCGAGGATGACTCGGAGCAAGCCTTAATTACGGAAAAGCCGCAGATGCGACTCTCATCTCTCAACCGGAGTCTCGCAACACTCTCCGACCAAGTCGGCAGCGCTCGAAAACTTTTCATAATTTATCGTCACTCTTGCGCGCACCTGCTGTCTGCTAGTCGAGCTTTAAATTTTTCTTGTTTTTCTTTTTTCCCTCAAACGCAACGCGCCTATCGCTTTCGACGTAATAAGTGCCCGGAGGAAAAGTTTTACCCGAGCGAGCACCTCAAAACAGCTCAATTACTGTACGGAACTTCGATTTAACCAAAGCTCACAATAACCTAGATGAAATTTATAGACCGTGCGATTGAAAACAAAACGAGCTATGAAAAACGTAGGTCATGCCCGTGGATTTTCTTACGAGCAATTTGTCCATTCGAATCTGTTATTGAATTAAAATAATTGGCTCTTTGTATCTGCCTGCATGTTCGATAATATATTTTATACGAGTTCGACTGTCAGCTGCTAGTGACGCGAAACGCATTTGTGCAACGCGCAATCATCGATAACAGTAAACAGTGCCTCTATTGACTATACTAATTTGTGTAATTAACTCTGCGCATATACACGCTGGGTTAAGAGTATTGGCACCACACGAATTTGGCACCACGGGAAGGTGGCTCCACCATAGAAATCACATGTAAGGGCTAATTATTTATGTTAATGAAATATTCTTATATATATTCTCTTATATATATATTATATATATTCTTATATAATATTCTCTGGACATTCGCAGCTCAAGCACCTTTACTCACTGACGTTCATCCTATTCTACTTTGAGCGTCTCTGGACTTTCACGTTGAAGAATAGAAAATTGCCTGATGCTCTAGTTCCTAATTCCGAGGGAAATTTAAATAAATCCCCAAGGTAATAAGAAACGCTCCATTATCCAGTCTTATTTGTCGTGACTCTGGTAATTTAGGGATGCAGGCTGCTGTTTACTCTGGACCCTGAGATGTAATGGGAGTCAAGCTACGGATAGGTAAGGCTAGGAAGTCAATGGTTGGGGCTTCGCTAGGAACCCTCCTAGGATGCTGGAGGCTGGCATCTTAGGGGAGGTTGATATCCCACCGTAAGAAGGGGATGCTTGAGAGCAATTCCTCGAGGTAGGAGAGTTTCATCCTGGAATAGCCAGGCGAAGCCCTTTGGGGAACAGGACGAGACGATACGAGTCCCTGGAGCGTCGTTCCACACAGCCTCCGCGTCCTATTGAATATCTCAGTGTTACCGCGATCTTACGTTGCATTTTCCAACGGTTTCAAGAAATTTTTCAGGTCTGGAGATACGATTCAGTCCTCTGGATACAGGTTGGATGAGGTTGGATGAGGTCGGGAGAGTCGAGTGCTACCCACCAAAGTTAAATTTCATTGTGTGTCTCCACTTTGGTCCAGTCAGAATTTTAAGAGGCATAGATCAGATCAGACACACGACTTGGTAATCATCATTGAAACATAAATTTTTGTATTAACGTAAAAAAATAATTGACATTCGTCTCAAGACTAATTATTTGGAAAGTTTTTAATTAGTTATCAGGAATCATCTCTCTTCGATTCTTCCTTCGCAAGCAAAAATTCTGCTCGGTAGGAAATTTGTGAATCGTAAGCATTTCTGAGTATACTGACAGAAGCAAAGGAAAGCGTACCCGTGATAGAGTTATAGATAGGAAAAATTAAAAGAAAATATATAAAGTCATTTTCATAGGGATCTCTATTAAAACGTGTTATGGTACAGAGGCTGTGTCAAGTATCACAATGTCCCGGAACGGGCGGGCAGCGACTTCATCGTAATTGCTAATCCAAAGCATTGAGAAGTTTTGGGCAATCGATCGAAACGTCATTGGCCAATCCATCGGCGTAGCCCGAATGAAAAATTGACTCTGACAAAAAGCTTCCTGCCATCGCCATTCCGTCCCACTCGTTTTATCTCTTCCTCTCTCTTTCTCTGTTATTCTATCCTTGTCGCGCTTTCTCATTCTCTCACAAAGTCCAGAGCGACTATCGGCAAACCTCTGGCTGATCGTGGGCCACCCTTTTCTGAACTCAATGAAAATTCATGGGATGTACCACCGATCGAATGGCTTCGGCTATCGGTTACTATTTAGTATCTACCAACTGCCTGTAAGTAGACCATCCTCTTATAATAGTCCGTAGTACAGCACAGTCAGCTCAATGGGACTACCTAATAACGATGATCCTTGTCAAAATAGAGTTGGTGTGTGTAGAGCATGGTGTTCAAGTATTTTTGAGAATATTCAAAATGACAACTTTTTAATGATTTTTTTTCCAGTTATTATTAATGTATGTGCACGGAAGTTTAGTTTGTCTTTCGAGAATGAAAAACAGTCATCGGTTTAATTATTTATTGACTTGAATTTGAAAATTATTTTTTTTTGTTATTTTTCATGTAACATTTATTTGAGAATATGTTCTGAATTAGGTAAAAATTTAGGATGTGCTGCTTGAAAGTGCTGAATATGTATCGTGTATGCTTTAAATGCGTAGACTTGGGGCTCCCATTCTGGCTACCTCTTAGTGCTCCTATTGTCAGAATTTTCTATACAAAAACGCTTTTCATAATGGAATATGAATGAGTTGAAAATATTAGCTTGATTTTCGAAAATGTGGGTAGCGATGTATAAAGCTACGAGTAGGCATTTACATGTCTACTGTATACTATACTTCAAGTACGTTTCTTCTTAATTTTTTGGGCTACATATCGGTATGTCCAATTCGAATCGTTAAAGAAACATCACACTCATTTTTTTTCTATTAAATCTGGAAATCGAAACTGACCTCGAATCTTACTTGTGCGAGCGAGATGATATGGGAGCTGCTGAAAAAAATGTTGGTTTAAGTATTTTTTATATAAACCAATTTATTTATATTATCTTGTCCTTTCTTTTATCTATCCCCAATTTCAGGAGGGTATCTTCTCCTTTTTTTTTTCTAGTGGGTATTACCTAACCGTAGATAATAAGGTTGATCCCTGCTACCCTTGCGAAACAGAAAGAAAACAAAAAAGCAGAGCCTATTCTTTATCAAGATGTAGGTGATTTACAAAATGAATGAAAAAACATGGTCTTGACCTTCTTTTTATTTTTAAAAATTTAGTGCTTTTAACAGATTTGACGTGTTACTATATTTATCTTGCGATTTATTTTTCAAGTTACTGCACTTTTCAATATGCACCATTCTATCCTTATCCTAATACGTTCCAGTCATTTATTTCGAAAATCAGGGATGTACGTACCTACCTACCCACCTTATCCCTCGGCGGCTTTATCTAAGGGTGGATAAGAAGGACGATCCCTTTTTTTACGAAACAAAAAGAAAGGAAAGCAAGAGCTTCCAGTCTGTCTTATCGCAATCTACATATATTCCTGTGGAATTCAAAATTCGTGAAATCTTGAAAAAAAATTAGTTGTGTGTTGGAGTGAATGGAAAAAGAATAAAAAGGAGGAGATGGATGTAAATAATTAGAGTTCACATACATATTTATTTATATATGTATATACATGTCAAAGGATACTTTTCAGGACTTTTTGTCTTGAGTATTGGCAGTTTTTAAAACACTTGGTACTTTTCAGGACGGGTCTGAAAGAATTTCGATACGTAACGTATACTTTCAGGACCATAAAGCTGCACTCACACCGAATTGACCCAAAAAAATATTTTGCTAGACATTCGAAGTTGTGATAGACTAAGAAGCAGTTCGTTAGGTTAAATTAGGTTAGAATTTCAATGCCACATATTCCAAGGTTTAGTTTTTTTTTAATAACACATTGGTTTGCCGTTGTGAGTAGCCTATGTCTTAGAAACTGCCCCAGGATAAGTCTATATATATATGTATTGTGACGTATTTTTACGCGATCGTGCCTCGTCGGGAGAGGTGAGACTGACCGGCGCAAAACTTACGCGATTCCTTCGCGTTCCAGGCAACCCAGGGCTAACATATCCTAAACTCGAAATACCTACGGTATTGTTGGGCGCCAGGTTCCAAAACGGGAACCACGTACACTTCGGCTCGATTCGTTCGTTCGGGCCTCTCTGAGCTAACTCAACTACGCGGAGGCGTCGGGGATCTTCGAAATTAAGGACAGCTCCAACAAAATAAAACATCAGTTTTCTGGGTCAACAATAACAAAATCGATCTTTATTTCGGGCGCCACTTCGAACGCGACTACACGTGTACAATAATTTCAACTTCAACAAATCCAAAATATAAATAAGTGGCCCAATAAGATCGCGACTAAAACAATAAATTAATTCACAAAAAGTTGTGAGGGTCTCAAACCACAGCTAATGACATGTTCATTGATAACTCTTGTCATACTAAATTTCTACGAACAACTTTCGCGATCTATTCCGCGATACTTCGAACAACACGACCTCAAGGACTGTTCTGTATTTCGACCCTAATTCGAACGCGATATAATGTATTTCGGAGATCAAACTTTCAACCATTGCCGAGAGAACCAATCAGTCTCACACAGTCATACTCACATCGATTCGCTAAAACGCGTGATAAATACGTCCACTATGGGCAACACATTTACGCGAACAAAGTCCCGTACCGGTCGTCGGAATCTCGTACCCTGAACAAACGCGATTCTGCATGTGGGAACTTCTCCCACGTGCCTACCGGCACCTTTCACAAACGTACAAAACGCGGGATCTTACGAGAACAAAGTAACAAATCGCTTACCAAAATCTCTACGTCTCTTCATTCCGGAGAAAATTAACCTCGAAAAACGAAACGGCTCAAAACACGACTCGCGTCGTCGACAGTCCAGGCAATAAGAAAGAATTCGGCTTCCCTTTCGTTCGTAATCGGCAGCACCGGAGACGATCATCCTCTATCTTATTCGCAACCACTTTTAATTGGTTCTTCGAACCCAATCAGAAATTCCCAATATGGCACCACGCGCGACAATTCAAAATGCGTCTTCGTGAAAATTCATACAATTAGGGCACAGCGATTACAAATTGTCCCGCGATGGGCTTCTACGTCCCATAGGAATTCGCAACGGTTCACCAGGCGTCCCCGGATTCCCAGTTCGCGAGTCTTCGTTCCTTTCGTAGATAGCGGTGGGCCTCCTTCACGGTTATGGTCGTTGCCGGTGCTCCGTCGTTCGTAGGTCTATGTCACGCCGGATGAGCAATAGCTCCCTGCTAGTTACTCGGTACGCGTAGACCCGTTCATGTAGCTCGGGTGATATCGTGGGTAGAGTTGATACAAGTCGCGAGGTGATTGGTGCGGTGAGCGGCAGCGCGCGCAGCTAGGGCCCCGCCAGCACTCTGACGTCACTCAGTCTTTCGTCCTTGTTCCTCTTATGCCGATGATCCCTCGCTGGTTCTTCTGGAGATTCGGTGAGCTCGCGAATATAATATTCGCGACATGAGGCAGCAAAAATCAAACAAACGAATCAGAAACAGAAAATTTGTAACATGGTTGGCCCTTGAGGTGGTGAGATCCTGTCTGAATTCATTTCTACTTCCGCGTTTTCCCGCGTATCACTACAGTTCCCGCCGAGGACTTGACGGGATAAAATCTACCATGTCACAGTATATATATAAACTCGAGAAAATTTTCCTTTCCTTTTCCATTGTCTCAAAGTATAATGCTAAAATCTTCTCTTTTTATTCTTTACTATTCCAATTTCTTATTTCTGTAACAATGTATCTTTTATTTGCTCGATTCATCTTTTATTCCTTATACCGGACGAAATCTTGTCAAACTTCTGCACATCGCGAACAACAAGTAATTTACATCTCTCCTGCTTACACCGAATAGCTTATCCAACTCGTGTAAAATATTTTCAATTGCTCTCGGATATTCTGAACTAGTTTTTGTGTTCGTCCTTACCAACATGAAATTTCAACTCGAAAAGTTTGAGACCGCTATTTTGTCAGACACGTATACGTTCCGTTCCATTTCCACGTGAACGTCATGAACTCTGAACGAGAAAGCGTAAAGATTCGTATGTAGTAAAGCGCAAGGATATTCTGTTTTTGCGCGCGAACCGCGAGAGCAGCAATGTTTTAGTGTTTATTTTTGAAGTAAATAAGTTTTGAATAAATTTCGTCTGAAGAAAAAAAAATGAAGAAAAAGGAATTACCTCTTTGAAAAGCAACAGTATCCTTTTTAATAATTTGAAAATCTTTTGAACTACATGTAATCTCGCGAACGTACGATTTAAAAGACTTTCATCATGCGAAGTTTAAAGACACGAATTTTCAAAATGAAAATTTCTCCCATACTTTTCGTTAGGTCGCTAATGAAATTCGAGGTTAACATTCCGTTTACCTAGCAGTAGTCGTGCATTACGAATTCTTCTGTAGTATTTGTGAATTATACAAGGATATTACGATTAATTGCCGTTTTTAACACGTAACGTTACGCGAAGTAGTTTTACGTAATTTAAAATGCCAAGAGAAGCGAAATCGATTTAGTCGAAATCAATAAATTGGCAGATATACAATAAAAGGGAAGGAAATTCATCATAAAAATGTTCTATCACTATACTTCGGGTGGAACATGTTCCGAACCGTTCTCGGATCAAGTGGACGATACGAACGTAAAAAGTAGGTAAATACTTAGGACTGTCTACGTGGTACTAGGACATTTGGCACAGAATCAAATTCCATTGCAGCCTCGCGCCACTCGCAGACATTTTAGCTTGAGCAAACCACCGATCCCAGAAACTATGGCTTTGCTCTATTCCGTGACATTCCCTTTACGTCAGTTGAAGTTAAGCCGGATCCGCATTGGCTTGGGTTTAACGTTGGGTTAGGTTAGGTTAGCAAATGGCCGCAACCGGAAACGACAACTTTTACCGTTTTACCTAGGCTCGTTAGTCGCGCGAAAGAGTCGCGAATTATTTGGCAGCGAAAACCGTCCTCGATTTTCACCCTGTTTCCGCTTTAATCCTCCCTCAAGGCATGACTTGCGATTTGTGGAAAAAGCCCAAATGCATGCTTACGTGCACGCGATTACGTACGGACATACGAATATACGCGGATCAGCGTATACAGTGAAGGATACGCGTGAAATTTATCTAGAACTCTCGGCAAATCCTATACTTCCCTTGCCACCACGTGGCATCCGTCTGACAGTATAAAGACTCTCACATAAATTGTTCCGGCAGCGAGACACGGTACAGTCACTCGAAAAAATCGAGCATGACAGTTTAACTAAAATGGATCTGTACTGTCTTTCATTAATTGCAGACAAAAATTTTTGTATCCGAGTACGTGTTTTACATTTGTAAAAAAATTTTACGCAAAATTTCTACATTTTTTTTTCACAAAATTCTTATGCTCCATTCTCATACCCGCGTCCAATTTTCTTCTGGTAATAATTCATAGTGACAATTTTATTCGTATACAACAATGAGACAATTCCAGACGGTGTAATGTTCGCAATATGTTCGCGAAATTGTCTTGGCATTCAGCAAGTGTTACGGTACAGACGTCCCTTACGATGCGTAGGCGCCATTATTTTCCTATAGATCTCGTAAATGGAAGTATTTTGCCTGTCTATATTTTCTGCATTCTTTTTGTAGCTAATAACACCGCCTGTGCGTTTTGAAGAATTTTATTGCGTTAATAGTCGTAATCACTGTTGCATAGTTCATTTGAGGAAAATCAATTTCGCAGATATATTAAGTCAAATTACCTTATGATTTTACCTTGAACTAATAGATATAGCATGGTGGAGTAAATACGTCTCTGTAACGATGAATGATAATTAGGAATTTCGTTCCCGAATGAATAATAATAATAATGACAATAATAAACGAAACGTCAAATACGCTAATTGGACAACCTCCAATAATTGCTAACCTCGATTCGCGACTTTCCATCGATACGAATAACCACCGTGAGTACGTACTTTTACGATGTGCAAATTGTAAAATTTTTAGTCAAATAACCAATGCTCTGAAATCGTCAACAGCTGTCTTTTTTTTAAATGGAAATCATCAAACGCCATTAATATTCGCGAAACGTTCGATCGACTATTCGCAAATTGCAAATCGTTCGTGGCTTCGATTCGAAGAAGGCTCAAAGTGAATTCTCACTTGAACGACAGTAATAAAATATTATGGCAAATAAAAAAAGTAATACACTCGGTATCCCGTATACCGTCTAGTATCAACCCTTTAATTGTCAATCGAATAATTTATTGATCAGATTAAAAAAAAACAAGATAGCAATGCCAAAAGATATTTTTCACAGTGACAACTCGAAGGTCGATAACAATGAGGAGGGTGGCGTTAATTGTTTTTCCAGGCAAATTAATTGTCTACGGAAGTGGTTGAGGTTGGTGCGAGGCGTGTGGAAAAGCAAGTTGACCCTCTTGGAAAAATAAACGACTTTTCTTAAGTTCCATATATATATATATATACATATGTATATATATATAGCAGAATATAGACTCTTATGTACTAAGATATATGTATATATACATTTCACAGAGGGTGATACTGGCCGATCGATAAACGGTGGTTGTGAGGAAAAAGACGTCTGGCTTGGTGATAGGAAGATTGGATGATTCCCTTCTGCTTCATGCTTCCGATGGCGATAGCGATATTAGAGCAAGTTAACTGGACATTGCTATCAGTGACGTCGGTATAGGTGACAACGGTAGTGGTAGGGGTGTCGCGATGGTGGATGGAGGCATTGAGGAATTAAAGATTACCGAAAGATAATAATAACAATGAGATTTCCATCGAAGGGAAAAACCCATGACTGTTTTCACGTACTAACGCGAGAGGGGGCTACTGTCGAAGATGGCGCTGTCGAACGAGTCACGTTGTCTGGGGTTGTCTGACGGGAAATAATAAGATTCTCCTTCCGAAGGCCTAAAAAAGTAAAAATGGTTTCCTCCCCGACTGTCTCTTCGCCATTATTGTTACTGTCAACGTATGACGAGGTCTCGTTCGTTGATGCTTGTCAGTCCGAAGAATAATTTTTTTATTTCTTTGACTGTCCTTTATCGTGTGACTCTCTCCCCCCCCCCCTCTCTTTCTCTCTCTCTCTCTCTCTCTCTCTCTCTCTCTCACGCGCGCGCTCGCTTCATCCAGCCATTTCGAAACTCAGTGCGCCATACAGAATAGCAATAATGGGGTCATGTAAAGTTCACTTGGTATACGTCATGACGAAAAATATTAGAGTCAGGATCCTTAACGATTAATTGGCCACATTTTATTGGTACTGAGAGCTTCGTTAGCCGAACGGTACTGAAGGACTACTTACCGTTTTTTTTTGAGAAGTTTATTTTTATTCGCTCTGGAAGTAGGTTTTGATAAAGATTCTTTTGCGACGGACCATTGACATTTTTTTTGCATGACCTCATTCGATATTATCTTTGGTATATTATTCAACAGATTTTCTACTCGTTTTCAAGTGTTTTTAAGTCTATTCAATTTTTTAAAATAATCTTCTCCTTTTAGTATTCGTTATTAAAGTTTCAATGTAGCTCGCAGCGTTTAGTTACTTGTATGTTACAAGTAGCAGCTTTTATCGTGACTCTACGCTTACGTACTATCTAGGGGATTTCAGTCAAAGCGAGATACGCTAAGGGGTACTCATGCTTGTCTTATTACCTAGACTTCGTATTCGCTTGCTGAGATTGGTCTCGTGCTCCCTCCAGCAGTAACGAGGGAGACAACCTGTCGTGTTTACGTGGGAAAAATCGAGGATGAAAATAAACTTTCGAAACGAGTTTGGAAGCAAATCGAAAATTGCATATGTTTAGATGCATGGCTGCATCCTTAAGATGCCAAAAAGATAAGCAATAATATATTTCGTATCAACGAATACGTTTTACGGGTTACTTATCTTTCTTCGATGAAATAACATTTGGTGTCTTTACGTTTTCTTTATACGCTTTCGATTGCAGTATTGTTTTTACATTGTATTACCGTAGTATTTATATTTTGCCAAATTTTACGTACTTCACAAAACTACGAACTTTTTATACATTGTCTTTTATTTAGTACAGAAAATAAAGTTCGCCAACTAACATTCTGCAAAGCACGTACCGAATGAAATGAAATTGACGTATAGCAAGGAATAAACGTCGTATATAAAATTCGATATGAATTCTGAGCGTATTTCCGGGTAAAAGGATAGTGCAAACTAAATGGCTTAGAAATTTTGTTAGTTTCCATTGCCGAAGTATTTTTTGCATTGAAGCACGAAACTCGGCATTACGTACCGTCCTTTATATCCTTCCGGAAAACTATAGTGTGTATCTCTCGAACAAAATCATATCACGAAGCTATTATTTGACGGTACGGTACACTTGTATGAAACGTGTCAAATAAAAATGACCTATGTATTACGTGCGACGAGATAAGATATTTTGAGATAAATTCTAGTGTATTTGGTGGCGAATCTTTTGGACGATATTTAACCCCGTTATTTCCGGTTTGGGCTGTCTCTTGTCTCTTATCATTGCCCTATGGCTTGTGTCAGCCTAGACTTTGTCCAGACCAAGAGTTGGCTGTCGTGAGTAGTCAAGTGATCTACCCTTAGCTCCTAGTCATCTTGGCTGATCCTATAGTTATCTTTTTGTCAAAATTACCTAATTTCTTATATCTTACTACTTGTTACGTCACCGGATGTCTGGCGTCTAATGGCTATCTGACAGTGACGTACCTCGTTGCATGGTACCCAGTCACTTCATCAGGATCCAAGCAAGTCGAGCGAAGACGACACTTCCCTGTTTTGCCTTACCTATATCTTTCTAGGTATATGGTGGCGAACGTTGAAATACAATAACAAGGCGCTCCATATAATACCAGTAATAAGTTTCTGTCAACCCGGACAAATACTCGTAATCCTTGTACCTCGAACTTGTTCGCCTTCTCAGTTTGAAATTGTTTGTTTGAACGACAAATTCTGTCTCGGACAGAAACTCGACTTCCTTCGGGATCAAACTCATTTGCCGTGGCTGTCTGTCCTATACAGGGGCTACTCCACTTTACAGAGTGCGTCTACTTCAAGGTACTCGCGTGGCAGGCTACTTTAGAACGTCGGTACTTGCTGCCATGCAATATTCATTAGGAAAAAAAAAGAATAAAAGTTAATGAAAAAAATATTTATGGAAAATTTTATTTATTCTTTAACGTCGTTATGATCGGTTGCTTTTATCTAGTATCCACTCTATATTCTCAGTTCTGCGATCGTACTGTTATGCATAGAATTATTATTTTTTTTTTTGAAAATATTTAATACTTTCAGAGAATCATTATTTTTGGGTGATTTTGGGGTTAGATGACGATTTGCATTGAAATTATTAATCATCGTGATCTAAAAATTTTTTAATCAAACTTACCTAGAAATTCTTTGATTGATATGCATTTAAGTGAAAATCCCGTTCACATCGGTGCATTCGTTTTCAAGTTTATCGCAAGCAAACGAAGTCAGTTACACACGGAAATCCTATTTTATAAGATGTAGAAATACGGACGATGACGTGGAGCTTGTTTAACTTGATCTCCTAGGTCGAATAGTCGGGAGCCGTTCGATGCAATACATGTATATACGATGTCTTGCATAAGAGCACAATGTTGTCTCGAGGATTGAATTCCCTGGAAAGGACGTGCACCAATAACAACAACAGCCAGTAGAAACCGGAGAATCATGAAGAAAAAAAAATGAAAAAAGGTGGCCAGTCCAGGAAGCACAATAGTGTTCATCAATCACGCGAGATGATAGAGGAATATATAAAAAAAAATGTAAGAACCGGCCGATGTATTGTATACGATAAGGGAAAGAAATAAAGCAATAAAATAAACACGAGGATGTATCGAGTTCCGAAATACAATAGCAGACAGGGTCGCAGATATTTTGCAAAATTAATTGCAGCACTTGGTAAAGATGTTGCTGGAAATCCTGAACATATAAATGTATCTGTAGGTATAGGTTAGGTACTCCATGTACGTATATACGTATCTACCTGGTTGCTTCGTCCTTACACCAATTACCGTGAAATTTAGCTCGTTTCAGGATCGGCACAAAGCTGTCCTGCCGCAGCCAGGAAACTTTGGCGGTTGCATATTGCACTTGCTTGCGCTGCAATTACTGCTTGTTTCTAGAGCGTAATGGCTATAGATACTGATATAGGCAAACCGTGATATATATGTGTATAACGTGAGATATAAGGTATTCCAACCTATGTAGCTACCTCGGCTCGTAACGGGCATGAGGCATACGCGTATATGGACCAACGTCGGATGGGAGTTTCCTATGATGACCGTTATACGGGATTGTAGAGACTAGGTACTAGCGTTATACATGCCGGAGAGACAATGCGACAGAATGCAATTTAATATCGCTGATAGTGTGAAAATTGTCGTTTGTGCTCGGTGAGTATGTTTATGGTCGTTGAGGGAATTTACGTGAATTATAAAATTAAGTTATTCCCCTTGAAATTTCATAGAGTTTACCATGTGAGTAGGTAATGGAATAGCAGGTATCTACTATACCACGAAATAGTGCATCCAGTGCAATATCGAAACTTAATTATCGGCTGCACGAACTTGAACTGGGACACGAGAAACAAAGTATACAAGACGATATAGGTATTTTGATAAGGTTTTAAATGATATGTAAAACACGATGAAAGTTACTTATAAGGCAAATTAATAAGTGGGAATTCGTTGGGAAGGAGAATTTAGTTGATTGATTTTTATCGATTCTTCGATTTTTTCGGAAAAATAATGTTGGGCATTACGGACCAAATATGCGAATGAGAAGGAGAGATCTGATCTAGAGTTAAAGGAGGAGGAATTTCAAATAAAATGTTAAGTAAGGGATTCGTTAATCAAGGACGAATTGACGTGGAATGGCGAAATTCGAATATAGACTGGATCTTGTACATAACTATCCCAAGATCCAATTTTATCCTAAGCGAATCCTGAAGACTGCGAATAGATCTTCCCGAGACAGGATCCACTTTCATTTTCTTGTTCTCGTTGGGCCACCCTGGATCTTTATCCAAATCTTGTTAATACTTTTAGAAGATACCGGGTAACGTAAGAATCGACACTCACGAGTCCGATTTTTGTTGAGGGGAGTCCGGCTGCTTGGAAGCTCTATATGTCTTTGGGTTAGAAGTATTTCTTCCGCGACTTTTAAATATCAAAGTAATAAAACGTACGGTTGTTTTACAATGCAAAATACTTTTCACGCATGACGAAGATATTTTGGTAATCAATTTCGGCGAAACACCCTGTATATGAAATTCATGTATTTGCGGTTTCGATAAGCATTACAAATTTACCAATACAATGAACTTCGATGTAACGCATTGCTTAGAACACAAGTAGTTGTATCGAAAGGTCCGTATAATGAAAAGTATTTTTTTAAATTACTTAAAAAATTTTTTGACACGTAATACAGTTAATTAATTCGGTGTATCGATGTAGATAAAATTTCAAAATACTTTTGAATATTGTCTTGAAAATATATGAATATTCAAGGCACGAATAATTGTTTTCAAGGAAGCCCAACTTCCTAATCCGCAGCTAACTCACTTAGACTTTTGAGGCTGTATGTACGTCCGTTCGCCTCTTTCAAGCTCTGTGACATTCTAGTTGTAATCTATTTTGCAAGGAACTTCGAAATGACTCGTCGCAATATTTAACTACGCGAGTGGAGTTTGAGAAAAGTGAGTAACCAAGTAGTAACACTGGCAGTTTGGTCGGACGTTCGACCAGGAGCGTCAAAAAGTGGGTTAAATCTAGGCGAGTCTGATTGCCAAACGAAATTTATTAATAAAGTTGTAATCCTGCAGATTTTGAGAAAAGTTTAAAAAAAGAGAGGCTTAGGTAAAAAAAACTTTTTTCACCGCATACTCGCTCACGTGTTTAATTAGTACAACGTTGTTATAACTGTCAGTTCATTTCACGTGGATATACGGAATATCGTAAATTCTTCAACTCCAGGCCAATTCAGAGCTTCGAATGTAATCCTCCCTGAGGACATACATACGTGCGTGGATATAGGAATACACGTGGATGTAGGTATTTGCAAGTTGCAGGTGCATACTGTACACGGGTCTATTCAGAACTAATGTACCAAATAAAGTTGAATGTATACCTTTGGTTTCTACAGTGAATGCAACTTTACCCGTGATAACAATGTTGATATAATTTTCACGTCCTTTGATCTATTTAATTCAAGAATTAATAGTAATACTCTGTATATTATAATTTACCCAAGCTAATAAAGCTACCTGGCGTATGTTGGAAATGCCAGAAATTCCTGCAGGAGCAAACGAATTTTACGCTTCTCTTCCAATCTTACCGTCCTCGTCTCAAGAGACAAAGTTACGTCGAGATAATTGACACTGGATTAGCTTTGGACCGAGTTGACTCGAGAGTTCAGGTTTAAAAGCGCGGTTGACTCTGTATCGTTGGGAAAATTGTTCATTGGCACGACACAAATTATTATCCAAGCGTGTCATCTGGAATTGCCTTTTTTTAATAACTACTCGAATTTATCGACCGTTTAATTTTCGGAAAATCAATAACGGACGTATACATCGAAATCGAACGATTTTTTCTTTGGCCATAAAAAATTTGACATGTTCACTGACGTGAGAGCATGGACGCGTGGTATACGGGTGTGTTGAACCACATGTGGAAAATAATGTGAAAAATGTATTAAAAAAAATTAAAATATAGCTGACAGCAAAGAGAATCGTAATATCTCACTGGTATAATGTCAGTCCGGCAGGGAATAATGTGAATACGCGCCGAAGCATTCGTTTCTTCGGAACTTTTTCATGAATAAAATATGTCGTCATTGCGATTCGAAATCTAACGTAATATATGCATATCGATATATAGGATTTTTCTAGTTTCTCCGTATGTTGCATAGATCTATGCCTCTATGCGCTTTTGGTCAAATACAAATAAAATGCAGCACGGTGTATACCTGCGGGAACACTGGCATATATGAAAGAAAAATGCAGCTGTGATCAAAGCCAAGAGAGTTCTCGGTTCGTTCTATGTATTCGTGGCGGAAAAAGAAAGGGATGTATGATAAATTTGTTACACACATATATAACATTTAGAATGTGAAAATGTAATTAGCCAACGGTGCAGCTCACACGATACAAAGGGAGATATTTGCACTTGTGCAAAGTGCATGGCGCGTGTATGATTTAGTATCCACCCTTTGTATATGTTCAAAGCGTTTACTATAGGCGATCTATGAAATAGCACGTAAGATCTGAGGGGCTCTTTTACATTGAAACACATAAGAAGATGGCCCCTTATAAAAAAATTTTTATTCGTTGACGAATTATGTCATGGTTTTATTATAAAAAAATTCAAAATCAATAATATCTTCCTGTCTTGAAATTTCTTGGTATATTTTCTTGGCTATTGATTTTTTAAATATTTTCCATTAATCTATCTTGTTCTGTATCGCTCGAAGGATTCTTCTACTTGACGTCGTGAAGAAACTTTAAGGACACTCGGTTACGCCAGAGAATCGGAATGTATACTGCTATGCTTGTTCTCAATTGTCGAATTTCATTTTCTACGTTTGGAGAAACGCAAGGGTCGAGAAATAGGTCGATGGAAAACAAAATTTCGATAAGGCGTTCCTATTGCGTGACCTTAAAAAAAAAAGAGAGCGATTGATTTGTCGTCTATCGATTTTTTATCACTATCCTCTATTCCTGTTTTTCCTATTTTCCCCTCAATTTCATATTTCTCGCCATTCCTCAAATATTGTTTCCGCGACCCTTGAAAATAAATATGAAGCTCAAGTAGGTACGTTGAGAGAATGTTTGTATTTTTTGCCTTTTCTATTTTTTTTTCATATTTTCATTTCTTTTTTTAATCTCATCCTTCGACGAAATTAATTTAATCATCCATTCGAAGCTCGAACGAAACCAAATAAGGACAAAGAGGCAGCCACTAGATTGGGAAAGAAATAAAGAATAAAAAAAAATAAAAAGTAGCTGAAAAAATAGACTCTTGTTACAGACGCGTATCTTTTTTGTTGGCAAATTTTTTTGTCTCGTTTCACATTTTTCCTTTACAGTCGGCTACTTGTATTACGATACTATACCGTAACTTTATCAGAATCCGCCGTGATCGATTGGTCGGGACGTGATATCGTTTGGCTGACGCTTTCAAAAAATTTCCAAAGCAAATAACCACCCCGTCAACTAAAAAAAAGGCCAAATTTAACTACTCAAAAATGAATGATGGCACCGATTGCACGTTATATAAATTTGATTTTTTATTTATTTTTTATCTCCCATCTCACTCCGGAACTGCTAGTCTCATATTGCCTAGGCTATTTTGACAATACTACATATACGTATTACACGTAGCCAAGACTTACAGATATGTAGAGTTATCGCACTCAGCCAACTACAAACCAAAGAGGGCTAGTGCTTCTTGAACCTCCTTCAACCTTGTTCAACCTCCTTCTCCTTCAGCTCGTTCGAGCACTACCCACTCTTGTCGGATAGTATTTCGATGTAACTACTTCGGGACCACCTCGAACCTTTACAAGTGCAGCCCTGAAATTGTAACCAACCTAGTCCTTCGTGCCCAACAAAATCGAAGTCAAAGGTCAAGTCCTCCGGGTCTAACCCGAATACCAGTAGTAGATATAGTCGGCAAAGAGCCAGACATCGTTTTTGTACGCCAAATAGCGATTTTGAAGCGGTAAATAAATTTTCCCAAATTTGGCATCAAATTTTCAACTCGTTCCCTATTGGCTGTAGAAAATTACAAGATGATTTTTCACGTTCTACAATTTATTAACAATAAGTTCATCGATAACAGTACTCACGTTCGCAAACTCCAATATAAAATTTTTATATCGGAAATGAACTGCAGATTCGAGATCCGATTTGTGATCGTCAGCTGGTAAGAATGGCTATATATATATATATATATATATTTCATCTCTTGTATCTTATCACGTCGTACTCCTTTCCGATTACGTTTTCCTATCGTCTCCTGTCATTTCGCTGACACTTTCGAAACTCCTTATCGATATCCTGGACATGTTACAGTGGTAACACCACACATTTTCGTTTCGATAAGCTGTGACAGTATGACCAGCTCTTGTGCAACGTTTTTCACAGGTTAGGTTGGGTTGCTCAAAAGAAAAATAATTGACGATTGCCTTCGCCCGTAGGAAGATAACGCTGTGACGTAAGTGACGATAAGTTAGAAATATTGAAAGGTTCCGCATCGACGATTTTTTCAAACTTTATAAAAAGAGTATGGTGGCTTATCGTGAAAACCATAATACGACTGATTCTTTCAGCTCTCTACCATGATTACTATACCGTACGAACGATATGACGTCGTGTATTGCAGGAATAACCTAATTAACTATACTTAAAATCCAAAAACGGATATTCCAGAATCTCGTGCAAGATTTCTTTTAAAACGTAAAAATTGAATTTGCTGTCAAATTCCCATACAATGAATTGGCCCCGTGTCCTCGAGCAGAAGCTAATCCCAGGATTGGATTCACTATGAATACTGAAAATTTGTATGTGAGTTAGTCGTATAAACTATTTTGAAAATCCTTGAAAAAATTTTCAAACACCTCCTTGAGAAAGTATAGTTCTGACGGATTGGCGGTATTAAATCTTGAAAGAAAATATAAACGGGGATAAATTTTTTTAGCGCGATCCTCCGTGTATGTCATACCTTAAAACTTCATGACGGGCTTATCCATTGGTGAATTTCAATAATTGAAATTGAAACGGTCAAAACATTCAATATATATATTTTGTGGGTATAAACCCTTGCAGATGTGAGATGACATTCGGTCTAATGAAATATTCATTAGCGTTAGATATGCCATGCCGATTCCCCGAATATCATTTGGATTTGATACTGGCTAACAAATAGCACGTAGACGAGCCATTAATATCAATATGGCGGATCGAGAGCGAGCAGAACGCAGTTTGCCAAGCATGTTCGATCCATCGCAGCGCCTAGCTGCATCCGATATGCAAGGACCAGTGCAAATGCGTCGCATATCCATTAAGCTACAATAAGATTATCAGTGGTACGTCGAAAACGCGACTGGAGTGTCTGAGTGATGGTTTCAACGGATCACGTGACGTTCTGATTACATAATCGAGATCCATGCTAGGAATTTATAACGCAACTGCAGTTGCGTTGGGTTAGGTCATTGAAGTTTTGCTCTTACCACAGGACACGCAGACAGACTGACTTTTGTAATAACTTGATGACTTGCGAAATGGTTACATCTATAAAAGACAATGGTACAGTAATGGTAGTGGCGGTGAGATTCTGCGGGATGAGTAATAGGGTGCATCAATGATTCAACTTGCATCCGCATGCAGTATGCATCGTTGTTAAAGTTTATTCTCGGTATTGTTTACAAGGGGATCGTTAGATTTGAGATCGCTTCGAAACTCCCCAGCATCGTGATTCTTATGACCAATAATATTACAGGTGACGTTACGACGCCATGCATCTTTAATCAAGTGCGATTCTATTGTCATGAATAATCATAACGATCGTATCTTGATGCAATATAAGTAGACGTGTGCATCCCCGTACGAGTTTTGTTTATATAGTAATATTCATTGAATTAGACTATGTACAGTAAGCTTCAAAACTTTGTAGACGGTCCAAAGGGGGATCGGTGGCTGTTCAGATTTGATCAATTCGAAAATAGGTATGACGAAAATTTAATGAGATGCATTGGGTCTATGGAAGATGAGATTAGGGCAGTTTTTCTGGACGATGAGGATGCTTGGGATTTTTAATAAAATCGAGCGATCAAATTGCTCCAATTAATTTGAATATTAATAAGTTGATAGTCATCTGATATCAAAGCTTCGTAGCCGTTGTTGTTATCAGATTGAATCCTAATCACTCAAGTGCACGCTGCCTTTTACGGCCTATGCAGGTGCGGGAAGTCGACGCTTGCGGGAGAAAGAGCAAAGAGTATTGGAGACAGCATCCTTGCCTTGAGCCAGCTAGTAAGTATCACTCAGTAGTAGGTGGATCGTGGTGGGAGTAAAGAGAATACAGGAATGACTGAGAGATCCTTCCCCCACTCGGAGGCTCGGATATCTTTTACTCGAGCCCCCCACCACTCGTCCATAAATCCCCTAGAATAGTCGCTCTCGACGGTCCTGGTGCAGGTGCGACAGAGGCGGCACGAAAGTTCAAGCTGCGTATCCTGCCACGAGAGAAGGACACGCTGATCGCCACGTTGCTTAGCAACGGAGCCGCCGCCGTGATCGAGGAGTGGGGAGTAAACCTCCGACTACCGTCCGGACCGTCAGTCATCTGTGCTCCGTCTGCGGGGTCAGTTCGTTCTCGGTGCGTTTAGGTTATGTTTGTGCGTTGGTGACATAACTCCGGTTGTTATCGTACCCTGGCTACTCGTAAAACTTTGTGTGATAATTATCAGTGGAACTTATTCTTTTTTTCCTTCTAACCTATAAATACACTTTTTCTTTATCTCTCCGAAAATCCGTAACACGGCAGCTATTACGTTGTCCAAGGATTTCAATTTTTTGGCGATGATATACAGGCAGCAAATTTGACTTTCGCTGATTTCTACAGGTAAACCCAATAACGCTTGTGGATTTTTTTAGTGACTCGTATAATTTTGTTTGAAACATTTGTTTTCCCTTGTGCGAGAATTAAAATGAATATGAGATTCACTCAGTGCACGCGTACCTATCGCGTGTATTTACCTACTGGAGAATGGTGCATGTACCGGAATTTAGGTACAGTAACGTTCCGCTACCTGGTCGTGTCCACAAGGCCGTCTTTTACCTCTTAGGCACCGAATGCCCGAACGGCTATTAAGTTTCCGCATTTTTCTTTGTATATTTTCCTCGACGCGCAGTTGCCACGATTATGAGGATATTCAGACAAGCGAGCAGGCAAGCGGAGGCCTCCACGTTTTTCGCCGCTGCGTTGCCACGCTTCTCCTCTCTGTTTATTCTGTTTTTTCTTCTTCTTCAGGTCTCTCGACTTCCTACCTTCCTAGGTCCTATCTCTTTCTCTTTCCATCTCTCTTTCTGCCTCGCACTTCTCTTAGCTCTCCCTATATTGCGTTTGTTCCTTTTCTTTCTCTCTCTCTCTCTCACGTCTCATCGGTGCCGCCGCATTCACCGCTTTGGTATTTCAGGATCCTGATTTACGAGTGACCATACGCGCCCGCACTGTTATACTGTATATCTATACTTGTATATGTATACCGAGTATATGTCTATATTTATATCCATATTCACACAGTAAGATCATCCAAAGTAGATTTACTGCTACCGTGTCAGACCAGATGCCACCCAGTATCAATTTGCCATTTAATCGGAGACATCTTTTTATTCTCTTATTTTTTTCATATCCCATATACGCTGTATATACTTCCTGTATCAGACTTGTTTTTCTTTTACCGGAAATAACTTTACTTTCACGATTTTTAAATTATTCTGCAGGCATATCATGGGCACACCATGGAATTGAAGATGTTCAGGAATTAATTTTTCAGTCGTATCACGTTGCCGGGTTCCACTCTTTACTATACCGCGATGCAAATACTGTACGAATGTAAATTATCCTGTACGTGTATAATCGGATTGCCGTCTTTTTTCGGATTAGCGACCTCGTGAATTTCCGGTCGCCGTCGGCGGTGTCCATTGAATTTTTCTAATGTATCATTAAAGTCACGTGCATCGATGATAAATTTTTTTAACCGTTTGCCGACTGCATTTTCATCGTAATGTCGTTGTTAGTGAAATTTCTAATGGAATTATTTCATTGGCTATGCGTTGTTCATTTTTCGGATCGAACGAAAAATTTCAACTTTATTTACACGATGCTTTCGCGTCAATATTACATCGTGCAATCGTACGATGATGTACTATATTTATTTTTATGAGACTCATCAGCTATAGAAATTTTGGTATTTTTTTTTGTTTTTTTTTTCGTTCAACGATCTGCTCCTCGACTCAAATTTCTCTCATCGTTGGTCAAATGCTTAATCGAAAAACTAGGGCAACTGTTACTGGTATTCTCTTCAAATCTGTTATCTATCGAGGATACGTTTTATCTGAGCAGAATTTTTTTATTCGCTTCTTTTTTCTATCAACATTTTTCAAATGCCTGACACAGGTATTTACTTAAGTTTCGACGACTGTGTATGCTTTCATACTGTTAGACCTCCAATCAAGAAACTGGAGCAGTCTGTATAGGGAGTAGGTGGGGTCGGCCATTTATAAAACTTGAAAATCCTCTTATCGTCGCACTGCATTCGCGATAATTCGAATTAACAACATTAATAATTTCGGTACGGAACGTCGTTTCTTATAATATTATGAGAATATCTCATAATCTAAGCCACGAGAGTGGTGAAATAAAAATTTTTGTATTTGACGATAAAATAAAAATCTAAAAAAACGAATAATTTGTTCCAGAATCGATATAGAGGAATTTTTACGGGGATGGCGAAAAAGTATCTAGAAAAGGGTTATCGAAGATTTGTCAAATAATCGACGAGTTCATACAATACCAGATGACGATATAATTCAGTCAGATTCAATTTCATCCGTTTCTCTGATCAATCCCGAAATACATAGCCGACAAATGGCCGCTATCCTTCTGATGCTAACCGGGTACAGTAACGTCCATCAAGCGTATTACCAGCAGGAAATTCCGGGGACCATAGGAATCGACGAGAGTCGCAATTCCTAGAGGAACAAGATGACCTGCCTGTAAGTTGAAAGTCGATCTGCCTGATAATTTGCCAGATGATCTTCCTGCACGGTTAACCTTCGGAATCTTCTCTCTCGTCTCATGTCTCCGACGGGGGAAGAAGACAATACTGCGAGGAAATCAAATTTTGGATACGACTGTATTCGATGAAAAATAGCCAACCGAAGCGATGCAAGCGAACAACTACAATGGATATTCGGACTAGAGTGTTGATGTAAACCAGCACTGCACAGTGATATTCCGTGCAAGGATTTTGAAAAATTTCATCCAAAATTACAATCGCGAGTGACGATCGTGTTTAAACGATCAGGACTTGACGCAAAGCGAATAAAATAAGAAATAGATAAAAAAGAACAAGTGTCATAATTTAACCTTAAATATCGTTCGAATAATTTCATTTATTCAAAACTGTAACGCGTCATCGAAATACTCGGGGAAACTCCTCAACGATTCCAAAAAATTTCCTCAAATCTTCTCGGGGAATACGGCGAAAGGCAAAATTGATGACTTATAGTCGAGCAGTGCTGGTGACATGTCTTCTTAGTGATTTCCCGGTTCTTGGCCTCCACCGCCTTAGGAACTCATCCCCACGCCTAAGCAAATAGCTCTACTCCCACTCCAAGAGTACGTAACCTCTGACAGATCCCCCCGCTAGCCCTGAGCCAGCAAACTACGTGGGACACCTCAGTCTAGCGAGGACTACCGAGCCAATCGGTTTGATTCGTTACGGGCTCGAGAGGATCGTGAGTGACGCGTGCTGATTTTCACCCTCTTTACCCCCTCTTCCCCCTCTTTCCCCCCACACACTCCCATTCCACCAATACCGATCGTGCTCGTATCCCCTCCACAGGCCTAAGGTTCCCCCACCACCTGCCTAAGCTACGTTCGAAGTGCCATTTAACGTGGGTGATAGCACCGGTCACGATTTTGCAATTTAGTTTGCGCCGGTTCATCGAAGCTGTGCGACGTTATGTATCTTTTAACATGACAATAATAGCGGCGCGTAATGTTTTTTTAAAAGAAATTGTGTGACGTAGAGGAAATCCCTGAGTGATCTCGATTTCCAGGAGTGTGTCGATGCGTGGGTGTTTGCGTACCTATTTGTGACTTTCATTCTTGTTATTGGTCGTAAATGCCGACGATATAAAGTAACTCGAAAGAAAGGTGTCATTCTGTGATAAGCGGTGTATCTTCGTTTTACTCTTGAGAGAGCAGCTGTTTATTTAAAATTTAAGGAACTTTGTATCTTTTTTTTTCCCCCCACTTTTCTTTGCCCGGGCTTTCAGTGAGCATCGTTTAACATGTGCCCTAAAGGAATTTGTGCGTTTCTCGGATTTCTCGTGATCTACGCTAATCGTATTGGTGTGTGTGCGTATACTAATCAGTGGGCCGCGCATGTCGAGGGAGGACCCGAAGTCGCTGAACAAGTTGCACGCGACCACGGTTTCCGATATTTAGACAAGGTAAGAGCCATATGTCTATGTTTGACGTTCTTTAATTGATATATTATTGATGTAGTATTGTTAGATGCTATTTCGGGGGAAAGTTTGGAAATTGTAGTGAAAGTTTGCTTTCCAAATAGTACTTAAGGTTCTGAATAATTTCGTAACGAGAAAGTATCTTGGTAATTGTTTGTTTATATTTATGTGGAAAAAAATGGCCATTAAATATATCGATTCTTGGTTGTTAATGTTTACTGCGGTAAGATTATCATTTCGCGAAAAATTTTGCTGCAGAAATCTTTTTCGCTTGTTTGTCCCGCTGGGTCGTTCCAGTCAATTTATAACGGTGCGGGTTCGCGCAAACTCGCACTGCCATGCGTTTCGAAGAAGAGGTCGAGTGAAAAATCAAAGTGCGTTGGAGAGAAAATTTTTAAAAAAATATTACGAAAAACGAAAACACCGTCGAAAAGGGAAACGAGATCGGAAAAAGGTGGTTGGGATGGGCATTGCACAAAAGAAAGAAAGAAAGAAAGGTTAAACCCTAAATCCCAGGAACTTAGCTGTTCTATTCGACAACCTCAGGACCTAACTTTACCTCGCCATACAAGAGACACGTGGGTTTTACGTAAATGTGTGTATACCGGTGTACAGCCCGTAATACGTGTAGACGCGTGTGTACGGCTACACCCGAATGCCATAGAAAATTGTACGCTGAATTTCAACGCGCGAAATCCTCGAGAAAAGCAGAAAATCCAGAGTCTGCCGTTTCTGCATTCAGCGAGGGGGATTGGTATTTGAAACGATCTGTACTTATTGGCTTTCTTCATCTTTTTTTTGTATATACAATATATATCCCTTTTTTATCCTCAATTCGCTTTACTTATTTTTCACGTCACGTGCTATTGTCACTCAATGTGTTTATTCGCTGTTTGTCACTTTTAATGTATTACACTAGTAACAAAGGTGGTGATACGCGTATATGCGAGGACACTTAAAAATTTGCCTATGAAACCCTGTATTTATGTATTTACAGTATATTGTTCACCTTGACGCACGTGCACTGTTGAGCAATCTCTAACATAAGTAACGCCATTACCGGCCGACAACTGTCAGACGGTTTAAGTTGCGCAAAGTTCCTGGTAACCCTATCGTGCACCGTATAACACGTTGGATCACCTTGAAAATAATGTTCGACTCCAGGAACGTTTTCGCCTCCAGCGTCGTAACTCTATTCGTTCGTTAAGTTTCGTTTGGCACCGATTACATTGTTATAATAATGATCACTGTTGAATAATTTAGTCGCGAACAATGATCGTGTTAAAATTAATTTACAGTCTTTAGAATAACAGCGACTCAAATTGAGATAGTCACGTTGACCAACTGTGAAAATTTACCCGTGCGTCAATCTTTTATATCGCTCCGATGACCAGTCTCAAACTTTATTAATTTCTTACGAATTCGCTTTCGTCCATTTACATGCAAAAATAGTACAGAACTTTGACGTTATTCTTTGGTCTAACGCTGCCAACCTAACCTACAAATTTCTGTCTGTCAAATGCGATAAGAAATGGTTCGTGCACAGTAGATCGCTTAGACTGGCCGGACTGGCCGTAAGACATTGACAAACGAACATCGTTCGTTGCCCAAGAATGGCGAATTTGTAGCGCTCGATCCAGCTGCTACCTACGGGAAACAATACGCAGTCGTGAAATATTCTCGGTCAAAGGTGTTATTCCTTATCCATTGACTTTATCTTATCTGCTTGGTACGTCATAAGGCAAGAAAATGGATTATCGGTCAGCTGGTTTTTATAGCTCGGATTTATCAGCTGTACTTGTTTCGTTATCGGAAGCGCTTCTCTTCGCTTTCGAACTGGCACGGGCGCGAGAGCGCATGCGCGTTCCACGAGGACAGTTAGGATTTTCCTATCTCCTCTATACCAACATTAGTCACGAGCTAGCACACGGATTAGTATGGTTTACGTGTACGTATGACACTGCACACAACTTGTGGACGAAGGTACTCGAATCGAGATACTATCGGGATACTGTATGATATTTTAACCTATCGATAGGTTAAAATGTCAATGTTAATTTTACGACCCCATTTACGTCTCTTTGCACTGTATAAGTATTGTCAAGTTTACAGCGATAATAGCACAGTTTGTCTATTGACGGAGCATGTCTATCGATTACCCAATAGCATCGAGTTCCCCTAAACGCTCTTTAAACAGTATTTAATTACCACAGGGTCGTTGATTCTGGAAACTTTGACGGTTTTCATACGATTTATTGTTGACAGCGAGCAAACGAATATGGAAATTACGTATCTAAGAAAATTTTTTTTAAAAAAACTTATAGTCCAAGCGTATAAGCATCGGTTTTTGTCATCGTTTTAGAATTACCCATCGTGACCCGTGTTAAACACGTTTATCAGTGTATTTATCATATTTAATCTCTGTTCACTCGACGTGTCGGAACGACTTGTATTGTACACCTGGGTACGCGCGGCCACGTGGCTCGTCTATTTCTTAGGATTGTTGACAAGTTTCCAACGTGGCTGTCAGACTGGAAGAAACGCACGTGGCAAACAGTAACAAGAAGATCAGTAAGAGTACAAGCTTCCTTCGCGTAACAGATAAATTTTGGATAATCGTCCAGCTCGTTTTATTCTCGCAATTCATATTCTCCATTGACAATACTTACGGGTCCGTCGATATCGACTGCGCTAAGTCCTACCGACTCGATGTTTTCCATTAACCCCGGTACAGCACGCTTAGACATTTTCTCGTTAACGCCACAATGGGTTCTGCCCTGCCCACGTGATATCACCGCTGTCGTTTAATTAAATTTTCCTGCAAGAACCATTGAGTCAAACATACGTGAATATAACGATAAATTCGATTGGTTTGAGTTCGCAACGCGTTGCGCAATACGAGAGAACTTAATTATTCCTCCCGTCAAAGCAGTCTGATCAATTAGCCAAATTTCGTGCTATTGTCACGCTTTATCGTGCTGTCTAGTAATATTCCATAGGTCGCTAGGCACACGCGTTATGGCCCATTGAATATTTAGCGGGACTCGTTAGTCTTCCTCCTTTAGCAAATATTCAATCGACGACTGGAATCGTCCTCGTCCATTGGCCGCCAAGTTATTTGACGTTTTCCAACTTGTATCGAGGAAATGTTTTCAGGGCCGGACAACGCGAAGCTGGCGCCCCTCGCATACTTGTCCTTTCTCAGATAGATGGAACTCATTGTTAATCGAAAGTTCGGGACTCGGAGCTACTCCTCTTTCGGGATTAGAGTGAGAGAGGATTGGACAATAAGATAAAAAAATGTCTCTACGTTTTCTTCCTTTCAACGAGACCCCGAGTTGCTTTCAGTCCCTTTCGAATCCCTCTTTCGTACACATCCCAGTCTCCCTCTCCCTCATCCCTTTCTCCGGACCCTTCGAAGATCCCGGCTACCTACTCGGTCAGCACCACTGGCTCTTGTATCACCTTTTCATCGCTCTGGAATTTATTTTTATGCTTGTCAAAACGTAAAAGGAGATTTCCGTCTGTCGTACTGTAATAAAGGTTATAAGAATTGGGGATGAAATTTGGAAAGAATACTTTGGACTTTTGATAACGTGAATTTGGGATTTATCGAGGGCGAGCTACGGGCTTTGAAAGTAGTATCGAAGAAAACAGACTCACGCGTCGAGTGCCACTCGGTATACCGTGCAATCGTTGCTCGATTATACGAAAAAGTAAACCTTGTGTACTTGTATTTTTGTCGATGACTCAAACTCTCTGTGAAACCTATTGCATAACCGCGCTGTTCATTTGACATCAGGACTGCTGCGAGGCCGGTGCTGTGTCGACGGGCTTAATTCGCCAGTAAACGGACATCTGGTGCACAATCATATGAGAAAAGGTAACGACCGCGCGATAACAGGGAGGAGATGCCAAGGGACCGAAGAAAAGTGAAGAAGGATAACACACTCGGAAGGAGGTGTAGTCGAGATCGGACATTGAGCCTGTAGGAAGATACAGAGATACTAGGCGAAACGTGACGTCGTGGCAACACTACCACCACTGCCTGCTGCTAGTAAAAGTTAGGGTGGTCGCAGCCAGCGGCAGTGCTGGCGGTATTGGTATTAGCAGTAGGCCGTAGGAAGAGGACTTGAGATAGCAGCGACTATAGAGTCCCGGTAGAATCCCAAGCAGTTTGACCAGTCTGAATTCCCTAACCTAACTCTTTCGAGAGGCGTGCCTGGACCTTCTTCGAATTATTTCCCAATGTATCCCGTGGGATGTGTCGTTCTTTCCGAACGATTTTCTATCACGTATATCGCAACTTTGCTTCCTGACAATTTCTGTCCTCTACGTCGGATACGCGCGAAATATACAGAAATAAATGTGACAGGTCACGTTACGTCACATTCGCGTTATACGCGGAGGACTGTTTATAGGTTTTTTCACACTTCGCCGATCGTTACGTCACCGTGGCAGTTTGTGTTTAGAGGGTCGCGAATTTATAGCAACTATCGTGAATCTTTTTCGTTGGTGTATCGTCTGTTTTATATTGTATTCATTTTCTAAAGCGTCTGTCTGTATGGATTGGCTGGAATAAGGAAGTCCTCGTTGGTTCGTATAGACGTTTTTAGAATTTTTTTTTTCTTTTTTTCATACGCTCGGATCTATTATCTATTAATTTTTCGTTGCTCGTGGCGATGATGTAACGCGCAGGAAATTTGCACGCTGAATTAAAGATCGAAAAATTTTCAATGGGACGTTATGCTAACGACGGGTCCCTATCGGTCGTGCTTTGCCGAAACGCATGAGGACACTTTGCGAGAGTTCATTGAACCACGAGACTGCCTCCCCACTTCTGCGCTCTAGGCGGTCACTGCTCGCAAAATGCATAGAGAAGCTGAAAAATGTCAAGATTTCGATGCACTTGGACGAGCGCTTTAAAATAACGTATATGGAGACTCCTTTAGCTTGTGCTTATTAATTCGTTTGATAATTGATATCGTGCCCACGTATTGGTGTGTATATTTTAGGATACGATCTCAAGGTGGTAATATAATATCAGCAATCGGTAGGAGCTGGTGATACTTGATTTATTCATTTACCATGACAGCTGGCGTCCAACTAATTATTATGTCTCTCTGTCCGCAGACCTCTGTCTCATCCACGAACAGTCACACACACGCTCCCGCACTCACACACCTATTCTTAAGTATTTTCTAGAATATATATTATTTTTATTTATTGGTAAAATTTCTCGACGGCTGATAATATTATACCACATATCCATGAACAAAATTTATTGGGGCGGGGGGAATTTTTCTATAGAGTTACCGTCTAACGAAGTCCCCTGGATCATAAGTTTTATTCGTGCATCGATTACGTCGTGATAAGAGTGCAAACACACCTATCTTTCAGTTATTTAGCCAATTCGACTGTATCAAAGGAATCATCGAGTTGCTGAATATACGAGTTGATTTTGAAAAAGCGTAAAATTAAAATTTTTCAAATATTTTATTGAGTCTTCGCAGGGTCACATCGATCGGCAATTGAAGGATATGTAATCGAAAAATTGAGCATCGTCCAATAAATTTATGGGATTTTACGGGAAATTGTGACGTTATTAAATCAATGAATCGAATGAAAAATGAAACAGTGGCACGTGTCACTTTGTAAATTTTGCTGCAATCAGCCGATTCGTGAAATTTCAATGTCACTGCAGACTGACGAATACAATTGGAGCATTTAGCGTGAAATTCCAATGACGTTTTGTATAATAAGTGTCAGACTCGATTTTTTGACTTATACTAAATCATTAATCGCGGCAAGATCGTTTCGGCGCTTTTGCCTGCTATAAGTTGTTTTTTTCATTCACGTACTTTCTTTCGTTATCTCGAGCACGATTAATCCAAAAGGTTATTTATTAATTATTCTCCATTGAATTTAACTCTGTTCCCGCTCAGCGGCTAATGAGAAGATATAAACTTTCTTGTTTTTCTTCAAAAAAAAATGAAAAATTGTTAAATAAAAAAAATGATCATATTTCGACAACCAAACTCTAATGACAATGTTAACATCATTCTACGTACTTTAAAGAAAGAAAATACAATAACCTCGTTAACAAAATACACACAGATTGCTGACACTTCTTTAACGCCCCCGTATGGCCATTTATTTTTACATTGAATTTTATTCAATATCCCTAATATTACTCAATATCCCGGTTACCGCATTATCAATTACCTGTCGCAGCTCATATATTTAATTGCAGTATAAATTAAGTTTGCGCACTAAAGTAATTACTGGCTGTGCACAGTATGGGTCGTTAATGATCTCCTGTGCTTAACGAATAACGAATAGCTCGTTGACTTTGAAGTGTCGTTGCTGAAGCGAGTGCGTCACGTAACATAATGTCAAGTGCAAAAGGTAGTTCATTCGTAGTTCTCTACTAACTCTTAGTACGTGATCCGATTACACGGAACTTATAATTAATGCTAGCTTAATTCGATACCGTAAACCGATTGCAAACGGTTTTGATTTTGGCAGGAAATATGCGCGAATGAGAATTAACACACGCATGCTATCTGCGTACACAAAAGTATTCAACGTTCAACAGATATACCCTGTACTATTATTTGATTGCTAAGGAAAGGAAAAAAGAAGAGAACAGCCCTTGAATGTTCGAGCATTAAGAAAGTAAGAGTGGGAGGGGACGCAAGAAAGGGAAAGAAAAAGAAAAGTTTAATAGAAAGAAGAAAGAAAAAAGTATAGAGAAAAGTTGGCCCGTCTCGATCCTCTCTTTCAGTTCGGTTCGTTTATACGGCACTGAAG
The DNA here is from genome assembly GCA_036026315.1 of Trachelus stipa. Taxonomy (NCBI): domain Eukaryota; kingdom Metazoa; phylum Arthropoda; class Insecta; order Hymenoptera; family Cephidae; genus Trachelus; species Trachelus stipa. The sequence continues at coordinate 101,487 of JAYRCB010000497.1, forward strand.
GATTAGAGGATTAGAAAAGTATTAGAGGAAGAATCCGAAGCAATTTGCGAAGCTACGAGCATCGACCTATATGTATATCGGATACTCGCGAAACCTACAGGATTCCAAAAAGTTAACATGATCCACCCGGATCTTTGATTTTCTTTTCTCACTGCAGAGAGACTAACTCTGTTGGACGGTGGCTGTGAGCCCTTTTTAGCTTTGACGGTTTTACGCCTTATCGTCTTCGCAATATCGTAGTTATTTATTTTTCCAGGGTTTCCGTACTTTGACTTTCTTCTTGACGCTTTTGAACTTAAAATTATTATTCTTTGATCTCACGATAACAGCGCGTGTTACTCTCTTCGTTAACACGAGAACTTTAATTCTCCCTTCTAGCCAACCTTTATTTCCAGCCTTTGAACTCGCTGCTGGGCATTTCTCCCTGGCGGCTGAGTAGTCGAACTCGGGCAACCTCTTACTTGGAAATCGCTCCAAGTATTCAACATTCGACTCTGTCTTTGCAAAACAGTACGATTTAATTAACCTTGCCTCCTATTA